>JAJEJH010000028.1:0-414301 GCA_026122585.1 Anacardium occidentale
GGCGCAAGCAAGCACATGACCGGTAACAAGGATCTTTTTTCTACTCTTTCTAAAGTGAATCATGGAGAAATTACAATTGGTGATGCTAAATCTTATAAAATTGAGGGAATTAGAGAAATTGCTTTTAAAACAAAGTCTGGCAGTATTGAGAAGATTTCTGAGGTATGTTATGTTCCTGGTTTGAAAAATAATTTATTAAGTGTTGGTTATCTTTTGAAAAAGGGGTATGATATACATATGTGTGACGGTGCCTGCCACTTATCTTGGAAAAACCAACTTGTAGCAAAGGTTAATGTTGCTGAAAATAATTTGTTTCCTATCTTTCTCCACACTACAAATCTATCTTGTTTTGTTGGAGAGGATAAAGGAATTTCCAGATTGTGGCATGATAGATTTGGGCACTTGAATTATGGAAGTTTAAAAATGATGTCAACCAAAAAGATGGTTGTAGGGCTGCCTCATATTGATCATGTTGAAGATGTTTGTGAAGAATGCCAGTTTGGAAAACAATACAGAATTCCATTTCCTTCACAATCCTCATGGCAAACAAAACATCCTCTGGAGCTTGTTCACTCCGATCTTTGTGGTCCAATGCCTATTGCATCTCTTGGAGGTAATCGATATTTTATTACATTTATCGATGATTTCTCAAGAAAAGTTTGGGTTTATTTTCTCAAAGAAAAATCTGAAGCATTTAAAATTTTTAAAAATTTTAAAGCTGAAGTTGAAAAGTTCATTGGTTTTCAAATTAAAACTTTAAGGACTGATCGTGGAGGAGAGTATCTCTCAAATGAGTTTCAGAAATATTGTAAAGATTGTGGAATAAAGCACCAGTTGACAGCTCGATATACGCCACAGCAAAATGGTGTAAGCGAAAGAAAGAATCGAACTATCATGAAGATGGTGAGATGCATGCTTAAGAAGAAAAAATTGCAACAAGAACTATGGGCAGAAGCTGTTTCATGTGCGGTCTATTTAATCAATAGATCACCAACAAAAAGCTTGAATGAATGCACACCTCATGAGGCATGGTACGGAGTGAAGCCAAATGTGCAACATTTGAAAATTTTTGGTTGTGTTGCTTATTCTCATGTCCCGAAAGAGTTGAGAAACAAGCTTGATGATAAAGCAGAAAAATGTATTTTCATTGGGTATAGTAAATGGAGTAAGGCGTACAAACTATACAATCCAAAGACAAAGAAGATTCTTGTAAGTCGTGATGTTCGGTTCGATGAAAATTCCTTTTTTGATGAAAAGGAAAATGACATGGTTATATTCCCTCTTGAGCAAGAAGAATGCACCAATACACAATCAGAAATGGCTCTTCAATCTCCAAGAGCTACAGCAAGTGACGATGAATCACCTCCAAGAAAGTTCAGAAGTATACAAGATCTTTATGAAACCACAAATCAAGTGAATTTAGAAGATGAGAATGTATTCTTTGCTTTCTTTGCAGGAGAGGATCCAATTTCTTTCAATGAAGCATGTGACGTTGGAGAATGGAAGCAAGCCATGGATGAAGAAATTAGGGCCATTGAGAAGAATGAAACATGGGAGCTTACAGATTTGCCAACACACAAGAGTCCCATTGGTGTTAAATGGGTGTACAAAACAAAGAAAAATTCAGATGGGTCTATTAACAAGTATAAAGCGAGACTCGTTGCAAAGGGATACAAACAACAGGAAGGTGTAGATTACACTGAAGTTTTTGCTCCTGTCTCAAGACTTGACACCATTCGTTTGATCATTTCCCTTACTGCGCAAAACAAATGGAAGATTTTCCAAATGGATGTGAAATCTGCTTTTTTAAATGGTGTTCTTCAAGAAGAGGTGTATTTGGAGCAACCGCAAGGATATGTAAAGAAAGGAGAAGAGAAGAAAGTTTACAAGCTCAAGAAGGCGTTATATGGGCTCAAGCAATCACCACGTGCTTGGTACAGCCGCATCAATTCTTACTTTGAGAAGTGTGGTTTTCAAAAGTGCCCCTATGAGCATACTCTTTATATCAAAAGTAATCTACAAGAAGGCTTATTGGTTGTAAGTCTTTATGTTGATGATCTTATTTTTACTGGAAATAATTTAGAGTTATTGAATGATTTTAAGAGCTCTATGATGAAAGAGTTTGAGATGACAGACTTGGGAGAGCTCCATCATTTTCTTGGCATTAGAGTTCATCAATCCAAGAAAGGTATTTTCATTTCTCAAGAAAGCTATGCAAGAGAAATATTGAAGAAGTTCAAGATGGAGAACTCAAATCCAGTGGTGACACCATGCATTACAGGTCTCAAGCTAAGCAAAAATGGTGAAGGAAAACTTGTCAACTCCATCATGTTTCGTAGTTTGGTGGGAAATTTGATGTACTTAACGGCCACAAGACCGGACATTATGTTTGCGGTATGTTTGATAAGCAGATTCATGGAGAAACCATATTCAAATCACTGGGAGGCTGCAAAAAGAATTCTGCGATATATAAAAGGAACCGTTGATTACGGTATTTTTTATGAAGCAAATGTCCCGATAAACCTTATTGGCTATACAGACAGTGACTTTGCTGGAAGTTTTGATGATAGCAGAAGCACCTCTGGTTATGTTTTTAGCCTTGGAAGTGGTCCTATTTCATGGAGTTCAAAGAAGCAACCGGTTGTTACTCTCTCTACAACAGAAGCGGAGTACGTTGCTGCTGCTTTTGCGGGTTGTCAAATAATTTGGTTACGAGGAATTCTAGAGAATCTTAAGCATGAGCAAAAGAATCCAACAACTTTGTGTTGTGACAATAGCTCTTCAATTTCAGTCACAAAGGATCCTGTTTTTCACGGAAAGACAAAGCACATCCGCATTCGTTTCCATTTTCTAAGAGAGCTGGTGAATGAGAGAGTTCTTCAAGTGCAATTTTGTAAAACAGATGATCAATTAGCAGATATTTTTACGAAGGCTCTTGGTGGACAAGCTTTCAAACGTGGTGTTGCAAGATTGGGGGTCAAAAGCAAATTTGGTTTACGGGAGGCATTGTTGGAAAGTTAAACCAAATTTCCAGTTCCATAATTATTTTTCAGTTTCAGAATTTGAGTGGTTTTTTTCAGTTATGTAATATGAATGGTTTGGCTGTTATACATAATGGCTATATAAACCAATGTAGTTGTGTTACAGAATGAGTGCAAGAAAATAAAAAAAATTTTCCCTTTTATCAGTTTATGGTTAAGTCGATCACTATATCTCCTTGTGGAGGAAGATCCTCTTCAAAAATCAATTCAAATGAAAGAAAGAAGTTGGGTAAGTGTAAAGTAATTGGAGGAGGAGGAAACAAAGACATTAACACAAAGGGAAGGAGCAATGCGAAGACTAAAAACACACTAGATCTTACAGCAGGCATTGTTGCTTCAAAATGGTTTTTCGTGATATATCCCTTGGCTGCTCAAATTATATGTTAAGAGAAAGTGCGAGCAGTGCATTTAAATGTGGAACAAGTCGTAATGACTAAAATACCCAACATTTTTTCCCTCCGTTACACGTTTTCATGCACTGCAACTGTGTATTTAAAGGTAGGACTAGATAGTTGAATGACAAAAATACCCTCTACTTAACCATTGGGTTCCATTCCATTTCCATCATCATCGTCCATTTCCCTCTATTGCGCATTTTCAAACGCTTAACAGCTTTTCCTCTTAACCAGGGTTCTTTAGCTCCATCATCATCATCGTCCATTTCCGTCAGATTTTACCTCTTAACCATTGTTCTATTGCTCCATGTGATCCCCCAGCATCACCGTAACATCCTCGCCCCCTGCCCCACCACCCAACAACCTCTTCGACCTTCCCAACCCCACCATCGCCCCGCCCGGCACATCCCCTCCCCCCTGCCCCACCACCCCACACCCTCATCGACCTTCCCAACCCCACCATTCGCCCCTCATGCGCCCTCCCGTGATTGTTTTCCTCGACAAGAAAACTGTTTAAAGCCCACTCAGTCAATATTTCAACCAAATATCCTAATAAAAAAAATATTAAAAAAATTCAAATATTAAAAGTATAAAATTAAAATTAAAATATTAAAAATTAAATTAAAAAAAAAAAAAACTGAGATAGTGACAATCGAAAATTAAATCAAATAACTAAAAAAAAATCTCACCTGTTGGATTTTGGAACCAATATGTCACCCATCTCACCTGTTGCTCAACTAGAGCCAAAATTATCATGAGTTTAGGCCAAAGGACATTTTCCCACCCATAGTTTGAGGCTGGGATAAATTCCCACCTGCTTAAGTTTAAAAGCTCAAAGTCCCACCCATCACCTATTTTTTATATTAAAAATAATAAATATACAGTAATAATCAGGGGTATTTTTGTCTTTTTACTATTAAAATTTTATAAATTAATAAAATAAATTTTATATAAATATAAAATTAAAAAAATTAAAAACAATTTTAAAAAAATTTTGAAATTCAAAAAACCCAATGGGCCAAGCAATCGGCCAAGACGCACGACAGTGGCGCCCATAATAGACAGTGGCCATTTCCGGCCACCTGGTTCCAGGGGAGGCCAGATCTGGCCTTCCCGTTCGGTGGAGGCGACCAAATCGGTCGCCTCCAGTTTCGGAGGAAGCGGCCAGATCTGGCCTCATTCGCCCGAAATAAAGGCCAGAAACAGCCGTAATGGGCCGGCCTTGGCCCCACTGGGTTCGAATGATGTGAGAGGCGTGAGAAATTCCTCAAGGGGAGGGAACAGTACTTGCTATGGGATGGGTTGAGAAGGACTGCCATAGTCGACTAGCAGTGGGCCAAGGCCCGAAGCAGTAGACTAATAGTGACCTAGGCCGAGGTCTGGGGCCGTTACACACCTCTGATCTCAAAGCTCTCCCCAAGGCATCACTCAATCTCTAAGGAGGAGAAGATTTGGTCGTAACGTCTCTAGCGATAGCTGAGTGTAAACCATGCACAAATTTCTAAACTCTAGTGATCTCTAAAGTTGTCATACTCTGGACAAACCTCATTAACTAATTAAATCTGGTGGCATAGTCTTTTACTGAATTTGTGCCCTAAGTCAGCTTTATAAATTCTTGGGCCCTAGCATGTATCATGTCTACACTGCGGTGTTCTTTATCAAACAATCTTCTAAACTCATCCTAAGACAATCTTTGCTCATCAACTGATGTCCTTGTGAGGTTCTATCACACTCTTGTATCACTTCTAAGCATATAAGTAGCATACCTTACTTTCTCTTTGTCTGTCATGGTAAACAACCCCATGACACTCTCAACTGACTCTATCCAGTCTTTTGCCATTGCAGGATCTCTAGACCTTGTAAATTTTGATGGCTGATAAGCTCCTAGTAGATTGTAAATCGGATGGAGTCTCTCTGAACCACTAGTACCTATGGTCCCTATACCAGAACTCTAACCTCTCTGAAATACAAACTCTGGTATCTGAAGATCCTTTGACCTCTGATCAAAAGAACCTCTACCTCACCCCTGATAGGTCTCACCTTTGATAGGCTCTTGGGCTTCAACCCTTTCTGCAGGCTATAACCCCTCTCTTATGACTTCTCTGACTATATCTCTGACATCTTCTACTCTGAGAGAGACTCGGGAGTGCTAAGACCTTTTTGTAGCTACCCCCGCCCCAGGTTACTATACGCTACGGAAAATACTGTAGATAATAATAAAATATACCTGAGACGGGAATCTCTACAGTAAAACAAACCCTGCTGCTGCTGCTGAATTAAAAATTTCTTATAAAAAGAAACTGTAAATATAATTTACTATAAAAGTAAATTAAAATATACTGAAGCGTGCATATAAAACTTCCCAGGCTACTCATGTATGAAAATAAACTATCATACAGTGTATACTAATATGTAATACACACATATATACATGAGAAAATAAAAGCATGCGAGCCAACATGCTATCTGCTGTTGTCGAGTCATATCCCCAAAATCTCGCAGCGGTCTCGCTCTAGCTCAGCCACTCGAATCACTGACCTACAAAAGGAAACAGGGAAGGGAGTGAGTGACAAAGTCACTCAGCAAGCGTTTCCAAACACAAACACTCGCAGGTCAAAACTAACTGGCCACGTGACTCGTCACGTAGGGAAAATTCTGCTGGACAGTTTTCTTATTCTGATTCTCTTGATATACCGAAGTATATCCATTTTCTGAATTATTTCTTACTGAATTCTATTATATTTCTGTTCTGTTACTGATCTGATAATGTACATGACATGAAATGTATATGCTGATGTCATGTGTAGGTTGAAAACTGTAAAACTCGCCCTCAGGCTTGTTTTTTTGAAAAACTGTCTTTTCTGAAAACTCTTTCTGATAATAAATCTGTGATCTGAAGATTCTGAATATATACATATAGTATATACTGAAATCTGTATCAGAAAATACTGTATCTGAAAATCTGCTATGCTGGCCAGACTGATGAATACAGGAATTCGACACCTTGGCCGTGTGAGTTTAAAAGCCTATAAAGTCTACTGATGCACAACCAGCACTCTCTAACGAGCTTGGTCAGTGACCATGTCCTCTCTAGCGGACGCTGGTTTCCCTCTCTAGCGGGTGTGCGAACTCACAGGTGCCCCTTCGTATCCACCCCTATCTGTTATATGAAAAATCATATATGTATATCTGAAAATCATGTTGTTGGATCCTTGGATCCAGTCTGAAAACATCTGATATGGCATGTCGTGCTAATGCTGATAATCATGCATGATATGTTGTTTTCTGATATTAATTCTGAGTTCTATGTGCTTAGGAATAGCTTAGAGTGGCTTAAGTTTCCTTTTAATTTCTTTTCTGGATTTCTTAAGGTGCACGAGCGTGTGATCTGGGACGCACGGGCGTGTGTCAAGGCACACGGGACCGTGTGCTCATCGTTCTGCTGGACGTGCAAGGTTTTGGAATTATTTCTCACATTTTGGTTGGACACACGGGCGTGCATCAAGGGGCACACGGGCGTGTATGGCACTGCACGGGCGTGTGGCTGCCTTCTTCTGTTTCCCGTGTTTCTGCATACACAGGCGTGTGGAATTGGGGAAAGCACATGGGCGTGTGTACTCAGGCACACGGGCGTGTGTCTGGGTTTTCATACGCACACGGTGTAATGACCAAAGGGGTAGAATTGTCATTTTTGAGAGTTTTGAGGGGTGGAAGAGTCATTGTAGAAGTCCTTTGGGGCTTAGTTAGAGTTTCTGCGCTTGTGGGGGTGGAAATGGCTATTTTCCACTACACACGACCGTGTGCCCAGTACACACGACCGTGTGTCTTGCCCAGCCAGCTTTATTAGTTATTTTCTTCTAGTGCACGAAGATTTTCAGTTTCCCAGCTCCTAGCTTATTTTCTCTTCTTCTTCCTCAGCTCCAGTGAACCCTAGAGTTCCAGAAAGAGATCCCCCAGCAGCTCAGCTTCAGATTAGAGATCCAGAGTCTTCCAGGGAGAGAGATAGAGCTCCCATGTCGCGAGGTAAGTGTTTTCCTTACCTCCTCCGCTGAGTTCAGAGCCTGTTTGGCTATTTCCAGCTTATGAGAATGTTATGTGTGCTTGTTTGAGATGTTTTCCAGTATGCTTGAGCTTGATATGATGCATGTTTGGATGATTGAGTGGCTTCCATGTTTATGTGCATGTATGTGAATATACATGATGATATATGCTTTCAGTATGATGATTGGCGTGTTTGAGTTGATGATTTGATGATTATTTGCGTGCTAGCAGTAGTAGTATGTGTTTATGTATGTTGATTTGGAGTGTGGAGGTGCTGGTGTGGGAATTTCTGGATTTCCAGACGCCATCTGCAGTTTCTGGGTCGAGCACACGACCGTGCGTCCCGGAGGCACGCCCGTGCGTCCTCTTTTCTGCATGGGACACGGCCGTGCATGCTGCCCGTGTGCGTCTGAAAACCCAGACACACGCTCGTGTGCCCGAGTGACACACGCCCGTGTGCTTTCTCCCCCAATTCCACACGCCCGTGTTCGTTGAAGCATGGGGAGAAGAAGATGGCAGCCACACGCCCGTGTGCCCGAGTACACACGCCCGTGTGCCCTGCCCAGTTTTGCTTGAAATATTCCAGAAGCACGCATGCCCAGGGACACGGCCAGCACACGGTCCCGTGTGTTGTGCCGCACGCCCGTGCACGCCAGAACACACGCCCGTGCACCTTCAGAAATAAGAGATTAAAAGCTATTTAAGCCACTCTAAGCCAGTTTTAAGCACACAGAACTCAGTAATCAGCTAAGAAATCAGCATTTCATGCATGATTATCAGCATTAGCACGGCATGCCACATCAGATATTTTCAGACTGGATCCAAGGATCCAACAGCATGATTTTCAGATATACATATATGATTTTTCATATATCAGATAGGGGTGAATACGAGGGGGCGCCTGTGAGTTCGCACACCCGCTAGAGAGGGAAACCAGCGTCCGCCAGAGAGGACATGGTCACTGACCAAGCTCAATAGAGAGTGCTGGTTGTGCATCAGTAGATTCATTAGGATTTGAACTCACACGGCCAGGGTGCCGAATCCCTGTATTCATCAGTCTGGCCAGCATAGCAGATATTTTCAGATATTTCAGAGATTTTCAGTACTTTCTGATACAGATTTCAGTATATACTATACGTATATTTTCAGGATCTTCGGATCACAGTTTTATTATCAGAAAGAGTTTTCAGAAAAGACAGTTTTTTCAGAAAAACAAGCCTGAGGGCAAGTTTTACAGCTTTTCAGTTTACATGACATCAGCATATACATTTCATTGTCATGTACAGCATCTCATGAGAACAGATGAGAAACAGAACAGTATCAGAACAGAAAAATAACAGAAATCAGAATAAGAAAACTGTCTAGTAGAATCTTCTACGTGACGAGTCACGTAGTCGATTAGTTGTTTGACCTGCGAGTGTAGTGTTTGGAAACGCTTGCTGAGTGACTTTGTCACTCACTCCTTTCCCTGTTTCCTTTTGCAGGTCAGTAGTTCGAGGCTGAGCTGGATGCGAGACCGCTGCGAGATTTTGGGGATGTGGCTCGGCAGCAGCAGATAGCATGTTGGCTCGCATGCTTTAGTTTCTCATGTATATATATATATATGTGTGTATTATACTCTAGTACACTGTATGCCAGTTTATTTTCTATACATGAGCAGCCTGGGGCTTTCACGCTTCAGTATATTTCAGTATTTTACTTATGTTAACAGTTTCTTTTATAAAGAAATTTGTTATACCAGTTTCAAAAGCAGGTTTTTCTGTAGAGATTCCCGTCTCAGGTATATTTTATTAGTATATGAACAGTTTTTCCGCAGCGCACAGTAACCTGGGGCGGGGGTCGCTACATACAGTATGCACAGACGTGCGCTACCCGTGCACGGGCGTGCATCCTACTCTGCACAAACATGACCTCTTGGATCGTGCTTATTTCCATCCAAATCTCATACCAAATATAAATTAACCATTTTCCACATGCAAAACAGTTCATATATACATAATTCATCCATCCATAACTTCCAATCGCACAAACAATCATCTAACCTATTGCAAAGGCATGTATGTACACATATTCTCACACATAACATACATATATGTATCAAATCATCATCATCATCATCTCAAATCATCAAACATACAAAGTAAACTAACAAGCATGCTGGAATCATTCTCATCTCAACCAAAACATGCATCCAACACATCAAAGAAAGAGAGAAAGAGGTAAGAAACACCTACCTCTAGACATGCTTTCTCTCTCAAGCAAAGCACGCTATCAAGCTGGATTGGATGATCTTAGTTGTTGCTTTTCTCTTTTAGGGTTGATATGCTCTGAAAATCAAATGAAAATCTTGAGTGAAAATGGCTGAAAAACAGATAAACTCAACTTAAAATCAAGGTGACTGAAACATTACGCACGCACGGGCGTGCACTTCACATGCACGATCGTGCATGACAGAAAAATTACAAAAATGTCATTTTTTTGCATTTGCATGTAAATCCTCTCAATAGGATCTATGCACAAACCACATAACTCTAGAAAACATCTATTTCACCTTGAAACTTTCTCATAACCCTAGAATTCTTATCAATCTCAATCTAATCCCAGATCATAAGCCAAAAAGACAAATCTAACCCTGAGATGTTACATCTCCACTCTCGATCTCTCTTTCAGTTATCTTCACCATTAATACTATAAACCTCATTGAACTCGTCATTACCATTGCCAACAATGCTACCCATTTCCATGTGATGTTTAGAATTAGATGTGACGTTGCCATTTATAAAGCTGTTTGTGATGATGAGGGACCATAAGGTAGGGTTGTAGAGCTTGTTGTGTATAAAGGAGAGTATTTGGAAAAGTTACTTCTATGATTTCTTTTGGCAACTACGAAACATTTTTTCCTCCATTTTTCAACCTTCCAAAAAAAATCTCCTTAGAAAAGTCTTAGATTGACATTTACTTAAATAGAAAAGAAATAAGTAAGAAAAACAAAGGACAACAACAACAATAGGAAAATGAGAAAATGAGAAAGGATAAATGTGAAACATTGTGCGTAAGGGAGAAATTATATATTTTAAATTACTATTTTTAATTAGTGTAAAATAAGATTTTTGTTTTTTTACATAATGTTTTTTATTAATAAAAGTGGATAATGAACGAGTAAATAAACATTTCAAATTTAAAAGGCTCCAAAGGGCAAAAAAAATGTCATTTCATTAAAGATCAGGTGGGAATTAGTCATTTAGCATATTCTACTCATTTGAGACATACGTGGCAACACTAGGGGAAAACTGGATGGTATTGGCGAGTGAATCACAGGAGAGAGTTCTCCTACCTCCCTCCCTTCTGTTAATATTTTCGCTATTTTTTTACCATCCCCAATCCCTAATTTGCAGATATTTATATGCAATCTGCATATCAAAATTTATCTTTTGTGTCTTGCAAGGTCAGCTCTCTCTTCTCGGTTTATTTCTATATATCTTTGTATTTAAGGGTGAAGTTTTTATTTATTTATTTTTCTTTTGGGATATTATGGAAAAGAAGTTTGAGGGTGCGTAGTCATTTAAAATACTTTAAAAATGAAGTTATGTTCGATGCTTATGTGGTGATTGTAAATGCTGCGAGCATAATTGGAATTTTTCAGGAGATTTCAGTAAATAATTATGTTGGTTAAGGGTTTTTATACTTGCAAGTTAAGAAAGAAGAAAAAAATAATCTAATGCTTGGTTTTCCTTATATCTTCTAGTTATTTGCAGTGGTTGGTATTGGTGCATTAAAGGAAAAAAAAATGAAAATAAATAATCCTGGTAATTAAGAGGTTAATCTTGGTCAGGCTTGTGTATTTGCTCTCACAAGGTCTAAGATTCAGTCACTCATGACCACCTACTTCATAAAAGGCTATTTTTTTTCCCTTCTTCTAGGAGATTGTAGGGCTTGGTCTCTTCAATTTTATAACTTGAGTTTGGTAAGTGGATTGGCCAATTTCAAAGTTATAAAAAGAAAGTACTAACGTTTTTACTTGGTAAATATAATTCCATGAATTGATTATTGGGTAAAAACTTGCTGCGTTATTGGTATTCATGGTATTTCTGATGTTTGGTTTCTAGCTGAAGGACTGTGTTAAGTCTATTTTAGCAATACACGGTTGAGTTTTGGTAGGGATGGTTTGTTGTCTAAATTTCTAGTTGTATTATTGATATTACTGGCACTTTGGCCCAACTGATTCCAGTTTCGTCTGTGTTATCCACATTCCAGAGGGAAGCTGCTACTTCCTTGAACTTAGCTGGCTAGCTTACTGAAGGGTTTTCATGGCTGGCAATGGCCTGCCATCTCTGGGTCGTGTGAAGCTCACAGATCTAATACCCTCTGAAGGTCTTCCTTCTGATTCATACAAGCTATCTGTCTCGACTCTATCGCAATCATTTGCTCAGTATTCTGCTGCCATCATTCAGTTTCCAGAAAATGATGGGCCTCTCTTGAGATCTTGTTTAGATTCTGCTCGTCTCTACTTCCATCAAAGGCCACCATACCCAGCAGCAGAAATGATCCATACAAATGATTCTCGTGAGTGGTGTAAGACATCTGGTTACTATGCTGATCCTCAACAGTGGCATGAGACATATGATTACAGACCTGGTCTAACTCCTTCAGAAGCTAGCAACTCATTGGAATTCCCTCCAGCTGGTTTGCCAGACCTATTTTCTCTGCTTGGAAAGGCAGCTCGTGATATCCTGGATGCGATCAGCTACTATTTGAACCTGCGTAGTTCTCCATTTACTGAAGTACTTGATAATGTCCCATTGAGAAGTCGGGAGATATCATCTTCAGTATTGTCTGTTTGCTGTCATGCAAGGCCATCATTTCAGGGAGCACAACATCATAACTTAACAACTCAAGAGGATGGCCAGTTGGTTATGTTTCCTGATCATGACCATAATGTTGACAAAAGCCTTGTCTCTATTGTTAAATCAGATAAGGCAGGTTTACATGTTAGGGATTTTAATGGTCGGTGGGTTCTTGTGGATGGGGATCTTGGCCCTCAAGAAGTTGTTGTTTACCCTGGACTTGCACTTTATCAAGCAACTGCTGGTTATGTCAATCCTGCACTGCACAGAACAGAGATCAATAACATGCAGGGTAATATGTATGGAAGATTTTCGTTGGCATTCAAACTTATGCCTAAATCAATGAGCAGTCTCAGTTGTTCTGAGATGAGAGCAGCTGGTCACGGGGTTGAAGCTCAGTTCCAGCTTCCTATAGCAGTTGATGACTTCATGCAGAGATCTCATCCAACAGATCAGCTCTTTAACAGGCAAAGTTTCCAGAGTTTCAGTTTCCCTACAGCCCAAGATGGTAAGCAGAATTATAACAACATTTATCTTTGCTTTGCTTGATTAGAGAAGTTATCTTTTGATAAATTTACTGCCTACCATTTGGATACAATGTACTCTCATAGATTGTCTTTCTTGCTTTGATTGGGCTTTTCATTTCTAATTGTAAATCTATTTCTTGTAACATGTGCTGCCCAATTTACATACAAGAACTTGAAAAGTCAATAAATTCAAAGAATGGGGAGAAAGATACATAAGTGTGATCTTGGGCTTGGATCATGTTGCACTGAATATTTGTTGATTGTCTTTAAGTATGATCTTATCCCTAGAATTAGTTGTGCCTTTCTTTCAAATGACCTTGTAAATGTTATGTGGAAACTAGGCCTTGATTCCTCCTTTATTTTCTTACAATGTGTATGCATTTGTTGTAATGTCCATATTCATGTTTCTTAGCTGTTAACATTCATTATGGAACTGGATAGTGCATGTTTTCTTCATTAGATTGTAATTATGCAACATCTATAGGTTCTCTTAACTTGTTCTTTTATTAATTAATAATTTTATAGGTAATTGCTAGGATTCTAGCATATTATTGATCTAAAACAATAAAATAAAAACGATTTTATTTTAGAAAGGGTTACAAATGATAAAGTGGACAATTTGAGGAGTCCGAAGCTTCTTATTTTCTGGCCATTCAAGGTACTGGAGACCTACTATAATCAGCCCTAAGGCTGCTCAAATTCCATAATTTTCTTGCCTTTCCCCCTTTGATAACATAACAAACTTTTTTTGTAATAAAATCTAACCTATAGGATAAGGGCAAGTGTTGTTTATCCTAACATTACTCTCCCTTAAAAACCACCTTTTCCTCAAAGTGGGGAATTTTTTTATATATATTTTTAATTTTTTTCCTTTTTTTGTTGGATTTTTTAATTTAATACTCCTCTTCTTTTTTTGTCCCTTTTCCATCCTTTCTGCAACTGTCCACTTTTTCTTTCTCTTATTTTTCATCCCTCTGCGACTTTTTCTATCTTCCTAGTGCTGTTTCAGATTTTTTTTTTTTTTTTCCCGGCGACTCTTCAATTTCTCCACCATTTTCTGATGCCGATCTGTCTCGCCACTGAATTTCACGGCTCTAATACAATTCTTGTTAGGATTTCAGCCCATTATTCATCCAAAACAGTAAAATAAGAATGGTTTTATTTGTAGAAGGGGTTACAAGCATAAACCAAGTTGTTTGAGGAGTTCGCGGTCTCCCATTTTCTGGCCATTCAAGGTGCCAGAGACCTCCCAAGAGGTTTAGATAGGGGGACACTTGTTCTTCTCTTGTATGTTAGATTTTGTTATGAAAAGGGGTAGTTAGGTTATCAAATGGAACGGGAAGAAAATTATGGAATTTGGACAGCCTTAGGACTGATTGTGGAAGTTCTTCAGTGCCTCAAATAGTCAGAAAATGGGAAGTCCCAGACTCCTCTAACCGTCCAATTTATCTTTTGTAACCCCTTCTATAATAAAATTGTTTCTATTTCACTGTTTTGTGTTTCTTTACTGTTTTAGATGAATAATGTGCTGGAATCCTAACAGTAAATTCTGACCTTAGATTGTATTGTTAGTTACAAGCAGAAAGTAACAGTGTATCTGTTTAAGGCTTTTCCTCTGATTTCTCCATAGTTGGGGCTTGCCTCTGTAAAATGTTTATGCATTTAGAAATGTCTACAGAAGTAACTTGATCAATGTTTGTTCTGTAAAGAGAGAGTTTGTGGTTGATGTTTTATGTATATAATTAGAATATGAGAATTATCTTCTGTAATTAAAATACTTAAATAGAATTCAATCTTGGATATCTGATTACAAAAAGTGCATACTAATATAAAGTTTAATCTTATTAAGGGAAGAAACCTAGTAAATAGTATAGATCAGACTGCGCCAACCCTGAAGTTTCCCATTCTAAAAGGTGGCCAAAAAAATAAATCTGCTAATTATCTCCCTCAGGTGTCTTGCTAAGAAAAGAACTGTTGTTTAGTATTTAGTCTTCTTCTGCTGTCAGAGGCCTTTAGAAGGGATTTTTATAAATTTTAGTCCTAATAAAATATTCTTGCTGTTTCATTCTTCTTGGATCATTTGATTGTGGATTATCATTGTTTCTTTTTGGAGTAGTTCTTAGTGAGAAGCTTTTAACAGCAGGTCCTTGGATCGATGAAATGCTGGTACAGGATCTATGAAGCCATTAATGAGGAGGAAGAATAATTCGCGATGCAAGCCTCTGCCACCTTCCAAGAGGTTACGATTGGAGGCCCAGAGAGTTCTGAAAGAGAGGGTTCAGGATATCGCAGATAAGAAGGGCATCAAGCTCAGATTCTGTAACCTCAGGGAGTGTGAGAGCCACATTCATGCTCTTGACAGCCCGTGTGCCAATATAAGAATGGAAATCAAGTGGCCAGCTGGAGTGCCATTTGTTCATCCCCATGATCTACCAAATAAAGCAAAGATTAGTTTTCTTGAAGCTTATGAACGTGGTTGGACAGCCACTCACGATATGGAGTTAAGCCCATCTGAACCTGGGCAGGCCAATCAACCCTCAGCTAACTGTAATTATAATTCTCTTGTGCATAACCATGTCTTTTTTACTGTACATGCTTCATATTGTTCATGTTACTCAAGTGCACACACTGCAGAGTGTCCCATGAATATCTTGCTGGCTAAATGCTCATTTGGTTTTAGTTTTTTATTTTTTTAATCAGAATTAACTTTTTTTGTGAAAGTGATTTTCGGACTGATTATTGTGAAGCGCTGATTCATGTGCTATGTATTCTACTGACAAATTTGTTGCATTAAGATTGATATGCAAAAGGAAAATATTCTTTTTCTTATGCACAAGTAAAAGAGAAAAAATAGGTCTCTGGTGATTGTAGTGTTTAATATCAGAAAAAGTGTACTTGGGGAGTGGTACTACAGGTCCACATACAATCTGTGAACACATCTGTTCAAGTGCTTGTATATCTGTTTAAGGAACCTTAGCCTACTATTTAGTCCTAATACATATAGTTGTGCTTTGAATGGCTGGAAAGATCATTGGAACTCATAATGCTTTACACTTTCCCTTTTGGATTTCTTCTTACACAATGATAAAGTATACACTTTTTGGATATTGAATATCTCAAGATTAAATATAAATATTAGCTCCTGAAAGATTATTCACTGATTTAATGTTCTAAGTTACTGTTAAACTACTTCATTGCTAGGATGTTCAGGTCTTGTGTAATGAACTCTCTTATTTTATGTTTTGATTTTTTGTGGTATAATATTTGGTGGGTTTTTGTCATCCCTTCTTATCTGTTTTAATTTGTAACATCTTTTTCGAAATTACTTATTCCTCCTGCCTTTTGGTTGCCATGACTGACTGTGTGTCTGCAGGAATGGATGTCCATAATATCTGATATGTGAACACCTTTGATCAGCTTGTGACTAGTTGGATTGCCGTAAATTATCTCAAGTGATCACAGTTTCTGTCACGGTTGCAATGCTTAGTTGGGATTAATTGCCTCTCTTGGGTATATCACTGCTCCGTTTTCCAGTTTTTGCTGTTGGTGTAAGAGTCATAATGCATGTTGTAATTGTAAACCAGCGAGAGATTGTAAATAGAATAGTTTCATGGGAAATCTTTTCTATTCCCTTGTTTGTTGCATCTTTTAAGGTGTTGCCTTGTGACTTTGTGCCCATATTGCAGTTTTGTTATCGTTTGATTCATTCAGGGTTTATCCAACCCATTTATGAGAATTAAACATCAGTTGCAAATGAATATAAGATGGAAAAATTACGCAACATATATGCTTTTAAATAAGCTGAATATATTGATTCTGAGATTATTCTGATAGTACCGGTCAATGCAGGCTTATATGTGTCCAGCAACACCCATGTTTACTTAAACACCAGGAGTTGCATGAAAAATAAGCCAATCCTACCTTGCATGGCTCCCATGTAAAAAAGAATTTATCTTCTTTCTTTTTTAATTACCCTCCTTGTTTATTAATACGATTAATCCATTCGAAAGTACCAATCCTTTTCAAAGAATCCTATTTTACATGATCCCTTTGAGACATTTCATTCTCTCTCAAAGCTCAGCTTAGATTAACAAGTGTTTACATAATAATCACACTGCCTAATTCTCTCATGACCTTCATTGGTTATCATTGAGGAGCCATTGTTTGCTGTAATCTTCAGAGGTACAAAAAACTTTATCAAACCCCTTAACGCTCTAATTGATCAAGAAATGGTTAAAGTTCTTCTAAACTGGATCAGAAATAATTA
This sequence comes from Anacardium occidentale, assembly GCA_026122585.1. Classification (NCBI taxonomy): domain Eukaryota; kingdom Viridiplantae; phylum Streptophyta; class Magnoliopsida; order Sapindales; family Anacardiaceae; genus Anacardium; species Anacardium occidentale. The sequence continues at coordinate 17,116 of JAJEJH010000028.1, forward strand.
AATCTGAGATATTACAACATTGCACCATTCTCATTCGCATAGCCCATTGCTGAATGGTGAATGATCATCTAAAGCACATAGATGCCCAGAAACGCATAATAAGAAATGTGCAGCCTCTCAACGGGTTTTCAGATAAGGATCTTTGAGAAGACAGAAACGAGCAGAGGGGAAATCTGCCTCATTGAGAGCTGGCCGACACTACATTGATCAGCACAAGCTTTTAATGTAACTCAACTCTGTAATGGGGGCTGTTTTTCGAAAGGCAGCTCAATCGGAGTTGCATTTCCATAAAACTCTTCCAAGTTGTAAAAGGCTCTCTGATCTGGAAGAAATATGTGGATTACGACATCACCTGATATTAAGACAGAAGTCAACAGAACTTGGTTTTCTCAGCATACTGAAGTTAAATGTCTGAAGAAAAGGAATATATAATGATGGATTTTAGGCATCCTGTCATTATGACCCTAATTTTGTTCAATTTAGAAAGACTAGAACCCATTAAACTAAAAATATTTTTATAAGGTTCCACCAGTAAAAGCAAATGAATCTTGAGAAACGGTTAGCTTTCCAGAAGTGAAAAGTTATAGGTTGCAATCTCATGGAAGTTGTCGATAAACTTTCCACAAGAAAAAGGAAAAAAATTATGTAAAACTATAAGCCAGCCAATAATTAAAGTGCCATTAATAAATTTGGATTTCAGATAACAACATTAGAATGTAGAGCAATTACCATTGTCTATTGTATTAATTTGACATGTATTATTGCATCCGAAATGTCTAGGGCAGGCTAAAATTACACAACAAAACAATATAATCTTACTTGTAGCTCACTTCATCATGGATTTTTATTTTAGATTGATAGATAAGGAAACACAAAGTAAAGGCAGGCCATAATATCTCTCTCAACCCTAAACCCTAAAAAGGTCAAAGTGGATAGTCAAGTTTCAAAAGTTTAAAGCCACAAGTGTTGTTAGATTTTCTTTCAAACTCCACAACTATTACTTTGCTGTATAATCAGGTAAGAACACTCACCAAAATCCAAAAGAGTCCATGAGTTGGGTTTTGAATCCCCAGTTGGAATCCTTCCATACTTCTTCTCAGCTAGATCTTTTATTCTGGACCTGTATTGCAATTCACAACATAAAAAAACTCCAGACTGACAATAAACGATTCCAACTAAGACTAAGAACATCAAGTCAAAGATGATGTACCCAATAGCATCTATCTGAGGGCGAGAAAATGCTGTTGCAATGATAAAAAACCGAGTCCAATATACAAGAGGCTTCACAAAGAGAACTTTTATGTCTGCAGCCTTCACATCACTTGCAACACGGGCCATTGCCACAGCAACTACAGAGATAGCAGGAAACCATCACCTTGCTTATAATTTAACCAATACTTAATTATGGCAAAAAATGAGGCACAAAAATCAAGTGAAGGTGATTAAAGTGAGAAAAATCACAACAGGAAAATTTGGGAGCACAGCTTCAGTAATACAACAATCACTTTTTTAGGAGCAACACACCGAGGCATAGATGGAAGTCTTGACTGGGAAGGGCATGAGACATATAGCTGAGAGCAGAATGTGAAATTAAAACAAAGCGGAAGGTTCTAAAAGAAATGCTGGAAGTTTCAGAGACAGTGAATGAGAATTTTGGAAAGTTCCATATATGCTCAGTTATGGAAACAACAAAAATAATTTCAGCCAGCACACCATGCTCGCTAAACTCACTGTAAGCTACTTACCAAAATAAAAAAAATAAAAAACTCACTGTGTGCCGGCTGTTTAACTATGCAGTAAGGGTCATTGGGGTCAGTTGTGCAACAATTCAAGTTCATAACAAAAGATGTAAATAATTAATGTCAAAATGATACTTTCTGACAACAATCAAAGAAGTAATAACAACAAGAACAATGGAAATCATCACCTGAATGAGAATGTAATAATGAAGCAAAGCTCATGTTTTCTAAAGGCTAAAATGTGATGGGAATTACAAACACCATCCACATTTTGTGCCACTGACAAGTACTTCAGTAAATTATTGGATGACTTACATGACAAGCTTTCTACATCATCATCAACTTCAGCACTTGGAGGCTTTTGGTCATTTCTCCTGAATACAACTTTTCCATATTTCTTAAACAACTCATCAAACATTTCATCAGTATCCGCACTCAGGTTCTGCAATATATATCAAGCAAGTCATGTTACAACAGTTATAATAAGTAAACAAAATGAATTGTATACAGAATTTCTGATTAAGTGACAGTATAATATATATAACTTCAGAACCAAAATCATCATAGGCCCTCTTGTTTTAATGGTACACAAAGCCTCCTCATTTAACCACATTACAGACCAGTATTTTTGTATAGAACATTCCATTTTCTTGGAAACTATACATGCATTAATTGCAACTCAAAACCAAAACCTAATATCCATCACCTAGAGAACTCAGTTTTCAAATCATATATATTGCAACACTCTGAAAAATGATATTCTATTGACTTTTCTCCTGTATATGTAATATAATTGCATAACTAAGAACAAATATAAATGGGTTTAAGCAATAGGTTTCACTATTGTTAAATACTACTTTGGCATTGCCAAAATGAACACGTTACTATTTAAAACATCATCCCATGGTCGACTGCAAATACTTTACGTATCAACTGATCATTTAGTAAACAAAACTAACAACCATTCTAATAGACCTCCCATTATCAGAACATATCACAGGAAGGGCAAAGTTGTCAATTCACAGCCAGTTGAGATTAGATCAACTCAATTATGGTATGCAAGCTCATCAATACATCTGGATTTGGATAAGCACAACATAATTCAAGGCATAAACAATGACTACAAAAAAGATGGAGCTGTTTAAATAGGAGAAGCTGAGATGAACAAATTATCTAGGAAATATCAATCTTTGGGGTGGTAACTAGGGGGATTCACCCTAGGTTTTGGGAACTTGGCAATCTAATCAGGTCTAGGTTTACATTTTCAGTGTATGCAATCAATAAATTGGACACTGTAATTTGTCATTCTATTCAATAAAAGCATTGCATTCATAATACAGTTCTTTAATTCATTGTTGCAATCAATTTTCATTACAAACACAATACAGCAACCACAATCATAATACATTTGCAGGGACTGAGGGAATAATCTGGAGTTTGGTAGCAGTCCGACAGCAGCAGCCAACCCGGAACAGAAAAGGTTCGCATCACAGTCAAATAAACCTCTTAGAACAATGCAACTCACAATAATATTCAAATCATTCCACTTCAATAAAATAGAATAAAATGGAATTACAGAGGATAGATATTTATTCCTTCTTCTACTTCAGTCACTCTTACACAGCAAAAGAAAATTTTCAAATTTAAAGTTTGCATAAGTTTCGGAAAACCAAAAGAAGCAAGGGACACGTATATCAAATATATAGGTCTTAGAATGTTCATAAACTTTTAATTGATCTGAGGAAAATACAATCCAAAAATAACTATTTGATTCAGTTAAACTGGGAGTTCATACATTACAGCTCATAAGAACAGACACAGAAAAAAAAATAAAATCTTATAAGTCATTTTTTCCATTATCACAAGTCTTTCACCATATATTAAATTCAATCCTAAATGGTGCTCACACATAAAGGAACTCAACGAAACATTAAGCACGTCACTCAAGAATTTATTTATACTCTGATAAGAAATTTCTTCATTCTCCATAATTCTCAGCATAGGATTTTAAGAAACAAACACAATAGTCATTTTTCTTAAAATAATATTAGTTTCCTCAGCAATTTAAGCCAGCTGAAGCAGAACAAACAAGAATTAGAGTACTATACCGAAAGAGAGCTATCTTCAGCGTCTTTTCCGTAAGCAAAATGCAAAGGAAACTCTCTGGGTTTGAAATTTTCCAACTTTCTGCTTCTGGGTATTTGCCAAAAGCACTTGTAACTTGGAAAACGGTGTCCATATGTACAATGCTTTTTGGGTTTTTGAGAAAGCGTGGTTTCAACACGACCCAGTTGCTGGAACTCGCCGGAAAGTAAGGTTCCGGTAACGCCGCTGGAAATAGATAGAGTGATGGCAACAGGCATTGTTGCTTCTGATAACTGATGACTAAAGAAAGTGGGAGATTTTCGACGAATAGAATATACTCCCCTCTATCTATGAGATACTTTAACAGGAGAGATGCTATAGCATAGACATTTTCTTTCAAGGCCCAACCTTTCTTTCCCATTAGCCCATTCCAAACTCATATCGATTACCAAGAGCCCCGTTACAATATGCATGTTAATTACAATTTTGTGTACAAAAACAAGGATAAATAACAACAATTATCTCCTAATCTGATTTTACCCAATATTTTAACGATGAAATTATTGGTCCTCCACAATTTATCATAACAGAGGCAATTTATTCCTTTTTAGATTAATTATAACTTTTTTTTCCCGTTATAGTTTTTCTTTAATCTACAAAATTTCCATTTCTAGCCTCCAATTCTAATTCTAATTCTAATGGACCTACATAAGCATATTTTCTGAATCTCATATATGCGATGGAGAATATATAATTGATCAGCAAAAGGGTTATATTGTAAATTGGTGGGATATATACAGATACTTTTAATTAGGAAAAACTAACTATTTACTATAAGTTTTCTCCTTGAAAGTTAAAAACTTTTATTTTTCGTCAAATTTTTTTGTTATTTTTAATTATAAAAATGAATTTAGATAATTTTTATTATCTAATTTTAAATCTTAATCATAATTTAAAAAAATATTTTCTTTTAATTTGTTCACTGCAACTCTTCTTTCTTCATTTTTCATCTTACTACACCTCTCAACACTCTCTTGCTCTTTCTTCTTCTTCTTTTATTCAATAACTCAAATTTTATTCATTGCTCGATTACTCAATGAAATTTTGGTTACCATATACTTGAAGCTTTAGATTTTTTAAAAAAAAATCAAAATTTAAATATTATTTCATGGATGTGTAAAAATATTTGACAAGCTATGAACAATTATGATCACATGTATGCTTTTATTGTTTGCATACAAATTGCATTTTGTGATCCTAATTGAACTAACTTTTTCATACTTGACATCTTATAAATCTTTTGTTCTTATTTGATTATGTTTTGATACTTGATCAGGTTGTTATTATGCATTTTACATTGTGTTTTGTGGTACATATCATTTACTATTTCTTTTATATATGTTTGATTAATCAGATTGTAGGATATAATTTTGATCTGGTGCTTGAAGATATTTCAAAGTTTGAAGGGATTTCACCTTTAAACGTTCAAGGGGAGCTTGAACAATTCCAAGTAGTGTACTTGGAAATCAAGTAGGATACTTAATATAACGTAATAATTAACATGGTATTGGTATATATGTATATGTATACCATATAACATTATGAAATCGCATACATTAATAATAGTGTACCCTAAAACGATAGAAACTGATCTTCTTTGTATCAATCAGCAACAGCAGACGTCCAAGGCACAGCAGCAACAAAGGGCAGCAAAACTGAAAAACAAATATATATGAACACGTCTACCCACATGAAATCAAAAAGGCATTTACTAAATAAGGTGTTTGACATGGTGGATGAGTATGACATTATTGTTTAATTCGTGGAGTGATGGCAGGAGGGCGAAGACTTGTTTTATGATGACACTTGACTCGTTTGCTTGACGCATTCAACAATTGGCCAAGTCTTTGCAAATGTTTAGAAGACGATTATATCAATTATTATATTAATATCCTGTTAGTTCGAAAATCCCTATCGAACTGTCATTATCTAGCAGATAGAAAAAGAAAAAATTGAAGGAGGCGTATGTATACTTACCATCCTTTCCAAAAGTCATCACCCTTGCTTCTAGTTTCAACTGGATGATGCTGGGGGTAGCCACTGTCAACCTTTGTGGGATACCCAATAGGTGGTGGTGGCGGTGGTGCAGTCACATATAGACCCTCAACGGACTGTGGTAGTGGTGGATGAACTTGGCCTGGTGGAGGTTATCCCAATAATCAAATCATACCATCATCAAACTTCTATACCATATTATATTGATATCATCCATGGTAAATTAGGTAATTGATTAGTAGATTAAATACAATAGACTAACATGATATTATTTCGAATTGATAAATTTATATAAAAAATGTTTTGAAGGGAATATTAGTAGTAGTAGTAGTATGGAGGAGAGAGTGATGAGGGTGTTGACGGAAAAAACATATTCAAACTAAGAAAAAGAAATCCATAGGTGTTAAAATGGATGACTTACCGGGAGCTTGCAGGTGATCAGAGTGCGCCATGAGGAAGAAGTGGAGGAGATATTGGCTATTGGTGAAGTGTGAAAAAAAAATTGGTGGGTGTTTATTTATGAATGGATGACATTTCCGAGTGATGGCCTGCAGCACATGAATATTGACAAGTAGTTGGGTAAGTCTTATTATATATCAGACGTATGATTTACGACAAATTAATGTTTAATTTTCTCCTCATCATCGATTTCTGATGTGATTGTGTGATTATGACATTTAAATTAAATTCTGAAATATACATTATAATCTAGCAAACAATTGCAAAAATCTGGCAATACAAAATTTTTCATAATGTGCTATAAGATTTTTGCCTCCATTGAGTTCCAACCTTGAAGGTTGCTGCTCTAAAAACATACTCAGGACCATGGGTCCAATCCAAACCCTAACTATTTGAATCTCGAAATGATGTGGAAAATAGTCACAAGAACACTCACTCTAACCGGATTACCCATTTCGCTTGACAGCTCATCCTATGGTATGAAACTATTCAAGGTTAGAAAAAAGAAAGGAAATGGATAGGAAATCCTGGATTCGATTCTAGGGTCAGTTCCACATCACAGAGCCAAGAATAGTTTAGGTAAATCGCAAATTCAAAATATAAGAAGTTATCAAATTATAAAACTAATATGCGTCAAGCATTTTAAATTATTTATGCGCAATACAAAATACAAGCAGATCAAATTTAAAGCAATGCCACTGCAAAATAAAAGCATTTAAGCACGCCTCTGCAGCATGAGAGGGCTGCCTACATAGACAGCAACCATGTGATTTGAGGTCGAAACAGAGATGCTGCCCTGAAGTCCATCCATGGTACAATTATTTTTAGAAACCATTGTAAACAATTCAGTAAAGGATATCTTATACTAAACCACCACAAAAGTACTATGAGGATGCACTAGTGCAGTGTCATACATCTTTTTAAGCAGATAAAATTCATGATTTTAAAATTTATAAACTAAAAATCCAGTACAAGTGCTTCATAATCTGAATATTAGAGCTTTCAGGTGCGTTTTACAGTGTTAAATCCATGTACTTTCCGGGGCATAAAGCTCTCATGGAAACTGGCAAATGTGATATGATATGATGGAAGACTGTTGCTGGATCAATGCCAAGGAGGAAATAAATTTGGAGCCCAGTCCAAGGAAAATCCCAACTGCAATTCCTTTGCCACGAACTTTACATGTCTTGCACAAGTCTTTGATGCAGATGAAACTGTTTCAGAAAAAATTCAGATCATAAGGGACTGCTCAGAACACATAGGAAGAATGGTTAAGTTTACAAATATAACAGGAAAGAGTAGCTGACAGAAACCTTCATACTGAAAATTCATTAAGAATTTAGGGTAATTCTAATCAATCCCAAAGTTAATTCACATCAAAGAAATCTGCATAGCTAACATCTCAAGCTACATTTATTATTATACATTGAATGCTGCAAGAGAATCTATGTAACAGGTTAAACTTTAATACTTTATCTAAGAACTAGAACAATTTTCTGTTTCACCTCATATTTGATATTGTTCAGTCAGCACATAACCACGTGGGTGCTCTCACCTTTTCTATTTAATTTTCCATCTTTACTATATGGCTGAAAGGTTACCAACCTAATCCCTTAAGACATTCTTGTTTGATACATGGAAATCCAACTTCACATATATTGATCCACTCACTGCCATTTATATGGCTAAGTTAAAATTTGCACTATAAAATATTTCTTTTCTAACAAAATTCATATATAAATCATTTTGGAGAACTACATTCCTATCCCCTTAAGAAAGTTCATCCTCAAAATTTAAAAAGATCTTTTGGTCTGTTGTTGCTGAAACATTCCGAAAAAATATCTCCCCCATTAGTCAGATATTTCCCAAATTCACAATTGGCTCAGATTATGCATCTCAACATTTTCCATCATAACATATCTTGCAGACACATCATAAACCATATTCCGACACCACATCTTCAATCCAGATACTCAATATTGTATTGTGATGGCTACATTATATGTTATGGACAGCAGCAAAGATGGCTGCCTGCTTAGAAGTCTTACTAGCAAGAAAGATTGCTCTTTCTCATTTGACCCACTCCAAATACAAGACTCTAAAATAAATTCACAAAACTAAAGACTCTATCATATTTAAGTTCTCTTTCAAGGAATGGTGAAGAGAATTTTAACTCTAAATTTTATAAGTTTTCAAAAGCCTCCTTCATATAATAATTATATCCTCACTGCAAGAAGCACCAGTCAACATCAATGGCTCATAGTATGAATGAGTAACTCCAAAATCTTCCTCAATCTCTCTCCCCCAAGATTCAGAATTTTACTCCATCATTATTCATTGTTCTAAGTTAACATTCTGGAGAAAGGTTAAATTCTATATTTTCAATATCAACTTTCTCCAAGTCTACATTCAGTAGAAAGGGCCATCATATACAAATATCAGTATGCGCAAGAATTAAAACACTTGTCTCTATTCTAGATCAGGAAATATAATAAGAAGAATAGAATTTATATCAACAAATTTCCAATCAACTAAGCAAAAACATAAGGATCCAATTGAATAAGCAACTATTGTTTCACAACAGCTAGATAAAATCTTACTATCATTGTCATTCTCTTAATCTAGCGGTGAATATTAAGCATAGCTTTTGCCTCATTCTGCTCTTCCACCAAGTCTTCAGTAGCATACTTCTTCAACAACTCCATCTTCTTCCTCTCAATCACCATCTTCTCAATCTCTTTCTCATCCGGCAATGGCACATGCACCACAAACTCCCTCTCCTTCTCAATTTTCTCCCTCTCCATCTCCCTTCTCTCCTCCTCCACTACATCCTCTTCCTCCTCAAACAATAGATCCTTCAAAACCCCAACACTCGCCACTTCCCCACTTTTGACCGCCTTCTTCGCTTCTTGCCTAATCTCCTCCATCTTGCGCCACTCCTCCTCCGCTTCGGCCCTCATTTTCACCTCCGCAGGGCCCTCCACTCTCTCCAAAACCCCATCCTCGTCATCTCTATACCCATAATAACTGGCATCAATCCTCTTATAAATATCATATCGGGTTCTTCTCTTCCTCAACTCAGGAGGCTTCTCAAACAACTCCCTCACACCTGGCAACTTCTTCGCCGCCCCGAAGTACCGATACCCGGGACCGCGCCCACCAGGGTTTGGAACATCAACAATATTTCCGTCTAAATCCGTCATTTTCGCGGAATGTTTAGTATAATTAGGCCCTCCAAGTTCAACAATTCGTCGCTCCCAGTGTGATTTCTCGCGAATTAGTTTATTAATCTCGTCGTTGAGGTCGCGGAGCCGGTGCTCCCCCAGGCCTTCGTTTTGAATCTCGGCGACTTTGCGGCCGATTTCGCGCATGATTTGCTGGCGCCATTTGTCGGCCTCAGCGAGATCACGGCACTCCGAGGCTAAATATGGGCGTCGTTCTTTCGGTTTCTTCTTTTCTTCAGCTTTTAACGCGATGAATCGATTGAGCATGGACTGAGCTTTCTCTTCGTTTCGAGCCATGGTGCGGTTTCACAATTCTGAACCCAAACTTCAACAGAGAAAAGGGATTTCAAGCTGAACTAGGGTTTTGTTAACAGGTACTTCCTCCTGGATGCTGCTGCCCCTATGTTTATTCACCACGAAATACAATTTTTAAATGTGGTAGGCTTCAAACACAAAGCCCCTAAAGAATTACAAATAAACAAAGAAATCCCCTATGAAAAGGGAATTAATTTAAATAACCTCTTTTCTAACTTTTCAAACAAAATTGGCTTTCTTTTTTTTTTATGGCTAAATGAACCTAATTCTTTTTTTCATACGTATCCAATAACTCGTGTTATATGTATTATACATAGTTGATTATATTATGATTTAGAATATAGATCACAAGTATATATTGTACATAAAAATCAATCTCATACATATTAATGTTATTTATCTTAATAATTTTCGGCCTTGGTGAATAAAATGGCTGACATATTCCATCACTGTCGACATTTGGGTCTAATCTGTAAAATAATTTTTTTCTCCTTTTATTTTTAAAACTAACAAGGTAGTTTTTATTTTAAGGGACTGGAAAAGGGTTATCTGTGTTAACTAGGGGTGGAAAAGGGTTTTAAGTTAAACCTTGTATGGTAACATGTCATATAGTCAATTTGAAATAAGAATGTAGGGTTTATGTTTTGGGAGATGGGTATGGATGATTTCTTAAAAACACTCTCATTCTGGTAGAAATGTGGGACACTTGATAATTTTTGGTTGGCACTTTCTTCTCCATTTTTTAATAATTTTATATCATTGCAACTTTCTATTTCTTTGGTGATTTACAACTTTTAGTCTTATAAAAACATGAATCCATTACCATTAATCTCTGTTTTTTCTTTTTCTTTGTTGTAGTGCTGGAGCTATTGAGCATATGAGACTGGTTAGAGCAGAATATTTGGAAGAGAGAATGATGAAGTCTTTGTAATGCCACAACTTTTGCCCACAAACTGTTCGACTATTTTTCTTAGTGAATATATTTTATAGTTAGTACATAATGTACAGAAGATCCGGTTTCTCCTTCTTCCACCAACCTCTGGACTGTTACGCATTGTCATCTCCAATCCTGATTAAAAAATGGGGCTCTATGTGGGTTCCAAAGAAGCAAAAATCAAGTGGTGGATGGAGACCCAAGAAGAAAATATACCACAGAGATCACGAACTAGACAGGGCAATTGACTTACAAAAGAAGCCATCATTAATATTACAACTCAAGTCCATTATCCAATCTCAGAAGCACCAATCTCTCCTTCTCCGGGACCTCGAAAAGGAAGTTGGGTTTGTTCAGAAATGGAACTTCATGTCTATCATTGAGAAGTACCCTACAATATTCCGTGTTGGTGGTGGCAGTGATAGAAAACCTCCTTTTGTTACTCTTACTGAAAAGGCTAAAGAGATTTCCAGTGAAGAGTCTGAAGCAAGAGCGCTAATGGAACCCATTTTGGTTAAGAATCTAAGGAAGTTGCTAATGATGTCAGTTGACTGTAGGGTACCTCTAGAAAAGATTGAATGTATAGAATCAGAATTGGGTTTACCTCAAGACTATAAGGAGACATTGATTCCAAAATTCCCTGAGTTCTTTTCGGTGAAAGATTTCAACGGCAAAGTTTATCTTCAACTGGAAAATTGGGACTCTTCATTGGCACTCACTGCACGTGAGGAAAGATTAGCACGAGAAGGGGTTTTGAACTCCAGTGGGGCTCAAAAGAAGGTTAGGATCACAAAAGATGGTAACTATTTGGGTCCCTTTGCTTTTAAGATGTGTTTTCCTGCTGGTTTTAGACCAAACATGAGATACCTTGAGGAACTACAGAGGTGGCAGAAAATGGACTTCCCCTCTCCATACTTAAATGCGAGGAGATATGAGTTAACGAATCCAAAAGCTCGAAAAAGAGTTGTGGCTGTGCTTCATGAACTCCTCAGTTTAACCATGGAGAAGAGAATGACATCTGCCCAATTGGATGCATTTCATTCAGAGTATCTCTTACCACATAGATTGCTTCTTTGTTTGATTAAGCATCATGGTATATTTTACATTACCAATAAAGGTGCTAGAAGTACTGTATTCCTTAAAGAAGCTTATGATGGTTCAAATTTAATAGATAAATGTCCTCTGTTGTCATATAATGATAGATTTATTGCACTTACAGGTAGGAGACAGATAAATTCTTGTACTGTGTTGCCTTCATCATAGATTGTTACTGAAACTTTTTGTTTTGTTTTTTGTTATATACCAGTTTAGCTAATAGATTGGTTAATTTAACAGTTATTTAATGGGTTTTATAGCTTTCCCACCAAAAAAAACTAGTTTGAGGAAAGATTAAAACTATGACAAATTGTGTAGCAGCACAGGTGTTAGTGATGATAAACCGCTCGTTGGAGGGATCGAACATGATGAAAATGGCTTTTTGGCTCCTCTGTACCATTCATGTTCTTGAACAACCTTTTGATATCTTAATAGTAATAGGTTAGTGATGGCCATTTCTCTTGTGCTAACCTTCTTGTACTCAAGACTCTGTTTTGGCATGAATGGGCTTAGTGATGATCTTCTTTCTCACACTGGTTTCTGTTGGAAGTCTTGTACAACTCCTTCTTGACACTAGCTTTTGGCATTCAGAATCAGGACTTTCTTGAATTCTGAATCACAAGCCCACTACCAAGTTTAATCGATATTGAAATATCTGAAAATTGTTCATTCTCATCTCATTATTACTTGGATGATCAGGCTTCTTAGACATAAAGAATACATTCTAGTGTAGTTCATTTTCTCTCTTGGTGGAATTGTCAAATTTGTTGCCTCTAGCAGTTTACACTTGAAATTCCAAGTATTATAATCTTCATATTCTAGAAATTGCAAATCTAGTTGCAAAGGTTGACAATGTGGCTGTTTCTTTAGTCTGTAATAAGGGCATGTTCTGGAGTAGTGTATCACAAATTTATTGAATAGTGTTGGACATCAAAATTTGCATAAATTTCGTATATTTTCTAGATGAAAGGGTCCAGGATGTGCCTGTTTATTTGAGCTTAAACAAGGGCATGTATGGAGTAGATAGCTTGCTTAGCTATGTATAAATAATATGTGGGCTTACCCCATATCTATCAGACAGGCTTGATTAAAATTTGGGCTGTGGGGCTTTCTATCTAACAGGCCTTAATGGGTCCAACCCAACAGAGTTGATTGGCCCATTGAGAACGAAAATGAAAAATATAATTTCCTATGCAAGGAGAAAGGTAAAGTAAATTGTTTGAAGATTGCACTGAAGCAATTATTTATACCCTACTTTAAAAGAAGAAGACCGTGCATGTTACATACGTACATTTGAATAATGTGGGATCAATGTTACTTGAATGACACAAATTTCTTGGTGGGTCACATCCATTCAAATTGGCACAGAGTTATTATAATTTAGATATGAAATTAATGGTTAATAAAGAAGGGGAGGTAACATTCCCCACTGGCTAACATACCTAACCCAATAATAACTTAAAAGACAGGGTCCAATTTCAATGATGGGGACACTACAATGCCATCACTTTCAATAATTCTATTATTATACATACCCATAGACATAGTGGTTGTTTTTTTTTTTTTTTTTTTAATAAATTAAAATTTCCATTTCATTGTGGATTGGGTCCTTTCCTATCTTCTTTATAAACTCACTTCTGTCTTCTTGTTTCATATTTCCATTTTGTTTTCTTCACAAAAACTGTACTTGATATGACCCCTCTCACATGAATGACATGGACCCAAAACATAGCCACACAGATCACCATTCAGCATCATCATTAATGTTCTTCCAAGAGTTTTTTTTTTTTTAAAAAAACCCAGTTAAAATACATTTGGAAACTTGGCGGTTGACTGTTAATTTTTGAAGTTTTGGAGTGTAATGAAAATTAACCCTAAAAGGCATAAATAGTTGTAGAATAATTAAATATATATTATGAGTTGATAACAAGGGCATCTTTGTTAGTTAAAAAAGCATAAATATTCCAAAGTGTATAAAGGAAAATAACAAAAGGGGAAGAGGCAGAATTGGACCATTCACATTGTCAAATTATTATGAACCGTCAATACCAGTTGTAATTGATTGATTCAATTAGATGATGATGATGATAATATAACTATTAATACTAAATCAAAATTATTGATATAATCTTTTGATTTTTGAACTTGATTCCCACTAATTATTTATTATTTAAAGTAGAAATAATTAGTCAAAAATTTTGAGCACGGCTCACACACGCAGCCTTCAAAATCAAAATCAAAATCAAAATCAAACCAGTCCCAATAGAATAGCCAGCCAGCCAGCCTCAAGTTTGGTGCAACTGAGAGAAGCTTTTTGTCCAACTGCATTTTTTATTGCAAATTAGGGTCATAGTCACAACTAGGGTTTTAATTCCTAGGGACAATTTTTTTTTTTCTATGGTCCATTATGGGTGGGCCAAACTTGCCTTATATTTGTGCAATAAATTGCTGTCCGTTGCACACATATATTGGTGATAGTACCAAATGTTTCATCCATTGATTTGGTCCACTTTCGATTCTTCATTCTCTGTAATGTCACCTTTAATTTCAACCTCGTGTCTCTTTCACTATTAAATTTTCCAACTTTTTTAAAAGGGTATTTGAGAATTTCAAAAAAAAAAAATCTTAGACTTCAATCTATATATATAAATTATTGATGCTTACACGTATCAAAGGTGTTATACTTTGGAATCGTCTAGATTAGAAGAATATGTTAAAAATAGAAAAGATTATTAAGTTTTAATTAGGGTCAAGTTTAAAGTCTATGTACTAATATATATTATGTTATGAACATGGGATAGGTTTTAAGCCTTTTTACTTGTATATATTTTTAGGGTTTTATTCTTGATGGAGATGATGATTTCAGGAGAATAAACTTTAAAAAATAAAAATATATGAAACTAAGTGGAAATCCAATTATCTCAACACATTCTATCAATCTATCTCTATATCCACAAAGAGAATCCATATAGTATTTTGGTTAGATATCATGTGTACCACTTACCTCAACCAAACAACATAAATTATTTGAGTGGTTAGCTTTTACTTGAATGGGTGCCAAAAGTAGACAAGGAATGAAACACACTATATAGAAATACTTTAACACAAAGTGGCTACAATGATTTTACCCAAGATGGAGGAATTGGGTTTGCTACCGCAAACCCCAAGATCCCATTATGGGATGAGCAAGATTGGGAGTCTTGGCAAATAGTTAGTGGGGGAGGCTGATGTTTACGCTCATGTAATCAAAACATAAAAATTAAAGAAGATTGGAAATGGTTTTTTTTCTCCTTTAACTCCTTTTTTGTTTCTTTATTGATATACTCTTTTCAATATTCCATTTCATAGTGGGGTTTTCTAGATTCAAATGAGCAATAACTTATGTCTTTATCTTTAGCCTTACTCCACCAAAACAAAATCTATGGCATCTCATTGAAATTCCCACGTAAAGGAAAAAAATAACAATAATTCATTGTGTAAGTAAGATATGATTTCTAGGTGAATGGTTTATACAATCCTCTTTTTTCTTCTTTTTATATTTTGAGGGTTTATTAGATTCTTATCTTGACTCATCATACCTTTCTAAAAGAAAATTGTATTACCCATTACTCTTACATTATAAAATGAAGCATGTGTATAGTTTATAAAAGAATTAAGCATTACCTCATCCACACCATCAAAGTTAAACACTAAAATCTAAATCCTAAACATTTAAAGAAAAAAATATATATAAATTCAATCCCAAAAACTCAAAATAGTTGTTTTCTTCGTTTTCAATAACTTATGCTCTTTCAACAATAGGAATTTTTGAAAAGAAGAAGATTGGCATCAAGAAACTTCAAGTGCTTTTGGCTTTGTGACAATCTTTCCCATAGATTTAAAAAAGAGTTGTTTGATACCATTTTCATGTCTCTGAATGTTGACAAAGTTTTGAATAGCTTTGTTAGAAAGAGTAGTGATTCACACTAAAACGAGAATAGTAGAATGGGTCCTATCACAATTCTAATTTGACCTATTTATGTTTAGATGTCATGGATTTTATCAAGAGATGACTTATGATGTTGGTATGTGGGGTCTAAAATTAAAGAGAAATTTGTTAAGAGAGAGAGAGAGAAAGAAAACAAAATCAATTGTTAGATGGGGTTGTACATGAGTGCTCCCTTTCACAAGATAAGAAAGTTAGGGTTCCCATCATGGCCCCCATGCCTTTCTTTGATTGATTGAATCCATTGATATTCTGTGCTTTTATACTGTCCAATTTTTATTTTACTTTGGTTTTGCAGTGCCACTTCAACTCAACTCAAAATTTGGAATTTGAATATGAATAATATACATTGATTTATGTTAACAAAATCAGACAATCTTATGTGTCACATTTCTTCTCTCTCTCTCTCTCGCTCTCTCTCTTTTTCTTTACCCACTACCAATTCTCAACTCAGCACATTCAATCAAAAAGACATATAAAAAAAAAAAGTAACCACGATGCTATAATTTTTAACCTTCTTTTGCATAGGAGATTTCTTCACTTGGAATATATGTAAGGTAGATATCCCCATCATCACCCACTAATCAAATTCAAGTCCTTTTTATTATATCTTGAATTACCGATAAATTGGGTTTGTGTTTGCATGTTATTATACTGATACATCAATTTATTGAATACCCACAAACCAAATTTTGTTCAACTATATTATTGAATTATTACATCAATATAAAATATCTACAATATGGGTTTCTTTTCATATAATACAGTGTTGTGTTTATGTAGGAGCAACACAAACCAAACTAAACTTACTATTTTTATGCAAATATGGGTTGCAAGATTAATATTTTTTAAAGGATTTGTCATTATAATTGTGAAATGGGTCAATTGTGTTCATGCTTTATGCTATCATTGAAAACTCATTTTTTAAACCCTAATTTTGAAATATGGATACCCACCTTGTGTCTTTAAATTTTAATCACTTTAATTATGTATTTAAATAAAATGTATGATGATATTATAGGTGATAAGGAGAATAAAATCTTGAATTGATGTAATACAAGAACTAATTATTAATAAAATATATTGATAATGAAATTAGAGGTTGATTCAAGAAGGGCTCCTCCTTGAACTTATTCAAGAATAATAACAATAATAATAATAGGATTGGAAGCCATTGGTTTAAGCAATGCGTTTGTTTGAATTGTTTTTTTGTTAATTAAGCTAATCTTTCACCAACCCAACTCATTATTTTTAATAATAACTGATTTGGACTTTGAAAATACTTCTCAATCTTATCTTTTTAAGAACTTAGGTCATATAAACTCCATAACATTAGAAAATATGGTCTTTGATTTTTATGAACGTGACATCATAACTAACAAAGTAATTTGTATTGTTGAACAACAATGCCCCATGAGATAAGCATTTACAGAAAGTATGAATATATTTTTATATTGACAATAAGAAATTTCGCATGATAATTTGTTTTCCAATGCCATTTTTATGATAAAAATGCATAGTTGAGTTGAAATTAATAGGTAATAATTCTATAATGTTTTTCACGTAAAGTTATCCGTTTTCGTTAGATGACAAAGAAAGATTCAATGCATTCAATTTTAAAAAATATGAATTATCCCGATTTTTATAATATTCATTGTTTTTAGCCACCTTCTCAATATCTTAAAAAAGGGGCATGTATCAAACATGGAAAATGATGGTGACATTATGTTTAATTTTTTCTGGATAACCTATTTGAATTGAAATTGCACCAAATAGTCTCAAGTTTATGCCTTAAGTATAAGATTCTTGATTAAAAAAAAAAAAACTATGAATTAGATTAATAGTAATGGAAAATTAGTGAATTGGTGGAAGTAATTGACCAAACATAATTGGGTGATGACATAAGAAAACAAAATAAAATCTACAATTTGAATTTGTGATAAGTACAAGAAAGAGCTTAAATTAGATTAATATGTAGGGTACAGAAATGACAAATTTAAGAACTTTGATCCTAATGTAGAATGGTCTAAGTAAATCTCCATAAGACCCCATAAGTACTAGAAATCTACATTTCCATCTCTTTGGGGTGTTAAATTTGAGCTCAGGGAAGATTTAAAAAAAAACGTAGCAAGATTATAGAAGGTCCATTTTAATACTTGAAATTATTTTTAATAAATCATGTTTAAAATATATTAATTATTTGGGCATAAGGGAATGGGACAATTAAAAAAAAAAAGATAAATTTTAATGAAAATATGTTTATAAAAATAAATAAATAAATGTAATCCATGGGAGCAAGCATAGGGATGCTTTCCAAAAGAGAATGGAAAGATGTTAGTACATCAAAACCTATGTCCACTAGTGCCCATTATTATGTTCCATTCTCCTTATTTTTCCAAAATATTTTCAAAAGTGGGAATCATTTTTTTCCCTTCTTCTTCTTCTTCTTTATTTTATTTTATTTTTCAAAGCTATACTATATAAATATTCTACCTTTTTCATGTGATTCCTAAGTTAATGATTCACTTTCCTTACATATATTTATATATAAATCAAAGTTCCAACCAAAAATTATTATGGGTCATTTTATATAATATGTATATAAATAATGTTATATTGGGGGCCTAAAATTACCATTGTGTGCCACAAGAAATAAAGTTATAAATGGTGCAAAAAGTGATGGGGGGGAGGAATCAGATTCACGTGTTTTGGAGGGCATGCTGGTCGTAAAGGGACAGATGGTCCATGATTTAATGGACCCCACAGAGGCCCCAAAAAAATCCTATGACTTGTCATGTAGTGGACCCACTCAAATTTATTAATTAAATCATTCAATTCTTGTTTTCCAAAATCGGACAATTTTTTAAAATTCAACAATTATAATTATTATGTTTGGGATTCTGCACTAATTTTGTGAATTATTGAAATCTTAAATTATCAGTTAATTAGTTTTCAAATTCTAATAATAATTATTATTATTTTTATAATGTGACATTTTTCCAAACTGAATGAGTTGAATGGACCCAAAGGCACAGAGCTTATCATTGACTGACTCAAAAACATTTCTTCATAAATCACATGCATAAATAAAATTAGTGAAACAAAACAATAATTCAAAACCCCATTTTCCATTTTTGACCGTGCTGTGAAAATAAAAATTATCCTGTGTCAGTTAGATTAAATCTCCGTCCCCAAACATCGCCCTATATTGACCGACAATACAGATAATAATTATTTACCTTAATCCGGATTAATTATGACTTAATTAAAAACAAAAAATAGTAAAATAGTGACGTGTGCAAAGATGTAAGTGAATCTGAAATCTCTTAATGCCTTTATTGACATTGACTGAAGAGAGAGACAGAGGAACGTGCGAGGGACGGGCCTTGTTGAACCACGAAACGTACTTCCTTCACTGCGCCAGCCAGCCAGCCAGCAGTTTGAAATTGAAGATGTTCTGACGTTTCAACACAACAGAAAAAGGAGGCTTTATGTGCCTGTCATTTTTAATAAAGGCCAAATAAATTGATAACGTCGACGTGTAAAATACGCCACGAAAATTTTTATTAAGCGTAATTAATCATTTTTTATTATGTTAATGAGTTAATTAATTTATTAATTGGGGAGATTTAGTGGATAGATTTGAATGAAGGGGAAGATTCACTGGCAATGTTTGCAGAAGAATAGCGACATTTGCGGGAGTCGGACGTGTCAGCTTTTGCCTCACACCTGTCGGTATCAGATACACTAGTTGACTCCACGCGTCTTTATCACTCGTGACTTTCACGCTTTTCATCATTTTTTTTTTTAACTAGTTTGTTCCGCTCGTTTCTTTACTCTTATCTATTTACAACGACCCCACGTGGGCCCACGTCAAAGCCGAACCCACCTCACCTATGCTTTTTAATAGCCCCTTCATAAATAACTTCCCTCAGAAACCTTGCTAACATTCGCGGCATTATCCGTTTTAAATCACAAAATCAATGCTCAACTTAACGCCGCTCCTCCGTTTAAACAAACGGAATTTCATTAAAACGGTAACGTTTTAATAAAGAATAAAATTACACAAAATTGGTGGATTTTTCATGAGAATTGAAAACGGAAGAAACACTTTTTTTGTTTCTGGAAATGTTTTGTTTTCCTTTTTTTTTTTTTTTTTTTTTGAGTTCATGACTTTGTCATTTGCCTAAGACAAATTAACATGGACGCTACCAGTCTTAACGGAATTACAAACGGGGCAAGTGTGAAGACCCGACCCACAAACGGTACACAAACACAGATGCCTGCAAGGCAATAACAACACGCAAGCCTCGTCTTTCCGACAATTCCGACACATCCCGCTCGTACTTTCTCCACCGTCCAACCGTCGCCTCTCCTCCTCTCTGTCGCAGCTGCTTCCGCAACACGACTGAGCGTCGTCAATGACTTCGTCGTCTTGGCAACCGGCTCCCAGTGTACGAACGTCCTTGGCCTGCGTTGCGGCGAGGACTTGCTCTAAGTTTGAACGTAAAGCATTGGCCGTAGCTTCATTGCTCTGCGCCAAGTCCCGCCATATTTGATTCTCTATGCACAACGATTTCACTCTTTCCTCTAACGCCCAATTCAATTTCCCAATCTTTTCAATTTCTTCTTCTTTTGCTCTTAGTTTCTTCATTACACTGTCCTCAATCGTATCCAGTATTCTTCTGGCTTGTCTCTTCCTCCTTTCTTCAATCTCCATCTTCACTTTCTCCATCTATATAGATTTTAGAAAAATTTATAATTATCATTATAACATAAATTGAATATCACTTTAAAATCTTTAAAAGATGCTTACATGTTGAGAAATGATGCGGTCAAGATCGGATTGTTGTTCTTGGATCTGAGGGGATATGTCTTGGCCGAGAAAGGAGAAGGGCATGGTGGTGCAAGTTTTATGACTTTGATTTTGGAGAGGCGGAAAAGAGAGGAGAGGATTGCAGGAGTCTCTTGAACGTTTTCTTGATTGAAGAAGGAGATTACTATTATTGTTGTTGTATGTTAAAGAACTATCGAATTTGATGACTGGTTTTTGCGGAAGATAGTCGGAAATCACAGAACCGTAGACCCCGGTAGGGAGTTGCAGAGTCTCAGTAGTCGTCGTTGTTCCTGATAATGGTAGCCCATATCCCATCTGCGGATTGTAAAAACTTGCGTTCGATTCAATGGGGTTCATTCCCCTGAAAATTCATCGCAGAAAACGCCCATTCAGATCAAGAAACAATCGATACAAAACAAGTTTACATATATACTCCTAAACACACACATACAAAAAATTACAATACAGACCTGTTTCGTAAGAGCTGAGGAGGGAAAATATTATGATGCTGGGCTTCCACAGCCATGAAAAATAAAGATGCAATGAATTTGGAGTGTTTTGGAAGGATCGGTATTTGGTTTATAAGGAGAAACTGTTTCTTCTATGCGTTTCTTGTTTTGCTTATTTGTTGTTCATGAATGGTTTTGAGGGAGAGAAATTTAAGAGAGGAGAAGGAAAGAGAGAGGAGGAGGACAAAATGGCATGCAACCGAGGTGGCAAGGCTGAATGGTGAGGTTTATTTAGGGTTTGGTTTAGAGAGAGAAACTGAAAAAAAAAAAAAAAAAACAAATCTTTGTGAGAGAGAGAGAAAAAAAAGCTAATATAATTACCATTAATATCTGTAAAGGCCGATTTAATACTTTTTCAATTAATTTATTCATTTATTTCAAGTTTTCTGGTATTAAAATTTACTAAAAATGGGATAATTGTCATATAATAAAGTAAGGGTATTTTTGGTATTACGAGAGAAAGCTTTTATGGTAAGTAGGTTGTTTTTTCCCTTGTACTATCAGGATTTTATAACTGACAAGTATGGCATCTGCCACGTAAGCGGAAGTGTCTGTTTGTTTGTTTGTTTTTTTTTTTTTTTAAATTTTAATCTTTCTATTTTTATGGCCCTTCCGTCCTCCCTCCTGAACAACGTGATGGGAGTGGGGTCCATCGAAACACGTGTGGGACTGGGCAAAGAAATAAGGACAAGACACAAGAGCGGTCTCTGTGGCCACGTCCGATCTGCCAGCATGGCAATGGCGGGACCCGCAAACAGATTTGTCAAGAAAAATAATTTATTAAATAAAAGAGACTAAGCGGCGGTTGGTTGGAGGAGGGTACGGTGTCCCCAGCCTGGTCGTTTGGCAGTTTATAAATTTTCAACTTTTATTTTTTAATTTCTAAAAAATAATAAAATAAAATAAAAATTTGGAGATGTTACTTCAGTTAAACCACTCCTGCTTCTCATATATGCCAATTTCTCTGCCACGTGGCATAACATTGCTAATTACAATCTTTAATTTAATCGTGGTTAATTAATTACCTAATTAGTAACAAAATCAGAATTCAAAAGAGGGTTTTGGTCCATTGATTTGAATTGATTGATTTCTTGGTATGTTGGTTTCCTGAAATTCCATTAAAATGTTTGACCTTTCTCTGTGCTTTGATAATTCATGCCCATATTTAAGGCCTGATTTTTTGCTAATCACAAATTTTAAATCTTTTCCCACTAATCTCACTTAATTAATAATTAAATTCTTACTCCAATCGCTAGCCTTCTTATTCCATGGATCATGTTCAACCATATATCTTTTTATTTATATATACTTGGAATGTTTAACAATTTGTCATTTTATTTTGGTTAGAGGCCTTAACCGCGCCAAAGTTTTTTCCAAATGACAAAATTTTATTTTTTTTTGTTATTTTTTTATAAAATAACTAAAATATCATTGACAAAAAATAAAAAATTATAATAGAAATTTTAAATAATATTAATTTATAAAAATAGAAATTTTTTTTAAAAATATTTAAATTTAAAAATTTTGAAAATAGTTTCCACCGTCCAAATTTTTTATTTTTATATATTTCAATATTTCAATATTAATTTATATTTTTATTATATTTTTGTTCATAATATTTTGGTTATTTCATAAAATTGATAAAATTAAATAAAAAATACTTCATAGATGAGTGTTTAAGTTTTAAAAAATTTTATCATTTAGAATCAAATTAAGTCCATTTGGCCTTAATCAATATCACAATTATAATAAACCCTTTCATACATCTATATAAAATTTTTTAAAAGGGCATGCAAATGGCTGTCTCCACTCTCTTGGATCCCACGACCAAAACAATTATTTTAACAATGAAAACATAAATTGTGGAAGACATAAATATTAGCATGTGAATATGATGTGAACTGAACACACCACTACTATGATGACAATTAAATCTTTCTTGATCATTCATTCTTTTGCCTCCTCTCCAACTTCCCCAAGAGCCCACTTATTTTTTTTGGGACACAAGAGATGAGGACCCTAGTCTTTCATGGAAACCATGCATATGCATTTAATCTTCCATTCACAAGACACAAAATCAATCCATCCCCTCTTTATTTATACGCTATACAATACAATTCTACTGATATTTTCGATGCCATTTTTTCTTAATAAAATCACCCCCCCTTAATTAACAAATATTTTTAGGCGAATATTGGAGAAATTAGCTTCTTTTAAGGGGACAAAAACCTATTTCATTCCAGGAGGCATTCATATAATATTATTATTATATAAAAAACTCTTTTAATTCTCTTAAAATCATGCGGCCACATGGCCAGTCGACATTATCAAGTAAGATTGTAGGTGCGGCCGTACAGACACGAGGGTGGCAAAGGCAATAAAACACCACCGCATTGCTCGCAGTCTCTCCTCTCCTCCCTCTCTGTTGTCCCGTCCCATTTGTATATATTAATATCCATTGATGATAAACACTATTAAATTTTGATACAGATTTGATTCTTTGATTCATTTTCTTTTGATTATTATTTCTGGGGTGGAAAAGTTAATTGAGGGAACCTCACGGGCTAAATTAAACTCCTTTAAATATGTGCATTAATTAAGTATTGAGATAAGATTAAGATGAACAGAATTAATAGTTGGTCCAACTCATACCTAATTATAAGTGGTTGAATAACGCTATAATTAATAAGATGCATGAAACTTGAAGATGAAACTAAAGAAAGAAGAGGGTCACAAGAAGAGATAAAATGAAAAAGTAGGAAAGAAGGATTCCTATGCAATTCACCTTTCTTCTTCATCTATCTTTATCATTCAATCTTTGTTATTGCATTCTTATCAACTCAGCCATATCCTCCACATTATAGACTTTGGTTTAACCACCCCCGAAAGCCAAAAAAACAAAAAACAAAAAAAAAAAAAAAAAAAGAGAGAAAGGCAGATAAAAAGCAAAGTTGTTGTGGGAAAAAAAAACAAAGGAAAAAAGATACTCAAATGGAGGGTGTTGATTGATTTAATTTCTAGGCATGTATAAAATGGGTTAAAAAGAAACAAGAAAAAGGAATATGTAGATTTATAAGAGGGGGGGTTCATGTGTGTTCGTTCTTCGCCCTCTTTTTAGGGCAATTGTTTTGTATCTTGACTTAAGGTGGAGTTGTCTTTGCTTTTTCTTTGCATTTCTTTTTCTTTTCTTTATCTTTCTTTTATTCATTCAACCTAAAGGCTAAGTTTTTGTTGTTATTATTGTTGTTGTATTGATTCTACATGTGATATCCACCCTTTTTTTTTATTTCCCACTCTCACATTGGGAGAATCTCAATCTCTCTTTCTTCCTTAACTTTCTTTTTCTTTTGGGAATCTCATTCATCTTCTACACAAAACCCATCATACGTACGCATCTTTGAATTTGTCATCCCCGCCCTCATTTTTCTCCTTGTACACGCATAAATATCCCTTAAAGCCGTTTACATTGAAGTTAGCACCAAAGGCACCCTTGTAATTTACTCATAAAATTATGAAAAAACCTGGAGATGGGTTTATAAAATTTTATGATAATATCAAATGTTGATAAAAGTTGAATGATTGTTTAAAGGGTGTATGATAGTGCTGGATATGATAAAAACATATTCGTATTTGTATTTAGTTTGAGCAAATCAAACATGAATTGGTAGCTGGCGAACCTGAATGCAAATACAAATTTTAAATATTTTGACAAAAAATGTGAATATGAATAATTTATATAAACGATTCATATATTCATGTTCGGTTTATGTTCTAAAAAAATAATATTATTTTATTTAATAAATAAAACGACGTTGTTTTATAATCAATATATTGAAAAGGAAAAAAAAAAATCTCCTTTTTGTAAAAATGAATATATTCGTATTTGGCAAAAATAAATTTATTCGTGTTCTTTTACACAGTGTATAATAGTCAACACAAACCAACTAAATCGAACGCAATTATATCACTTTTTGCTAACATGAATTTAAGCATCTTTTATTCACCTTCAACAAATATATATTTTAAATGAATGAATTAAATATATATATATATATTCATATGTAGTTTAATTCAAATTTAAATTGTTTAAAAAGTGTATATACTATGTTAATCTTAACGGAGAAAAAATGTGTCTAACAATACAAAACAAGGTAAAGGGTTACATTGATAATTTCAAAGCAACGAAGGATGCCATATAAAAAAAAATTGAGCAAAACTGAGTTGATTAGATGATAATAAAGAAATAAAGAAAGAAGTGTACAAATTAAGAAGTGTGTAGTTGATAATGAATAAGGTTCCTCACAAGAAAGCAACAATGAAAGAACTATTTTATAATCTTCATGATATAATTAATTAAATAATTAAATGTGTTTATTTAATATCTTATTTCTTATAATATAAAGTTACTTGAGTCGTGAGCTGTGACAATCCTATATATATAAATAAATAAAATTTGCAGCATTGTTTGCTGCTTGGGGGGGTCGGTTTGGCTATCATTATTTCTTGTATTGGAAACATGCCTTACTTTTTTTTATATATAAAATATTAGTCTCTTAATTTGACCGTTAGTTTATTTATTTTGTTAAGCCTTTAGATTATAAATTAATTAATCATGGATTTGTGGGGCTCCATTAATAAAAAAGAAAAAATAGTAAAAAATAAAAGCTATATTAAGCCTATCTTGGTACATGATTCTTCCATCTTTTTCTGTTCTCTTAAGGAATTGTGCCTTATTTATTAACCTCCACAACTCTATCCAATCTTTTCTTTAATCATATCATTCTTCAGCAAAGCAAAGTGTCCTCCTTGCTTTGCCTTACAACTCAATTATATATGCCACTTCTTTTTCGGCTAACGAGGGAATCCTTCACCTCTCAATCACTATACATTGAAATACATTTATTTATTTTTACTTCACACATATACAAAACATCAAATAATAGACGGGTTTTTATTTTTTTTTTAATCTGGGTACTAGAAAAAATGGAGATCGACCCACTTTTTATTATAAACTTTTAAGTATGAGATGTGTGCATATTATTATACATAAGATTTACATCTGTTTAGGTTGCACGGAAAGGGTTGACCACTTGACTTGACCCTTCTTTATTATGAAATTGAATTATGGGGAATTGGTGGAGGATAAGTTTGAAGGGAAATTAATTGGTGCAATGGAATCCAAGAAATCCAAATTGATAACTCTTGTCTATCTTAAATTCTGGTGAGATTTCAAGGCTTGACCGTCCGTTG
Source organism: Anacardium occidentale (assembly GCA_026122585.1). Classification (NCBI taxonomy): domain Eukaryota; kingdom Viridiplantae; phylum Streptophyta; class Magnoliopsida; order Sapindales; family Anacardiaceae; genus Anacardium; species Anacardium occidentale. Next base: position 43,603 of record JAJEJH010000028.1, read on the forward strand.
GGATGGGGGCTGGAATTTGAGTAGTTTATTGAGCTGATTTCGCAGTCAAGAATAGTTGGGGAAATTGACAAAAGCAAAAGTTGGGAAATGATAAGTGAAAATGGTTTGGCAAGTAGCTCAAAAATCAGAGCGAAAAATGACACATTTTCCAAAGCAAAAGTAAGGAAAGTGGGGGTTTTTATGGAGAGTGAAAGGGTTTTCGTCAGGCTTCAATGTTTCCATGTGCAAACTCCACACTTGCCCCCACTTAGCCTTAGCATTGGATTTGTCATTTCAGTCTCATTCATAATTTAGTACAACTAATAATTTTTTTTTTTATTTTGTCAAAATTGTTCAGTTGCTTTCATATTTCTTTATTGTCATTACCCTCTGTGTCTGTGTGCATCTTTGATTCATTGTATTGAATTCAATTCAGTTGTCTCAAATTTCTGAGCAACCACCCTTACCAAGAATCTTTTTTCCAATCTATTTGCCGACATTATAATTTAATACTCTTGTTTACCACGCCATTTTCTAGCATATTATTCTTCTTTCTTAGATTGCAAGTCTAAACCCTGCAAATTATTAGAGAAGGCTAATTATGATTATGAATTTAAAGGGATAAAGATTATCCATTTAATTATCATAATTATTTGATTAGGCTATGAACATGAGAAAGAATATTTGAACTTAACAATCAAGGCCTTAATTTGTGGCCCTCTTAATTTGAAATGCATAATACATCTAAATCTCAATGCATATTCTCGTGTTCAAACCTTAATAAGAATCAATCTTTGAATTGTGATTAAAAAACCTCCAATTTATAAGTAACAATTTTCAACATGATAATTGATTTCTAGAAGATGATAATGGGATCTACTTTTGCATATAATTTTTTTTTTTCTATGATAATTCTCAATTTAAAATCTATAGATAATGTTCTGATGCAACACCCAGTTGCTTAATTTTTAACATGTTACAAAATAATAACCAGTAAATGGTTGAATGTTTGCTGCCCAAAAGAAGGAACTCTAAGGCTAGAAATCTGTGGCCCATAGACATCTTGACCCTTTCTTTGTAAATTTGCTGGCCATTATCCATCTCCCAGAAGTCCTTGTTTATCAGAATTTTATAAACACATCCGGAGTCTAATTATTCTGGAATATAAATATCACTTAAAGAAATTTACTGATAGCTTTCCTTCCCTTGTTAAAGATGTTTAAAGTAAATATTACAGAACTTCATGGAAACTCCGAGACAATTTCAGGGAATATTTAGACTACAAAAGCCTGCAAAGCAAAGTTGGGCATGCATGACCATATTCAAAGAAATCTTACTTTGACCTCACTTGTTCATGGCAACTGAAACAAAATTATGTTGCAGCATATAATTTCAGGAGAACCCTTGCCGCATAAATCATCATACTTGAAATTCTCCATCACAATGTGCTGCAGAAACGACCACTACTTAAGAAGTCTCCTATTACGTGAGAGGTATCGTAGGAAAAACGGAAAAATGTGTAGCTCGCTACAGCTTACATCAGCTTCTGTTGTAGCTGCTCCTTCAGGGATCTGCTTCGGGCAAACTTGGATGTTCCAAATATAACTGGAGATTCAAAGGGTAAACGTTCGTTGCCTTGATAGGTGTTATTAGTGGAGGTTGCTGCCATTGTTGTGTATTTGTGGGGATCCACAATCCTGAAACCTTGCTTGTACCAACCCAAGGGAATGGAAGTAGGTGTTATCTCCCACCTGCAACCTGTCAAGAATGAAAAGCTGAGTATCCAGAACCACTCACTAACAAAGCAGAATTGGTGCCAACAGACATGGTCGCATGCACACAAATAGAAAAAAACAAATCCATACATAAAAAAGATGCAGTAAACACCAAAATCATTTCATTAAGTACATTGGGAAATGATAATTGGTTAGGCTGCACATTGCACATTAAGACCAAGTAACTACAGATGCATTCTACTACCATGAAAAAAGAAAGATTTCTATTCATTAAATACACACCAGCTGAAGTAAATAAACAGGATATCAAGCACAAGATAATGAGCTAAACTAATTTAGAACTTACCATGGAGGCAGAAATGTTGATTAAGAAAGACCTAAGTGAGAACTCCAGTTTGCCTTCTTCCACCTCTTAGCCATATGATCGGTTAATCATGAGCCTGAAAATATAACTCTCCACCGAGATGTTGTCAGTTTTTAAGAAAATAACTGCTATTCTCTCTGCCAGTCCCTGTTTTTGTAGGAAAATGTTGAACATTTTTCCAAGCATAAATTGGTACAACTATGTGATGAGAGTCCATTTGTATAAGGAGTTGAAATCTCAGCTATAAGTACAACTCTTATATCTCAATAAGAAACGGTAAGCAGTCCTTTTCTTCATGAAAAACAGAAACATCTTCCCACCACGGAGCTAAAATTTGCAAACATATATACAATTTTTATAGGAAAAGCAAAGGAATATAAGAACTCTGTTGCGCTGTATAATTACCAGAATTGTAAGATCACAACATCATTTTCTCGCAGTCTTTACAGATAATTTATTAAAACGGTGACTTAGAATGTAGTGCCTGCAGAATTTCTACACTACTAAAATGAGGGACAAGTTCTGGAATAAAGATATGTTAAAACAGATTTCAAATATCAGCACTTTCATATGCTCCAAATTCACCCTACTTTTACAAATGAAATGATTATGGAAACGATGGTGCCACATTCACAAGATATAGAATTGAAGCAGATTCTAGAAAAATATCAGCATGAAGCATTACAACCTTAAAACCATAGCACCTTCTTCCTAAATGAAATTTAGGCATTCTAAACAATACAAATGGATATTAATGTTTATTTATACAAAAAGCAAGTGGCCCTGAAAACTGGCATTAAACTTAATGCAGGTTACAATGTAATTGACCCACCATTCAACTGGTTCAGAATTTGACTAGCCTAAGTTTTGTAACCACCGGGCAAAACAGGAAACATCCTAAAGTTAAAAACTTACCAATACTCTAAAGGTGGCAAGAGATTGCATGAAAATGTTCTCCTTTCTCCAGTTAAGATGGACAAATTTTGTTTAGAGCTAATCTTAGAATACTAATCTAGTTGGAAATAGTAGCAGCGGAGCTCTTTTCATATCTTTTTTCTCTTCCAGCAGATCTAATAATGCAAGAAGTTGTGTTATGACAATAAAACAAAGAACTATGGGTTAACAACAATCCATGGTCTCCAATAACCAGGACAAACAAAATAATCATGGATACATCATGATCTTAATTATAGATGAAATGCCTTTGGGATAAGACGAGGAATTTTGGATAAAAGGAAAAGACCATTAACAGCAGTATAAATACACTCTTTCAGTTCCGGGTGGCGAGCCCTCTGAGCCACCGCATTCATACACTTTCTTTCAAAAGCACCTTCCACCCATCAGATATTGACTGATTTTGGGAAGTCAATTATGGCAGCTCTTCTTCTCAACAAGTCGTCTTTTTCTAAATCAAAATTCAATATTTCCAAAACTCAACACAAAATTCAATATTTTGTTCAGTGGAATTTGTGGTCCAAGAGGATTTTGCATAAATTTTTTGCAATTTCGTTGTGCCCCATCAAACACGAAAAATGGTAGTATTTATATTAATTGTTCAAATTACAGTTTTACCCTTATAAAGTATAAAACCATTTTAACTTTCTATATAAATACCAAAATTTTAATCATTTATAATTCTAATATTTTTCCACTTAATATTATACTTTATAACATTATTCATTATACATTCTATAATTAAGTAGAAAAATAAAATTGTATGAATTATAACTGTAAATCCCTTTTAAGTAAATATTAATTTCCATGTATCACAAATTCAAATGTGGATTCAAATTTTATGAATAAATCCTTAAATGTTTATTCTTGATTCTACATTATGTTTGTCTTCTCAACAAAATATATACAACTTAATAAGAAACAAACTAAACAGAGTTAATTATAAAAATATGTAAAATACCTCTTATAAATACAAATCATTACAAAATCTTAAAAGTATAATATAATATTTAAAGACTTTAGGTGGTATGCCTTTTATTAGAGAATCAACAATTATATCCAATTTTATCAAAATTCATGTAATTATATCAAACAAAAATTGGATGAATTGAATTAATTTGGCTAAAACCCTTTCAGTCGACCAAATGAACAAATCTTTGTTTGTCTAATTCAGTCGACACCTTTCTTTCAGTCAACCTTTTATTTCAACGCTATTTTTCTTATTGAAACAATGAGCTTCGATAAAAAAATTTAAGCTTAAACCACTTTTTTTTTTTTTTTTTCTCACCGAAACCTATAGATTTGACTAGGAAATAATGACTAGACAATGATTTTAATTTATAATTCGTAATTTTTGTTCCCTTGTAAAAGATTATTGATTTTTCACTCAAGATACCTACCTTTAAATTAAATTGATTGTTTTAAAAATAAGGGATTACTGATTTGTAAATAAATTAATGAAAAAAATGGAAATTCCACAAAAGAGTTTAAAATTGAGCCCAGCTTCATTTTGACTTTGTGATGAAGCCTAAGAGAAGCCCATTGAGCCCAAAAATTTCGAGATTTCAGCATGTTGAGTTTTCGGTTCCGTTCAGTTCAATTATCGGTGAGACGAGACGGAAGCAGAGAGACGATTGCTCCTATAACTCTTCAATCAATGGCCAGTAAGTTCTTCTTTCCTTCATCTATTTGTTTATTGATTTTGTTTACTCCCCAGATCACTGCAGATTTTATGCAGAAAAGTAAGTGAAATTCTATTTTTTATTCAATGAAATAATTGATGAATTTGAAGGGCGAAAAGTTGAAGAAAAGTTAGGAAGGAGAGGCCGAGCGTGCGTCGTGGTTCTTGGAGATCTCGGCCGCAGTCCTCGTATGCAATATCATGCTCTTTCTCTTGCGCGTCAGGTAACTTACACTGTGCCACTAATTAATTGTGATTCATTTTTTTAACTGTGCCATTAAATTTATTGTGATACATTTTTTAAAAGTAACTTTTGGCAAGTTTTAAGAAAGTATCTGGACTGGATATTGCAATGTGCGATTGCTATTTAGTAAAATTCAATGGAAATGTAGTAGTGACATATGAATGATCATTTTAGTAACATATAGTAACCGGTAAATATTACCGTTTTCGTGTTGAGAAGAAAATTGAAGGAAATTTTATTGTGGATCCAATAAAGAGTATCAAAGTAGACATTAAAGAAGAAAGTGAACAAGCTGTCAGTTAAACATAAAGAGAAGTGATTCAGACACTTCTTAGTTCAATTTATAGGTACTTCACGACTGTGGGTAATACAGAAAAATGAAATGCCTCAGAAACTAGAAGAAAATGAAGCCTATTAAATTACTAAAATAATGATACCATCATTCTTTGCTAGGGAGGCTGGCTGTTACAGTGTTTTAGGTGCATAAGCAATGTTGAAAATTTTTGGAGGATTGTATAATCCTAGAGTTCTATGATACTTTGGTTGTTAGTGGAACTTCTAGTTTTATAGATTTTGTTTGGTTACAGTTTTTCTTATTTGAGATGCATTACTTGGTATCTTTTCTGTTAATATATTCATGACTAGGGATGCCAGTCTTGAAATTTGATTGTTCATTTTTAGTGGATTGATAGTAATGTCTTTAATGAAGCTTATCTTTTGGATTGACATGGGCTTGTAGTTGGTAGTCTGTAATCAAAATGATGGTGATTCTATTCTTTTGATAGTATAAAATGCTTTCGTCATTCATTATGTATATAATTTCATACCATTTGTTTATGGTCATACTTGCATATATATTGTGGAGTAAAGCATTATGATGTTACAACTTCGTCTCTCCATTACTTCCATGGAGGATTAACATTCTTAGGTTTTGGCTTGACTGATCCTCTAGCTTTACAATTATTCATGCAGATGTCTTTAGAGGTTGACATTGTTGCTTATGGAGGTATGCCTCTATACATAAGATATTTCATATGATGCAATCTTTCCTTCAGCTACAAAATAAAGGACAAAATTTTTTTTTATTTCTTTCTTTCATTTATTAATTGATAATAAATATTTCCTTTGTACATATGTTTTGCTTGTAGTTATAATTTATATATGATTATGTACAATATGATAATCTATATCTGAAGTTTTAACATACATTGCTCGGGTTCCAAGTCTGAATTCCAATTTAATAAGCAGCTTTTACTTCTTAAGAGGGTCTTAGTTTAACGAGATAACATTCATCTTTGTGAAATATAGAGGATACAATAGTGGTGTTAAATTCTGATAGATGTTGAGATGTGATGCTTATGTTTTACAAGTTGAAAGAAGACAAGAATAAATGTTCTGTTTGTGAGAGTACTTTTCAAACATTAACAGGATTAATTCTCAAGTTGAAGCTTAGATAAAGCAATCTTTCTTATTTGCTATGATGAAGCTTTATTTGGGTGATTGCCTTCTTCTTTAATAAGATTGCTTAGGAACCCTGGGTGTAATTATCTGCTTTCCATACCTTATTATTATTTTTCTCTTCTCTTATTTTGTTCCAAGTTCTTACAATCTCTCCCATTATTTCCAGCATCTAGATAATTGTGAACATTAAGACATTTCCCCTCAAATATATTACTATTGTGTCTGACATCAATTCACATCCAGCCCTAATATTGAAGTTATTTTCTGTTTGGCACCAGCATTGTCTGCAATAAACTAAACTACTGTTTGGCATATTGTCTCCTTGCCATTCTAGGTCCTGCAAATAACCATAGGCTTACATCAACATGAGATGCATTTCTCTTAATGCAGTGCTTTCATGTCAAGTGTCTTGGGTTTTGCGCTTAATTGTAATTTGTTTACTCTATGTCTTCCATTACAATATTTGGACATTAGTGACAAAACTCAAGGGAAAGATGTAAATCATCCTTAAAATAGAATTCATGCTCTTGCTTCATTGTGGGCATTGGTGAGGAAATACAATAGTATTTAAGGGATCTTTTTCTACTCAGGAGGATTGAAAAGTTGTAGTGGCTTGATTTTATTTTTTAATTTCCTTTTTCTAATCTTCTAGTGGGCCTCTGCATCACTCTAATAATCAAGTATTTTATTGGGTTAATATAATTTACTGTTTCTTATCAGGAAAAAAATACAAAATTTGGTTGTTGGATGCAGACTTAGGGATTCATGCATAAAGAATTTATTTGTTTCATAATTCTATCAAATATGCTACTGTAAATTTAATGTTTGGACAGGTTCTGAGCCCCATACTGCTGTTATTGAACATCCGTCTATTTATATTCACACAATGGTATGAACATGGTTCAATCTTTGGCTATTAGCTGTTTGATTTAGTAAATTTCCATTTTAATTGTTTTTTTCGCCATAAATATTTGCAGACTCCATGGTCAATAGCCCCTCGAGGCTTACCAAAGTTGCTTTGTCCTTTGCTGCTTGTGCTGAAGGCTTTAATTCAGTTTTTCATGCTTCTCTGGTTTCTTTGTGTTAGAATATCTTCTCCTGAGTTTTTTTTAGTGCAGGTGAGTTCCTACATCATTTTTAGTGAACCCATATTTCTTGTTTAATTCATTTGTGATCAATTTAGTATTGGTGCTTATCACTCGCTGTATTGTTTTTTATTTTGAAGTTCAAACCTTCATCCATTTTAATCACTTATCAGTGATAATTAAGACTAAAATAATACTAAGTAGTGATGCTCTCAGTTATAATAGTTCTGAAAAAGAAAAACACTACAAAATTTTATGCCTCTTCCATAGTAATGAGAACATTTTAAGTGCTTTGAGGTTTCATTTGTTCTTTTGCCTTACGTCTTGTTCTGAATTTGACTAAGTCATAAAGTGGTCTTAATAAATAAGTATTAATGTTATTAATTTTTTTTTGTAATGTTTACATATGTGTGCTATGGTGATTTCCTTTTTCTTCCTTTCAAGTCTACATCAATCAAAATTAATATTTTACATATTTTTCTTGGCATACAATATATTGGAAAATTTTTAAGCCTATAACTTTAAAGTAATAATGGTATACTATATAAAAACCCCAAAATGACTAAAATAGTCATAAAGGGGGGTGAATAGGATTTTCAAAAACCTTTCGAAACTTAAAACTTTTTCCCACTCATAAATTAACTTTCATACAAATAAACAATAAACACAACCAAACAAGCAAATAATCAAACAATCCAACCCAACAATATAAAAAATATAAACAAATATAAAGAGAGAAGGGAAGAGAATTGCTTAGTAGGTTTTGTAGTGGTTTAGAGCTTCTCTACAAATTTCCTACGTCCACTTTTTTAAACAACCCGCTTGAAGCTTTCTTTCATTATCTTTAATTCATGAAGATACAATAGTTTTGATATAAGAGATTTTGTTCTTCACAATAGTTTTTTTTCAGGGATTTCGCCCTTTTTGTTTCTTGGTTAATTACAAAAAGAAATCCCTCTCTAGGGCTGATGAACAAATATGTGCAACAATAATCTCTCAAAAAGTTTTCAATTGAGTTTAGAGAGAGAAATCAAAAGAAGAATAGAGAACAAGTATGAGTTATTGCATAGTGATTTCTAACTCTCTCTTCTTCAAATTTACTCCAATATATAGGATTTTGGGTGAAGAGCCGTTAGAGAAAAACTCTGCACAGACGTATGGTTGTGTGTTTATGGTGCACGATCATGCTCCCTTCAATAAATGTGTGCAAACGATCAATTTGGTGAACCCCACCACACATGTATGGTCGTGTGCTTCCTACACATGGTTGTGCTCCATCTCTCTATGTATGTCTCTTCGAATTCCAAAAGCTTGCAGGAGACTCAAGTACTATCAACACACGAGACACACACAGATTGACTTTGCCTTGAGCACAGGCATTGTCTCTTGTACATGGTCGTGTTTCTAATGCGCTTGACTTTTGTTTGACTTAGCACGGCAACATGACATAGTCATGTATTCTTCCTGTGCACGTTCATATATCCCTTAATGTTTTAACTATTTTGACCTTCATCAAGCACGATTAGATGACACGGGACTTATGCTTGTGTTGCCCAGCTTTTGTGCACATTACAATCGTGTATACTAAGTGCACAGTCGTGTAAGACATTAATTTTCACAGGCATGATCGTGTGTTATTATTACATGGTTGTGTAATACCATTTCTTTGAAGCACTAAATCACAGACCCTAACATGGGAACCCCACACGATATTGTGTTTTAACACACACGATTGAAATTTTAACTAAGCACGATTGTGTGTGTAAGACACACGGGCGTGTATTTGGGACATCCTGGAAAACAAATGTTTGACCCAATTTTGATCATGAACAAGTTCATGCTAAGGGTAATTTTGTCATTTTGTGTATTTAAAAATATTTCAGGAATCATCAAAACGCCAAGGGTCCAATACTATAATTGCAATTACTTTATGCGAAATATTAAATGCATATTTTTTATTTCAAGAAAATAAGAAATAATTAATTTTTGATCAAGGAAAGTACATCATAGTTTAAGTGGAACCTGAGGCCTTTTTAAAGAACAGAAAAAGGAGTTGAAAAAGGAAAATCAAGCCACTACAACTTTTTGACCATGAATAAATAGAAAAGAAATCCTAAAACCATTGAGTAACAAAACCTGCAGAGAAACAAACTCTTGAGTTCTATTTTACATTTTGAAATATTGTTTTAATTGTTTCACTCCAAATAACCAGTGGAGCAGTTGAAATGTGCATCTCCATAAGACTAAAGTTTTCTCTCACCTCCAAAATTATTATGGTGCCCAATATATGCAGCATCACTAGATTTTGGAATTACCCAAAGCTGTATATGCGTCACTGTAGATTTTAAGCTGTAGTTTTAAAGTCATTGGTAATTTAGAGAAAGCTGATTATAGATTTCTACATCCTTTCTATTCATAAACATAAACTTGGAGAAAGATAAGCATGAGGCCCATTTCTGTTGCATATCGGTAGTATGAAACTTTCCATGAAGCACCAACCAGGTAATTGCAGCTATAGCCTTCTAAATCTTCACTGCTGATGTGTTAACTCTAATAATGGGAGGACCAGAAGGTAGTGATTGTCTCCTTGAATTTAAGTAATTGCAGTTAAGTTGTTCAATTCTAGGGCAAAAAGCTTCTTTTTTTTTTGCAACATTCAAGAATGACTTTGATAAATTTGCATGACATAAATTTTTTTGCTATATGCATGACATTTATTAGTGTTTTTATATGTCTTCTGCTACAATACCTGTATTTTTCACTTTTTGAAATTTAACAGTTTATATTCTGCTTGATTGCTACTGAGTTCATAGTCTTTCATGGTCTTTACTAATGTAGAATCCTCCTTCCATTCCAACCTTAGTGGCTGTAAAATTGGCAAGTTCACTGAGAAAGTCTGCATTTATTGTTGATTGGCATAATTTTGGATACACATTGCTTGGTTTGTCCCTGGGAAGAAGTAGTCTCTTTGTTTCAGTATACCACTGGTACCCATAAAGTCAATTTCTTTCTTTCTTTCTTTCTTTTTTTTTTTTTTTTTTTTGAGACAGTGTGTTAGCTATATAACATATGTTACTGTTCTTTGTTTAGGTTTGAGAAGTTTTTTGGGAAGATGGCAAATGGTGCTCTCTGTGTAACACAGGCAATGCAACATGAATTGGCTCAAAACTGGGGAATTAAGTAAGATGGTCAGCTAAGTCACAGTTTGATTCCATATTAGACTTTACGATGAAGTATTCTAATAGTGAGTTTTGGATTCTTTTGTCAAATTGATAGAGCTACTGTATTATATGATCAGCCTCCAGAGTTCTTCCATCCAACGTCACTTGAGGAGAAACATAAGGTAAATTACATTTTATGTCCAAGATCTAGTCCTGAATATATGGTTCAATACATTATTCTAAATTGTGGACCCCTTTAGTTTTTTTGTAGACTGGATAAGGACCTTTGTCAGCCTCTGGGTATTCAAGATTGTGTCAATAATGGTAAGTTCTTTGTCACCCAATTGTTCCGAAGTTCCTATTTGTTCATGGATTGTAACAGGACAACTTATTGCCCTAATATTTACACTTAAAGGGATCAGGAGCCCCCACACGTATGAGACTATGTTTACAGCTCAGTCTGGCACTGATATTTTCTTAAAGCCTAACAGGCCAGCTCTTGTTGTAAGCAGTACAAGCTGGTTAGTTCATCTTTTTGTGAATTTTTTTATTGATATAAACACTTCAATACTTATGTTACTTGGGTTGCATCCCCTATTTATCATTCATGCTTGCTGCTATGCCCTTTTGACAGTTGCCATGTTCATGATATAAATGCTGTGCCCTTTTAGAGCTCTTTCTTAATAAATATATAACTAAAGAAAGTAGTTATAACTAATTTTAGAATTAGACTATTGAGTGTTGGCTCTTATAGTAAAAGTTTGCTGCAAACATATGCGAGATAGTATAAGGTTGCCCATTCATTTATCATTTATATTTATTATAAAACTATCAATTTTGTTCTTATGGTGCTAATATCACTGTTAATTTGCTTTATGGTGTATTAAACTGGCTTAGAAGGATTTAAATACTATCTGGTTTTTCAATGAAGATAGAAGGATCCCAATAATATTTGCTGATCCTTTATCTGAATGCTTATATTGCTGCTGCTTGTATTTATTACCTGGAAAATTAGATGTACTGTCTGTGATGACATGATATCATCTACTTAACATGGTGAGATGGGTTATTTATTTTAGACAATGACATTTTTTTAGGACTCCAGATGAAAATTTTGGTATTCTCCTGGAAGCAGCTGTGATGTATGATAGACGTGTTGCTGCAATACTGAATGAAGATGATTCAACCAATGAAGAGATTCTTTGGAAAGAAATTTCCGATGAGAAGTCGTGCTTGTTTCCTAAGCTGTTGTTTATCATCACTGGTATAATTCTGTTGCTTCTTATGCAATGTCAGCATCCACATGGACTCCTAGTCACTTGAGAATTTTTTTTTTTTCCCTTGATGAAGGCAAAGGACCTGAGAAAGAAAAATATGAAGAGAAAATCGGGAGGTTACGCCTTAAACGTGTGGCATTTCATACCATGTGGCTTTCAGCCGAGGATTATCCATTGCTTCTTGGTATGTTGTTTATTTTTAATTTGTTTATAATTTCTTTGAGATCCTCCCCGCTGCAAACAAGAAATAAAATGTTTGGAGGTTCTTATATCTTTTAACTGTTCTCTATTTCTTGTTTACTTCGTAATTTTATTGTCTTTCTCATTTACAGGATCAGCAGACTTGGGTGTTTGCCTGCATACATCATCATCGGGGTTAGACCTCCCAATGAAGGTGTGTTATTATAGAGTTTCAACTGTAGCTTGGAGTTTTACAGTGTACTTGTGGTAAGACAAATGTTGTTATTTAGGCAATCTCTCACTTCACCAAATTCACTAAAATTATCTCCTATTGGTGACCAGGTCGTGGATATGTTTGGTTGTGGACTGCCTGTTTGCGCTGTTTCCTACTCTTGGTGAATCTTTGTTTCTTACCTCTCATCACTCTGCATATGATGCATGCTTTCATGGTTTTATGTCGTTTGGATGCTACATTCTCCTTAGTAATGATAATATGAATTTGATTTTTATGCAGCATTGAAGAACTTGTTAAAGTTGACAAAAATGGCCTTCTTTTTTCATCATCTTCAGAGCTAGCCGATGAACTTCTGGTAAGTTTGTTTTCTTAACAAGCATAAGTGCTTGGATTATTTCCTGATGGATGCTTAAAGTTTATCCTTGTTTTATCTTTTCAGATGCTCTTCAAGGGTTTTCCGGATCAATGTGATGCTCTGAAGTTGTTGAGGAATGGTGCATTGGGAACAGGTTCTTCTTCAAGGTGGGCTGCTGAGTGGGAAGAGCACGCCAAGCCATTAATATCAGAGGCAAGATTATCCTCTCATATAGATGTCCATAATTTGATGTGTTATCTATTTTTAATATAATTTTATCCAGTGGATACAAAATTTTCATTCTGTTTCCTTCCCTTCCACTGCATCAGGGCAGAATACAAATTGCTCTAATACATATGAAACTAAATAGAGGGGTCTAAACCTGCAGGTTATCTCTCAGCCCGCGATTTGACCTCTGATTTCGGCTAGAACAAATGTAACGCTTTTGAAGGAAATTTTACCATACGAGGTGATACGGATACTTGATACACATCAGCAATTAGATAACGATGAATGGTTTTGGTTAATGATACCAAAATGATACTGTATCTAAGAATGAAAATCCCTTGCGAAGACACCAAATTGGATGAGTTGTATTGTATTTGAATGTGGTACAGAAATTCGGGTACTGACTTCATTTATGGATATTGATTCGGAGTCGGGTTCTAATTTATATATATATATGTATGTTTCTAATGCCTAAAGATTGTGATGAACGAAATTGAAAATAAAATCATCCACAGAATTTCTACTTTCCATTTTAGTTTTGACTTGGCATTATGGGAGCGAAATGCGCAGGTGCAACAGCAGAACACAATCAGCAGCTGTGTCTATCGCAATTGAAGTAACCTTGTTTATCCAATTTGGTAATTGTCATGTGACCAAACGACTTATTCCTACTCGAATGACGAATTATCCATTACTGTAATTTCTTTAAATTTTGCTAATATTTTTATTGAAAATGATTGAAATACCTTTCAATATAAAAATAAATAATATTAATATTAAAATAAATTTTAATATGAAATAACATTAACATAATAATAATAATTAAAAAAATTAAAAAAAAAAAAAAACAGTTGTTACCGTTAATCTAATAAGGTAACTGAATTGGATAAACCTAAGGAGCAAAACATTGCTGCATGACCATGTCACTAAAGGTAATAATTAGAACTTATTCAATATTAAGTATACATTTGTATATGTCTAACTGCTGGAGAATTTGTTGAATATAATGAGTAAGGAGGAGAACCTACGTGATTCAATCTTCATTGCTTTCTTTATGCACGTATATCACAAGTTGTTTGATTTGCAGGAAAAGTCGCAGAAGATGAAAAAGCAGAAGTCTGGAGAATATCAATGCTGAAGAATATATTGCAGCATCCGGAGAAAAATCACCAAAATAGAAGAAATCAAAACATTCATAATCTAGATTAGGCACAATGATGATCTGATGATAGTCTATGGTGTGAGAGCTTCTGAACTTCATAATTTCAGTGGTATGTCATGTCCCTTATTGGTTCGGAAAGGTGTCACTGCATGCTCTACAACATCTAATCCTGGGGGTTTGGATTCTCATTTTGGCGTCCTAAGACTGCATATCCAATGTCCGGTGTAATCCTAGCTGATTTAACATTGTTTATTTGGTGAACTAGAGAGATGAATTGTTGATCCAAGTGAAAGATGTATTGTTTTGAACTTCTCCAATGTGATTTACAGGAGAGAGGTAGAGAAGGGAAATAGAGGAAAATCTGGATCAAAACATTGAATAGTGGCGAATTTCTTTTCACTCCTTATGGTATAAACACCATCACCCTCTGGTTTGTAGAAACTAAAACTTTACCTTTAATAATTTTCCAGTGTTCTTATTTAAAAAACTGACTTTTAAGGGGTTTGTACAATAATATTTAAACCTGCCACTTTTATACTCAATAACCATCAAATTCAAGCTGAAAGAAAATGGCTTATATAAATTGAGTTTTCATGTATTTTAGATTATAAATCTCCATCTCTTATAATTAGTTCCGGCCAAACTCAGACCATCTTTAGTTTCTAACCTTCGGTTTTGATGATTTGGAGTGTATTTTGAATTTATTTATTTTTGTAGTTTGTTCATTTTCATTTGGTGTTCGATCTATGTGTTTCAAGTGTTCTTAAGTTTGCAAATCAGGAAAGAAGGTTAGGAGTTATTATTGTCTAAGTTTATTTTCTTAACTTTTGCTTTTAGGATTATTGGATAATTTTGATGGATTTTATTGGTTTTTTGATGATTGATATTGTCAATTTTTCTTTTTTTTTGGGATTGAAGAGAGTAAGTGTTTTTGGTTGTGTATAATACAAACAGAGAAATGTCCACTTCATCAAAAAAGGATCACTTGTTGCATTTCTTGAGGTACAACTTTTTTTTAATAGTTGTCCACTATATTATCTAATTTGGAGCAACATGGATGAAATATCCATTCAGTCCATGAAAATTTTAAGTCAAGAACAGACTATTTAAACAAGTTGTTCACTTTCATAACAAAATAAAGAATTTGTAGAAAAAAATGAAGACTATTATAAGAATGTTCGTTTCATGTTTAGAATTTGTCTATTTGTTTCATAACAAAATACAGTTTAATTTGTTTTGGATTATAGTTTGAATCTATTAAAAATCATTCACTCTCAAAAATATATTAATTAATAAATAATAATTGAGCTATAATAGTTTAAAACATGAAATAGTCACATAAAATAAATATGAAATATATATATACAATAAACTTGTAAAAAAATGAAGCAATAAATAAACAAAAAGCATATGATTAATTGCTTAATAAAAAATTATATCAAATACAATTGTATATGTATTCTAAAAAAATATGTGGTTTATGGTTGGATTTAGCTCAACCTGCAACCCAATCCTTAAATTATTTTTTTACCAATGCAAGCCGAATTATTTATAAATTAAATCATAATTTTTAGTACTTATATTCGATTTTACAGTTTAAACAAAATTAAGCATACCTTTAACATAATCCCATAAAAAATTAGTGTCTTGGGTTGATATAGAGTGAATGCAACTTTAAGAGAGTGCAACTTTAAGAGAGTTGCATTGAAGAAATAAAAGTAAAAGGCTTGAAATTAAAGCTCTGAACTATCATAAATTGTTAAACCAATCTCTTCACTCTTCTCTCTTTTGTCATTAAAAACTTTAATTACTTGTTAATTGATTGCATATTATCTGTTTTAATTTGCTTGTATGATTTAGATTAATTAAGTTTTAATTTTGTGATAATTTTTTTTTTAATTTCGTGATAATTTTTCATAACTCTTATTCACCCCTTTAAGAGTATATTAGACATTTAGTTGGTATTAGAACTTGAAACATATGATAGAAAATTTAACGATTTTAGAACTATACAATCTAGAAAATAACTAGTACATCACCAACTCCCTTGTTTAGTTAATGACATTGCATTGTTAGATTTTTTGTGGTGTAAACTACATACAATATAAGAGAATGAGATTGCATATTATGTTTATAGATTACATGCTATAAAGATTATAGAAAAGAGTGATTTTGTCCCTAAAAAGCCTATAGCAAATGAACTTAAAAATTAAGATGATTATACTTAAGAAGATGCGAAGAAATTTAGTCTTAACTCTAAAACTATTAATAAAGCTCATGAAATTCACATACATTGAAGTGACCATCTTTTGCTTCCAAAACCTTCATGAATGATGATTTTTAGTAGATAATATTGTTGTATTAGGGCATTAGAGAGGGAATCTATATGATCCCATCAAAAGTCCAATAACTCTTATCTTTATTGATCGCTTAAACTCATCATAATCAATTAATAGCCCATTAAGAATTTAACCTACAACCTATATCTATTGATTGGCTTTATACTTGCTTTGATATCTCACATTATTTTGAAGGAGTTGTGCTACTTGTATAAGCCTTATATTCCCTTCCTATTTCTCTCTGCAGGATGACTTGGACCAACATGTGGACATTACATACTTGCTTACTGATAACTTTCTCCTAACTGACAAGCCTTCCTGTTGCTTTGTAAGCCTTATTGTTCAAGTAGATGACAAGCTAATTATTTTTGCTCTACAGAATGGCCTCGCTGAAATGAGTAGATTACTAGTCTTATTTAAGAGTTTCTATATATTCTAATCGAACCTTGAACTATCTAAGTGTAATTTATCAGGTTGTCTCAATAGTGGCGTATGTAAAAATGGGGAGTGTCCGATCATATGACCTTTGAAGATGCAAGAAATTCATATAGGAAGAAGAATCACATTACCTCAAATATGACCTGGATGGTACGTCACACGTTTCTTTTTCGTCAGAATTTGGTGCTTGTTTTTATTGCAAGCCTGCTTATTCTACACGGTGCATAAAATATATCTCTGCTTTTCAAACTTTTATCGAAGGCAGGAGGGAAAATAAACCAGAGAATTTAGACATTTGTGTAAAACTGAGACAATACAGTGCCAAAAATGACAGACTCCACTTCTGAAATGAAACTGATGTCAAATTTTGAAACCTCTCTCGTTGAGTGACGCAATTTTTAATACCAAAAAATGGAAAACTATGTTCTCCATTAGCTAGTGCATGAGCAGGACTTTGATGGCCGACCAAGACTTGAACGTTTTACATATAGAAAGAAAGTCATGGTGGAGAGCAGAAATATAATGGTAATTATAACAGGCGTGACTAGATAAAAAGTAAGAAATGAGTTTGCACATTATAATTTTTTAATGAATCCTTGTCCAAATGGTTATCTATAAATAGATAGATTTATCATTTTCATATCTCATCACTGAAAACAACATTATACAGCTCTAGATTTCTTTTGTTTCCTATGAAAAACATGTTGAGATTGTCATGGCACAATCTACTGCTCTCCTGTCTACTCTTCAACTTGAATTTTCAAGTCATTTTCTCATCTCATAATTCTTCTTTTGCTTCTGGTTCAGTCAAACTTTGCTCCCCTGAACAAAGCTCTGCCTTACTCCATTTAAAGAGTGCCTTTACAGTTGGTAATTATTCTTTTACTGAAGATTGTGTTAAATATTCTTATCCTAAGACAAAATCTTGGAAGGAGGGTAGCGATTGCTGCTCGTGGGATGGTGTTTCTTGTGATAGCTTCACAGGTCATGTGATTGGCCTTGACCTTTCTTCAAGTTTGCTCCATGGCACTGTTAATGACAACAGTAGCCTCTTCCTCCTTCACCATCTCCAGAAGCTCAATCTAGCCTGTAATGATCTCACTCAATCCACTATCTCATCCAAGTTTGGTGGGTTCACAAAATTAACACATCTTAACCTTTCTTTCTCTTATTTTGAGGGTCTAGCACCAACTGAAATCTATCACCTATCTGAACTTGTTTCCATTGATCTTTCTAGTTGGTATTCTCTTCCATTACTGGAAATTAGCCAACATGATTTTGTAAACCGCCTGCAGAATCTAACAAAACTAAGATATCTTCATCTTGACAGTGTGGATATGTCTTCAGTTGCACCTGGCTCTTTGGTGAACCTGTCCTATAATCTGGTATCTCTTTTAATTGGTGATACTAGTTTGGATGGCCAGTTTCCAAATGACATTTTTCGCCTTCCATTCCTCCAGAAGTTAAGTTTAAGGGGAAATTCATATATTACAGGTACTTTACCCAAGTACAACATGACCTCCACATTGAGATTCTTGGATCTATCTATGACAAGTTTGTCAGGAGAATTACCTGAAGCAATCGGCGATCTTATATACTTGAATGTGTTAGATCTCTCTGTTGCTGCTTTCTCAGGAAAACTGCCTGATATAATTGGCAATCTTAGAAACTTAAATGTGTTGGATCTTTCTGACAACGAGTTCAATGGGTCAATTTCAGCATCAATTTGGAACTGCACGAAGCTCACTTCTTTATATCTGTCAAGAAATAATTTTAGTGGCCAAGTTTTAGCATCACTGTCTAAACTTAGCCAACTTACGGTTTTACGTCTAGATAACAATAATTTTTCACGGCAGATTCCAGATGCTTTTGGTAACCTGAGCAAATTAACTTATGTTGATCTTTCATTCAACAATTTTAATGGTCAGTTGCCACCTTCAGCCTTGAACTGCTTCACACAACTATCTTTTGCGGTCTTGTCCCACAATCAACTTGAAGGTCCTATTCCTGATCAAGTAAGTGGTCTTTCAAATCTTAATTATCTCGACCTATCTGACAATAATCTATATGGTAGAGTACCATCTTGGTTGTTTACTTTACCAGCTTTAGTGACATTTTACCTTAGCAATAACAAACTTACAGGTCCTATCAAGGAGTTTCATCCATCTGGTTCACTAGTAAATGTTTTTTTGACAAATAATCAGATTCAAGGTTCAATCCCAAACTCCATATTCGAACTTGTAAACCTTACAACACTCGACCTTTCATCCAACAATTTGAGTGGCATTGTGAAATCAAACATGTTGTCCAAACTCAAAAATCTCGAGAATATTGACCTTTCCCAGAACCCCTCCCTGTTGTTAGTTTCTCAGAACAATACCAACTTTACCTTGCCCAATCTTGTTGTGTTCAATTTCTATTCTTGCAGCATAACTGAATTCCCTATCTTCTTAGGAGGTCAAGAAAATTTAATATATCTGGACATATCCAACAATGGAATTCATGGCCAGATTTCTCACCATCAATTGCAGTTGTTTCGCAATTTGCAATATTTAAATCTCTCTCAGAACTTTCTGACAAGTTTTGTCCCTTTCGGAAAAATTTCAATGATGAATCTTAGTGTTCTTGACCTTCAATCTAATTTGCTGCAAGGTCCACTTGTGATGCTAGACGCACCTCATATGGACACCTTTTTAGTTTCTAATAACATATTGACTGGAGAGATGCCTTCCTTAATTTGCAACTGGAGCTCCATTAAGTATCTAGACTTGTCTAAGAATAGATTGAGTGGAGCAATTCCTCAATGTCTTGGAAACTCTGGTTCACTTTTGATGTTGAATTTACAAAACAACAATTTCCGTGGCAGCATCCCCCAACAGTTAGCAGTAAGCCCTATTCAATACCTTAACCTTAAAGGCAATATGTTGGAAGGAGCATTGCCATCTGGTTTGGTTAATTGTAGCCGCTTGGAAGTTCTAAATGTTGGAAACAACATGATCAATGAAACTTTTCCTCATTGGTTGGCAAACCTTCCGGAATTGCAAGTTTTGATATTGAGATCCAATAGATTCCATGGTTTCATTGGCGAACCCAAGACTAAATTACCATTTCCGAAGTTGCGAATACTTGATCTCTCTCACAATCGATTCACAGGCGTTTTACCAACAAGATATTTTGAGAAATTTAATATGATGCATTGGGATGATCGTAATGGTGAATTGGATTATATGGGACAGTTTGATCAAGGGAAATATGGGCAAAACTATAAGACAGGGCACTCTTCTATTGAATATTATTCAATTATTTTGACGGTGAAAGGTGTTGACAGAGAAATAGAAAAAATTATAACCATTTTCGTGATGATGGATCTGTCAAAGAACCAATTCCAGGGGCGAATTCCAAGTGTAGTTGGAAAGCTTAATTCCCTTCAAGTTCTCAACTTTTCTCATAATAACCTTACGGGTCATATTCCACTGCTATTGGAAAATCTAAAAAGACTTGAATCACTAGACCTCTCATTCAACAGCTTTTTTGGAGAGATTCCTCATCAATTGACAAGTCTATCATTTCTCTCTGTGTTGAATCTTTCATACAATAGACTCACTGGATCTATACCTCAAGGGAATCAATTTAATACATTTCAAAATGATTCTTTTATTGGAAACTTGGGGTTGTGTGGACTCCCATTGTCAAAGAAATGTATTGCTGATGAGCCGCCATCTCCACTACCGTCAATCAACCATGAAGGTGAAGATGATTCGAGCTGGTTCGATTGGAAAATAGCTTTGATGGGTTATGGATGCGGACTGGTGATTGGCTTGTCTATGGGGTATATTGTATTCACAACTGGAAGACCTCTATGGTTCGTGCTAATGGTTGAAAGAGTGAGGCTTAGAATCATAACAAAAGTGAAAAGAACCCATCCAGTAAGAAGAAATTAGTGACTTCAATCGCTGCTCTTACCAAGGTGAGTGCTTCAGTTTTTGTAGCATCCATTTTCATATGTTCTTCTACGAGAATCTGAATATAAACTCCATTAATTTTTCAAGCTCCTTCTGTTTACAGAGCAAAGTTGTCCACAAGAGCAAGGAGCATAACTGATTGAATCAGCATGGTGTACATATTATCTTTCAGCAAGTTTTCATGCTAAAGCCGAATTTCCGTCAAAGCATAAAATAAAAGTGTTTCAACTTTTAGCTGAAAAAAATATGTTTTTCGTTATTTTTACGGTGTGAGGTGCTATAAGACTTAAGATTTTGGTAAACTACTACTTTTTCTGCTCTACAAATTGCAGTTTCTGAACTTGTTACTTCTATTATTAGTGTTTGATTTCTTATAAATCATGAATATTAATAAAAACGACTCTTATAAGAATTATTTCTATTATTTAGAAAGAAAATGGAAGAAATTTCCAAGGGCAAATCTCTTTCTCACCGACCAAGACACAACACACTAAAACCCTTCTCTTCAGGGCCAAGCAAATTACTGAATAAGAATAATAGAACTGCGTAGTGAAAAAAAATGAAGGTTGTTATTCAAATTTAGAGAAAGCTAATTTAAATTTTGATAAATTGGGTCTACAAGAGAGTTTTTGTTGTGAAAAGTGCAGAAAGTTAATGCAGGGGGCGGAGTTATTGGCAGATCAGATTGTTGTTAAAAGAAGCTCGGTCCAAAGTTTCTCAGGTTTTGACAGTGTTTTAAGAGCATGAATTGGTTTTGGCCGCGCTTTATGGATCGTCAGTCTTTTCAAGCGGCTGAGCCCGTAACACAGCAAAATCAGCATGCTTTGGCCCCAAGAGAAACATCCTCTTATCAGAAAATTTCACAGATGGGCTGGCTTCCCTGCCTTCTACCAATGACTTTTGTGAGTTCGAAGCTAGACAATATGTTTTAGCTACCATTCGTACACAAACAATAATGGCCAGAAGCTGTGTACTGAATCTTTCAGAATTCTGATATTCATATTGTTAAATTTGTTCTATTCAGGATTCATGATAATTTGAGACCAAACAAACACACATCCAAATTGCATTGCCTTTTTCCTTCACTTTCTCTCCTTTGTTCCCCAAGAAAGTGAACAAACCCGGTTTGAGTTTCACTTTTATCTTCACTTTCTATTTTCTTTTTCTCTCTTATCTCTTTGACTTCTTCAATTTACTCTCAATCGAGTCTAGATGTTATATAGTCATGCATGCTCTCAAAAACATCTTAAGCATTGGAACGATCCTAACCCGTGTAATTGGAAGCACATTACTTATTCGACATATAATCAAGTCACTTGGATCCAAACAGGTCATTAGGCTTGAATGGAACTCGCCCACCAAACTTGAAGAACTTTACTTCACTAACTATATGGGAGGTGATGAAGAACCCATTATACTAAAGGCCGATTTTGATAAGAAGGGTGAGAAAATGATTTTTTTTTTTTTTTCAAACTTGAAGGGCAATTTATTAAACTATGGGCGGAAGAAAGTCATCCTAAAAATAATTTCCACATAAAGTCAAAAAAAATGCGCAATTGGGAAAAATATCTAAAACAAAGTGATCTTTCTTTATTCGTCCCGCCGAAGATAGGGAGAAAAACGGAAGAAAAAAGACAAGCAAAAGAAGAAGAAGAGAAGAGAACGAACCTGGACGGCGGCGAGAGAGGAAAACAGTAAGTGTGTAAGATGAGTGCAAGATCCCTAATTTTGTGTTGCTCAAGTTGATTTTAGTGGCAGTATCCTGTTTCCTTTCCGCTGCATAGAGGGGTTTAAACCTGCAGGTTATCTCTCAGTGCACGATTTGACATCTGATTTCAGGGTACTTCCATGATTTGAGTAGTGAGGGTTTTTTTGGTATATTGTTAAAACCTAGTGGGGTTAAAAGTAATTTAACTCACACAGGGAGACCCTAGCGGAATTCTCTCGTTATTATAACTAGCCGTTTCCCCCAACCTTGCGTTTTCCTTTTCCGCCCTAATTTTTCAGCCAAACGAGAATTCCAGAATCCCTAAAACTTCGTTGCCGCCATTCGAGTCCCAGTCAAATATGGAGGAGACGATGGTGGAGAAGAAGAAGCACAAAGGAAAACACGATAAACCGAAGCCGTGGGACGAAGACCCCAACATCGACCATTGGAAGATGGAGAAATTTGATCCTTCTTGGAACGAAGGTGGCATGCTTGAAGTTAGTTCCTTTTCTACTCTCTTTCCTCAATACAGAGGTAAGAATTTTATTTGTTTTTCGTTATTTTTTAATTGAGTTGAATAATCCCGACCAGGAACATTATGTACTTATCCGATGAGCTTAAATGGAAGTTGTTTGAAAAATATTAGTAATCAAGATATTTTCTTGTTAATGGAGTGTTTTTTTTTTTTTTTTGTTCAATAGAAAAATACTTACAAGAAGCATGGCCAATGGTAAAAGGTGCTTTGAAAGAGTATGGTGTTTCATGCGAGCTAAATTTGGTAATTTCTTCTTTTGGCTAAAAGGTTCTTTATTGGAAAACTCAGACCAATAATTAATTGATAGTGAATTGCTAATTTTAATATAAATCCAGTTGATCATGATCTACTTCAAAATTGTTTCTGATGAAGGATTTATCTCGTGTTTGTAAATTGTGTTGAAAGATGCACGCATATGAGTTTGTTGAAATGTTGGTGTCCTATCTTGTGCTTTAGAGGTGTAAACATCATATTGAACAATGACTTAATGTTGGATGGAAAACTCTGTTCATGCTATATGTAATGGAACTATTTCCTGTTTTGGTGACTTGTTTCATAAAGTTTTGACAAAGCTTTGTTTTATTTGTCAGGTTGAGGGTTCCATGACTGTCTCAACAACGAGAAAGACCAGGGACCCCTATATTATTGTGAAAGCCAGGGATCTCATTAGACTTTTGTCAAGAAGTGTTCCTGCACCTCAGGTATAAATATCTAATCTATTTTTTTTTTGGTAATTAAATATCTAATCTATTTGTGTTTCTGATTTCACATTCTTTATTTTATTTATTTTATGAATTTTTTTGAAGCTTAAAAAATAGATGTTGGACTTTTACTTATTTTCAGAACATAATTTTAATCAATGACAGTAGCTAAAATGATGAAATATCATGAACAGTCTCAATGTCTTAAATGGCAACATTAGAGTAACAAGAAGATAAACTGAAGAAAGTATTTTGTACTGTTTTACATTGATTGAATTCAATAGAGCAGAAAAATGAAAAATAAAAATTTTTAGAAATATATGTTCCCTTCCCCTTCTTGTCAGTTCTCTCAATGGTGTTAAGCACATGCTGAAAACCTTGTAATGCAAGCACAGAACAAACTTTTTTTGGTCTTGCCCTCCTTCTGCAATCTGGTTGGCCACCCTAACCTAACTGCCTTGAAGTCATAATACACTTCACGAGAAGCAAAATTTTCCTTCCCCTTCTTGTACTGTTTGACTTCCTGCAGTCTCTGCAGTAATTTTTTTTGTAGCTAACTTCACCATAATTGAAGTGGTGCTGAAGAGGGCTTTGTTCTGCTTCTTAAAACTCTTGGGTGAACTCTGTTATTTTGATTTTGATTGTGTAGTGATTTATTATGTATCTTGATGATGTCAATCCTTTGCTAGGGAATTTTATTATCCTTTACTTTTGTATTGTAAATTTCTCATCTGGGAAATTTATGTATTAGTTTTCTGATAACATTATTTTTATGTTGTAGGCAATCAAAATACTTAATGACGAAGTCCAGTGTGACATCATCAAGATTGGCAATTTGGTCCGCAATAAGGTTTTTACTGCATAAATCACTTGATGTTACTGGTTTAGAGTGAATCATATTTGTTTGGAAATAAGAAGATATCTAAAAAATCGGTTTTTTCGTTGTCGCTATTGGTAGGCTTCTCTGGATGTTGTTTCATTCCTAGTGCCAAGCAGTTGATGGCCAACAAATGCATCATCATGTTTCAAAACTTTTAGCATCTGGTGATGACAAAAGTTATAGGTTCATGTGTCAATCATATTTGTTTGAAATTGAGAAGTTATCTAAAGAAGTGGTTTGTTTAGTTTCCATCATAGGTGGGTCTCACTGAGTGTTGCTTCTATCCTGGTGTAAGCCAACAAATGGATCATCATAGTTTCAAAGCTTTATTTGGCTAGTGACAAGAAGTTAGAATGATTATAGGTTTTTTAATAGGTAAATGAGACTGGAAAGTAAAACCAAATGGCTTCAGTAGTTGAAAATGGGTGTTAGGTTTTGGAGATTTGAGAATACTGAAACTAGGCATAAAACTTCATTGTAGTTGTTATATATAATAATGATATAAAGAAGAGAAAAGATATTTGCCTCATGGTCATCAAATTGTAAGAATTGCTTGTAGAAGTAAAGAATATGCTGTCCAGAGTTGTGGAGTTCTAAAACTGCTGCAGAATTTGATAAAACTCCGATAAAGAAGGCATTAAACTTGCTTAAATATATAATCCTAGGGTTGCCATATATTTTGTGGATCAAGTCTTATCCAGCTTTTTCAACCCTGCATTGTTGTCATTCATCAACATTACCTCTGTATGCAGGAACGATTTGTTAAACGGAGACAGCACCTTGTAGGCCCAAATTCTTCTACCTTGAAGGTATTTACAGTTTTCTGAAGTTGTCTTTTTATAAGTATATTTGAAACCTATAGCAACCCCAATCTCATCAATGCTGCCAGAAAAGAAAAACTGAAAAAATAAGAATGACGCTAGAGCTGCAGGCAATGTTTGAGCATCATTCCTGTGGCTCATGATGCTGTTATATTTTTATTGAATTCTCTTTTAACCGGCTTATTTTTACACTTGGATACAGGCACTTGAGATATTGACGGGCTGCTATATCCTTGTTCAGGTAATTGTTTCTGTTTGGAATTTGATTATTAAAATGAAATTCTTTTGATAATATGATTGAAGTGGTCAAGCAATTCATAATTGAATAGGGAAATACAGTTGCTGCTATGGGTTCATTTAAAGGTTTGAAGCAAGTCAGGAGAATTGTGGAAGATTGCATACAGAATAAAATGCATCCTGTATACCATATCAAGGTGTGCTTGGGCGGTGCTATTTATTTCTGAAATAATTTTTGTCCTCTTTCAAAAGTCTGAATAGATAGTTGCCTATCTTTTTTCTTTGGAGCCAGTTAATATAACCTCTCCGACTCACTTTCTCCAACTTTTCTGAAACTTGCAGATTCTCATGATGAAGAAAGAACTCGAAAAAGACCCAACACTAGCAAATGAAAACTGGGATAGGTTTCTTCCAAAGTTTAAAAAGTATAATATATCAGCTTAATGCATCTTATGTTGTTTTAGGTTTCCTATTTTTCTTCATTGAAAATTTACAAGGATGGCTTTTTCAGGAAAAATGTCAAACAAAAAAAGGTCAAGAGTAAAGAGAAGAAACCATACACACCCTTCCCTCCTCCTCCACAACCTAGTAAGGTGAGACTACTGCTCTACTACATTATTTACCAAGATGTTGTTATGAATGAAGTGGTTGTTTTTTTCTCTTTTTAACTTCACCTTTTTTCTGTAAATCATTTTTGATATTTTCGTGTCCTAGAATTTTTTTCAGTTTGCAATCTGGGGCAAAATTATTTTTAAATGACATTATTTCCTCAACCTTAAGGTTGTTCTTTCTTTTAAATATTTGTCCATTGCTTTGCAAATGGAGATGCCAACTTGTTTATGTTTTCTATTAAACTCGTCATTTGTGGAGGTTTATTCTATTGAGCTCGAAGCATTCTTGTCTATTTGGATGCATATGTATGTTGTTCCATGCATGTATTTAAAACACTGCAGTTGGATGACCAATAGTCATTGTTTTGTCAATTTGATTTGCTTTAAAATGCACTACTATACATTGTTTAACCATTTTCTATTGTATTTGCAGGTTGACAAACTTCTGGAATCTGGAGAATACTTTCTTAGTGAGAGAAAGAAAGAATCAAAGAAGTGGCAAGAGAAACAGGAGAAACAAGCAGAAAAAACAGCTGAAAATAAAAGAAAAAGAGAAGCTGCATTCGTTCCTCCCGAGGTATTCTAAGACTCTTGAATTATTCTTTCTCCATATCTAAAGAACTTCTGCACTCCCTCTCTCCTTTTTTTTTTTTTTTTAAGTTTTTGGCTGTAACCTCTATTATGTTATTTTTTGCTATTTTCAGGAACCCTCAAGGCAGGGTTCTGGTAATCATGAGGATCAGAACATTGCTGCTATGGCCATGTCACTAAAGGTAATAGTTAGAAATTATTCAATATTAAGTATACATTTGGTTATGTGTAACTGCTGGAGAATTTGTTGAATATCATGAGTAATGAGGAATCAATCTTCATTGCTTTCCTTTTGCACGTAAGTCACTAGGTGTTTGATTTGCAGGAAAAGTCACAGAAGTTGAAAAAGCAGAAGTCTCTGGAGAATATCAATGCTGAAGAATATATTGCAGCATCCAGAGAAAAATCGTCAAAAAAGAAGAAATCAAAACAATCATAATCTAGATTAGGCACAATGATGATCTGATGATAGTCTTTGGTGTGAGAGTTTCTGAAGTTGATATTTTTTGGCGGTATGTCATGTTTCTTATTTGTTCGGAAAGGTGTCAATGCATGCTTAAGACTGCATATCCAATGTCCAGTGTAATCCTAGCTGATTTAACATTGTTTATTTGGTGAACCAGAGAGATGAATTGTTGATTCAAGTGAAAGTTGTATTGTTTTGAACTTCTCCAATGTGATTTACATGAGAGAGGTAGAGAAGGGAAATAGAGGAAAATCTGGATCAAAACATTGAACGGTTGCAAATTTCTTTTCACTCATGGTATAAACACCATCACCCTCTAGTTTGTAGAAACTAAAACTTTAATAATTTTCTAGGGTTTTTATTTAAAGAACTGACTTTTAAGGGGTATGTATGAAAATATTTAACCTGCCACCTTTTTACTCAAATAGCCATCAATTTCAATCTGAAAGAAAATGGCTCATATAAATTAAAATGGGGAGTGTCTGAACATATGACCTTCGAGGATGCAAGAAATTCAGATGGGAAGGTGAATCACATTACCTCGAATATGGTTTGTATGGTACGTCACACGTTTTTTCTTTTTCATCAGAATTTGGTGCTTTTTTTTATTGCAAGCCTGCTTATTCGACACGGTGCATAAAGTATATTTCTGCTTTTTAACTTTAACCGAAGGCAGGTGGGAAAATAAACCAGAGAATCTAGACATTTGAGTAAAACTGAGACAATACAGTGCCAAAAATGACAGACTCCACTTCTGAAATGAAACTGATGTCAAAATTTGAAACCACTTGTGTTGAGTAAGGCAATTTTTAATACCAAAAAAATGGAAGTGCATGTGCAGGACTTTGATGGAGGACCAAGACTTGAACGTTTTATATATAGAAAGTCATGGTGGAGAGCAGAAATATAATAGTAATTATAACAGGCATGACTAGATAAAAAGTAAGAAATGAGTTTGCACATTATAATTTTTTAAGGAATCCTTATCTAAATGGTTATCTACATATAGACAGATACATCATGTTCATATCTCATCACTGAAAACAACTTTATACAGCTCTAGATTTCTATTGTTTCCTATGAAAGACATGTTGAGATTGTCATGGCACAATCTACTGCTCCCCTGTCTCCCCCTCTTGAACTTGAATTTTCAAGTCATTTTCTCATCTCGTAATTCTTCTTTTGCTTCTGGTTCAGTCAAACTTTGCTCCCCTGAGCAAAGCTCTGCCTTTCTCCATTTCAAGAGCGCCTTTACAGTTGGTAATTATTCTTTCACTGAAGATTGTGTTAACATATTCTTATCCTAAGACAAAATCTTGGAAAGAGGGTAGCGACTGTTGCTCATGGGATGGTGTTACCCGTGACAGCTTCACAGGTCATGTGATTGGCCTTGACCTTTCTTCAAGTTTGCTCCATGGCACTGTTAATGACAATAGTAGCCTCTTCCTCCACCATCTCCAGAAGCTCAATCTAGCTTGTAATGATTTCACTCAATCAACTATCTCATCCAAGTTTGGAGGGTTCACAAAATTAACACATCTTAACCTTTCTTTCTCCTATTTTGAGGGTCTAGTACCAACTGAAATCTATCACCTCTCTGAACTTGTTTCCATTGATCTTTCTAGTTGGTATTCTCTTCCATTGCTAGAAATTAGCCAACATGATTTTGTAAAGCGCCTGCAGAATCTAACAAAACTAAGATATCTTCATCTTGACAGCGTGAATATGTCTTCAGTTGCACCAGGCCCTTTGGTGAACCTGTCCTATAATCTAGTATCTCTTTTAATTGGTGATACTAGTCTGGATGGCCAGTTTCCAAATGACATTTTTCGCCTTCCATTCCTCCAGAAGTTGAGTTTAAGGGGAATTTATATATTACAGGTACTTTTCCCAAGTACAACATGACCTCCTCACTGAGATTCTTGGATCTATTTATGACAAGTTTGTCAGGAGAATTACCTGAAGCAATCGGCGATCTTATATACCTGAATGTGTTGGATGTCTCTGTCGCTGCTTTCTCAGGAACATTGCTTGATATAATTGGCAATCTTAGAAACTTAAATGTGTTGGATCTCTCTGACAACGAGTTTAATGGGTCTATTTCAGCATCAATTTGGAACTGCACGAAGCTCACTTCTTTATATCTGTCAAGAAATAATTTTAGTGGCCAAGTTTCAGCATCACTTTCTAAACTTAGCCAACTCACAGTTTTACGTCTGGATAGCAATAATTTTTCAGGGCAGATTCCGGATGCTTTTGGCAACCGGAGCAAATTATGTGGATCTTTCATTCAACAATTTTAATGGTCAGTTGCCACCTTCAGCCTTGAACTGCTTCACAGAACTGTCTTTTGTAGTCTTGTCCAACAATCAACTTGAAGGTCCTATTCCTGATCAAGTGGTCTTTCAAATCTTAATTATCTTGACCTATCTGATAATAACCTACATGGTAAAGTACCATATTGATTGTTTACTTTACCATTTTTAGCGACATTTTACCTTAGCAATAACAAACTTACAGGTCCTATCAAGGAGTTTTATCCATCTGGTTCATTGGCAAATGTTTTTTTAATGAATAACCAGATTGAAAGTTCAATTCCAAGCTCCATATTTGAACTTGCAAACCTTACAAAACTTGACCTTTCATCCAACAACTTAGTGGCATTGCGAAATCAAACATGTGATCTATACTTAAAAATCTTAAGAATATTAACTTTTTCCAGAACCCTTCACTGACGTTAGTTTCTCAAAACAATGTCAACTTTAGCTTGCCCAATCTTCTTGAGTTCAATTTTTATTCTTGCAATATAATCGAATTTCCTATCTTCTTAAGAGGTCAAGAAATTTTGATATATCTAGACATTTTCAACAATGGAATTCATGGCCAAATTTCTCACCATCAATTGCAGTTGTTTCGCAATTTGCAATATTTAAATCTCTCTCAAAACTTTCTAACAAGTTTTGTCTCCCTTTCGAAAAAAATTTCAATGATGAATCTTTGTGTTCTTGACCTTCAATCCAATTTGTTGCAAGGTCCACTTGTGATGCTAGACGCACCTTATATGGACACCTGTTTAGTTTTCGATAACAAGTTGGTTGGACAGATCCCTTCCTTAATTTGCAACGGGAGCTCCATTAACTATCTAGACTCGTCTAATAATAGATTGAGTGGAGCCATTCCTCAATGTCTTGGAAACTCTGGTTCACTTTTAATGTTGAATTTACAAAACAACAATTTCCGTGGCACCGTCCCCCAACAATTAGCAGTAAGCTCTATTTAATACCTTAACCTCAGAGGCGATATGTTGGAAGGAGCATTGCCATCTGGTTTGGTTAATTGTAGCCACTTGGAAGTTCTAAATGTTGGAAACAACATGATCAAAGAAACTTCTCCTCATTGGTTGGCAAACCTTCCGGAATTGCAAGTTTTGATATTGAGATCTAATAGCTTTCATGGTTTCATTGGCGAGCCCAGGACTAAATTACCATTTCCAAAGTTGCGAATACTTGATATCTCTCTCATAATCAACTTACAGGCGTTTTAATATAGCACATTGGGATAATCGTAATGGTGAATTAGATTATATGGGACAGTTTTGAGCAAGGGAAATGGAGGCAAATTTATATGACAGGGCGTCTTTCTATAAAATATTATTCAATTATTTTAACAGTGGAAGGTGTTGAAAGAGAAATAGAAAAAATTATATCCATAGTGACGATGGATCTGTCAAACAACCAATTTTAGGAGTAAATTCTAAGTGTAATTAGAAAGTTTAATTCCCTCCAAGCCCTCATGTAGATATTCCATTTTAGACTCAATAAGATCATTCCTGATAAAGAAAAATCCGAAGATTAATTTACAGTTTTTAAAATATCAAATTGAGCATATACGAAAAAAGCTCATAAGTAATGAAAAAATAATAATAACCCATAAAATCCAAACCGATGAGCGCCCAGTCAAAAAAACAAAAGAATAAATAAATACTCCAGCTCACTTGAAAAAAAAAAAATGAAATGAGAAGTCAAAAATAAAAAAATAAAAAAACCCAAGGAGAAAAGAGGAGTGCAACAAGCCCATGTAAAATCCAAGAAAACCCAAACCAGCCCACTTAAGTAACCATGCAACCCACTTTAAGAAGCTGTAGCAAGCCCACGAGAAGAGAAAAATGAAGTTGTCCAGCCTAAGTGCCTTTTTCTATTGCATGAGTTTCATTTTTTTTCCTTC
This sequence comes from Anacardium occidentale, assembly GCA_026122585.1. Lineage (NCBI taxonomy): Eukaryota > Viridiplantae > Streptophyta > Magnoliopsida > Sapindales > Anacardiaceae > Anacardium > Anacardium occidentale. Next base: position 75,218 of record JAJEJH010000028.1, read on the forward strand.
CTTGCGCTGATTTTGATAGCTTCGCTGCGCTTTTCTCTCCTTTTAAGTGGACTCCGCCAGCTGCATGCTTATCCCCTCCCACGTCAACCGCTTTCCGCTTTAACGCAAAAAATATAATTGCCAGATCAGGAGAATTAATCCCCGAGGATCATGGCTGCCTCAAGGGAGTCTCCTTTGATACAAGGCCCCCTTCAGATATAAAAGAGAAAAAAATTCCAGAGTGGGAGAAGTTTCTGGAACGGAGGGAGTGACATCTAAAAAAAGGGAAATCTTGGGCAAGAAGGATTGGAAAAAAATAACAAATAGAAACCAAACTAAACTTTTCATTTTCGTCTGAGATATCGATCATCCTCACTTCGGCATCAACGAAACTCTAAAACTGTCAAAAATTATGTTTCCTGAGAGTATAATATTACGTTTGGATTTTTTGAAGTTTGACCAATTTTTTATTATTTCGTTTCATTTGCATTTTATTCATCGTATGGGAGTCGAATTTTTTTTTTTTAATGCAGTTGTGTTTATTGTTTTGCCTTGTTTTAATTTATTTTATTTCATTCTAAGACTGTTTTATTTTATTTTATTTGTTTGTTTATTTATTTATTTATTTATTTTTCTCTGCAAGTGGAATTAAACATGTAAATATATTTTTTGCTTACCATAAATTTTTGTTTGCATCTCTGTGGGGGAAGTTAAAAAGGTAGAAGCATGTTTTTTTTTCTTTTTTGTTTATTTTATTGGCCAAAGCACTTGTTCCCACCCATAGTTTGGTTCGAAGACAATTCCCACCCTCTAACATTTAAAAACCCAAACACCCACCCTTTACCTAATTTCCATTCAATTTCATTAATCCATTTGTAAAATGATAAAAATACTCTTACTACAAAAAAAAAATTTATAATAAAATTATAAAATAATATTTAAATATATATATATAAATATATTAAATAATTTTTAAATAATATTAAATTTTGGAAAAATTTTATAAAATAATATTTATAATAAAATTTTATAAAATTTCAGCCCTTTTTGTTAGTGGCTGCTTATACCAAAACAAGATACAGCTAAATTTGACTGCCTTTGTAGAATTGAAAGGCTAGATCTGACCTCCCTTGAAACTCAATGACCGGAACGGCTATCTAATGCTATTAGTGGCGACCATTGTTGTCGGTATGACGATGATAACTGGTTTTTTATTTTTTAAAATTTAAATATTTTTTATAATTTTTAATATATTTATATATTTATTTATTTAAATAATATTTTATTATTTTATAAATTTTAACTCTAAAATAATAAAAATATTTTTTTACTGTTTATCGTTAGTTAATGAGTGGAATTTCAGATTTTATAAACTTAGCAGAGGAATTGATCTTGGGACCAAACTATGGGTGGGAACATAACCTTTGGCCTATTTTATTTGTTGCATTAGAGTAAAGCCGGCTTCCACATGTTAAAATATGACAGGCATTGGAGGCATATTGCTGCTCAGGAAAATGATTTTATTTAGTGAGGATGGCACTAAGCCATCAAATGTTAAATACTAAATATGTTATAACTTGTTTTTGTCTTCTTCTGTCTCTTTTTTTATTTTTATTTTTTGTGTGTTGTGGAAACTATTGCTTGGCTGAATCATGGTTTATGCGTATAACCCAATTTTATGTGCAATAATTGAGATCCGTATGTGGTGCCTTAGTCGTTAAGTGAAATACATATAGGTAGGTAGGCTGCACCATTGAATCTGCGCACGTGAATAAAGTTAAAATAAAGAATAATTATAATATTTCTGCGTTATATGTACGTTGATAATAAATTGTTATGTTCGTTTGGGTGGTTGAAAACCATATGCGTATTCAAACTATAATAGTAGAGTACGTTTCTTCATGGTTTCTAATTTTTTTAGGCCAAAGGACATTTTCCCACCCATAGTTTGAGGCGGGGACAAAGTCCCACCCGCTAAGTTTAAAAAATCTGAAGTCTCACCTATTGACTATTAAATCTAACAGTCAACAGTGAGTCAAGAGACAAATTTGTCATTTTACAGTTAAAATTTATAAAAATATAAAATAATATTTATCTATATAAAAAAATATATTAAAATTTAAAAAAAATTTAAAAAATTTTATAAAATTATAAAAAAACTTAAATTTTAAAAAATAAAAGCCAGCCACTGCCGCCGCACCGACGGCGGTGGCCACATCAAATGGCACCAGGTGGGCGTTCCAACCACTTGGATCCAAGAGAGGCCAGATTTGGCCTCCTCCGACAAAAAAAGTGCCGGAAACGGCTGGAGATGGTCGTCTTTGGCCCCAACTGCCGTTTCCGGCCAAGGTTTCTGGCGGAGGTGGCCAGATCTGGCCTCCCTTGGAACCAGGTGACCGGAACGGCCACCTGGTGCCATTTGCTACGGCCATCGCCGCTGGCGCGGCGGTGATGGCTGGCTTTTTATTTTTTAAAAATTTAAATATTTTTTATAATTTTATAAAAATTTTTAAATTTTTTTATAATTTTTAATATATTTAAATATTATTTTATATTTTTATTATAAATTTTTATTAATAAGGGTATTTTTGTCATTTCATCAAATGGGTTAATGAATTTGGATGGAAATTGGATGAAGGGTGGGAGTTTGGGCTTTTAAAAGTGAGCGGGTGGGACTTGTCCCCCCTCAAACTATGGGTGGGAAAATGTCCTTTGGCCATTTTTTTATTGTTCCTTGGGCGAATGAACATGGAGAGAATGTGAATGTAATGCTTACACTAAATTCGTCAAAACGTCTTGTCAAAAGAACCCTCTTTGAAACAATATCTAAGCACAAATAAGGATTATTTTCAGTTTTTATTTTATTTTATTTTTATTTTTATTCATTTGTTCTAACCCTTTTTAGTTTGTAGGCTTTATTTGTTAGGCTTGTTTAGGTCAAGAGTGAATGTATAAGGGTGTATATACAAGGGAGATATAATTTCTTTTTTAATTTTAATTATTTTCTGTTTTAATTTTAATTGATTTTATGCAAATATTGTTTATTTATTTATTAATTTTTTGTTAACAAATTTTGTTTTGCATAGTTTATTTATTTATTTAATTTATTAGGCTTGTTCAGAATTAGATCCAATGCATAGAAATGAATGTGTTGGATTGTAATTTTTTTTTTCTGTGTTTTTTATTTATTTGTGTTTGATAATTTATTTATTATTTTTTTATTATATCGCGTGATAATACGAAATTTAATTAAACTTAGTAATGTATTTAATGAATATACCACAATAGTAAAGATTGATCTTCAGATTGAATGATATGAGTGTCTAATACCTTTCTATCGTCGTATCCAACTTTTTGAACTCAACCATTAAATCAGTGAGGAAGGTTAGATCCTCTGCGAGAGATCTATAAATCGTCTGTCTTCATCAACGCATAATTTTCCAAAATAACCTTTGGGTGACGACTTCATAGACTCCATAATGAGTCACAAACCTATTATACGTTTTTTTTATCACGTTTAGGGTGGTTAAATAAGAGTGATAAGTCTGTCATTGATCGATACGGCAAAAATCGGCATCACACCTCAACTTTTCTCACAATAACTTTATCGGTCATCTTCCACTGCTATTGACAAATCTCACATGACTTGAATCATTAGACCTCTCCTTCAACGGCTTTTTTGGAGAGATTCCTCACCAATTGATAAGTCTATCATTTCTCTCTGTCTTGAATCTTTCATACAACAGATTCACTGGATCTATGCCTCAAGGGAATCAATTTAATACATTTCAAAATGATTCTTTCATTGGAAACTTGGGGTTGTGCGGACTCCCTTTGTCAAAGAAATGTATTGATGATGAGCCGCCATCTCCACTACCGTCAATCGACTATGAAGGTGACGATGATTCGAGCTGGTTCGATTGAAAAATCGCTTTGATGGGTTACGGATGCGGACTGGTGATTGGCTTGTCAATGGGGTATATTGTATTCACAACAGGAAGACCTCTATGGTTCGTGCTAATGGCTGAAAGAGTGAGGCTTAGAATCATAACAAAAGTGAAAAGGACCCATCCAGTAAGAAGAAATTAGTGACTTCAAACGCTGCTCTTAACAAGGTGAGTGCTTCAGTTTTTGTAGCATCTATTTTCATATATTCTTCTACGAGAATCTAAATATAAACTCCATTAATTTTTCAAGCTCCTTCTGTTTACAGAGAAAAGTTGTTGACAAGAGTAAGGAGCAAAGCTGATTGAATCAGCATTGTGTATACATTATCTTTCAGCAAGTTTTCATGCTAAAGCCGAATTTCCATCAAAGCATAAAATAAAAGTGCTTCAACTTTTAGCCGAAATAAATTTTGTTATTTTTAGGGTGTGAAGTGCTACAAGCCTTAAGTTTTTGGTAAACTACTACTTTTTCTGCCCCACAAATTGCAGTCTCTGAACTTTTTAGTTCTATTATTAGTGCTCGAATTCTTATAAATCATGAATATTAATAAAAATCACTCTTATAAGAATTATTTCTACCATTTAGAAAGACAATGGAAGAACTTGGTAAGGGCAAATCTGTTTCTCACCCACCAAGACACAACACACTAAAACCCTTCTCTTCAGAGCCAAGCAAATTACTGAATAAGAATAATAAACTGGGTGGTGAAAAAAATGAAGGTTTTTTATTCAAATTTAGAGAAAGCTAATTTAGATTTTGATAAATTGGGTTTGCACGAGAGTTTTTGTTGGGAAGAGTGCAGAAAGTTAATGCAGGGCGTGGAGTTATGGACAGACCAGATTGTCGTTACAAGATGCTTGGTCCACAGTTTCTCAGGATTTGACAGTGTTTCAAGAGCATGGATCTGCGCTTTATGGATCGTCAGTCTCTTGAAGCGGCTGAGACAGTAACACGGCAAAATCAGCATGCTTTGGCCTCAAGAAAAACATCCTCTTGTCTGAAAATTTCACAGATGGGCTGCCTTGCCTGCCTTCAACTGATGACTTCTGTGAGCTCCAAGATAGATAATCTGTTTTAGCTACCATTTGTACAAAAATAATAATGGCCAGAAGCTGTGTACTGAATCTTTCAGAATTCCGATATTCATATTGTTAAATTTTTTCTATTTTAGGATTCATAATAATTTGACACCAAACAGACAAACACCCAAATTGCATTGCCTTTTCCTTCACTTTCTCTCCTTTTTTCCCAAGAAAGTGAACGACCCCATTTGAGTTTTACTTTTATCTTCATTTCCTATTTTCTTTTTCTCTCTTATCTTATCTCCTTAACTTTTTCAGTTTAGTTTCAATCTAGTATAAATGTTGTAGCTATGTATACTTTCAATAACATCTTAGGCAACTAAACAAACTTGGGCTAGAATGATCTTAATCCGTGTAATTGAAAGCACATTACTGATTCGACATATAATCGAGTCACTCGGATCCAAGCCAGGTCATCAAGCTTGAATGGAACTCTCCCACCAAACTTGAAGAACTTATCTTCACTGACTGTGTGGGAGGTGATGAAGAACCTATTATACTATAAGCCGATTTTGATTAGAAGGGTGATAAAATGATTTTTTTTAAAATTAAATGGTGGGACAGTTATTTTATCAAACCTTGGGTTGGCGAAATAGAGTTTCCATGCAAAGGTCAAAAAAAATCGACAACTGAGAAAAATATCTAAATCAAAGTGATCTTTCTTTTATTCGTCGAGCCCAGCCCATGAAAGGCTGAAAACCCTAGACGAGGTTATCCACGTCACACGAGGGTTTCTAAACCGCATATACTGGCTTCCTATATCTACCCAACTTGCACTCATCTTACACACTTCCGGTTTTTCTCTCTCGCAGCCGTCAAGGTTCGTTCTCTTCTCATCTTCTCCTCTTGCTTGTCTTCTTTTCTTCTGTTCTTCTCCTTTTTTTAATCTTCTGTTGGTTTCACTTTCAATTGTTTTAACGTTCTTTTTTCTTTTTTACTTTCTTTCTGGTTTGATCTGTGCATAGAAATGAGCTTTTGAGTGAATTTTTTTTAAGGTTTTTGTATTGATTACTTAGATTTCTGTTGCTAAATCTTAGAGTAGCTGAATATTTATAGTTGATTCTGTATAGTGATTAATCAATTGGTTTTCTGAATTAATTGTGTAGATTTTGATGCTTTTTTTTTAACCTGATCGGATTTCTGTTTTGTATTTTTTTTTTTTTTTTTGGTATGTTGTAAAATTTGTAAGAGTTGCTGCAAGTTATGGATCTGATATTTTGTTGAAGTAAAACGAGAATAGTGATATGGGTGTGTCGATTTTTTTATTTAATTTTTTAAAGCGAAAACTCTCTACTTTTAATGCTTGGAGGAGATTGCTTTCAATTATATTTCAAGATCTCTAACTTTGTGTTGGTCAAGTTGATTTTGGTGGTTGTATCCTTCATGTCTCTTGAGTTAGTGACTGATGCGTTTGATTTTGATTGTTATCTTTTGAGATTATGTACTGAGAATTATTGAAGTTTTGTCAACTTCTGTTTCTTTACAATCACTGGCTTCGTGTCGTTCTGTATTTATCCTGTTTTCTTATTCTCACTATCAAGATGTTCTTTTTTCATAAAAAGATAGATTATCTTGTAGCTTGCTGGATCTTTTGATCTTGGACATGTCAGTTTAAGATTCTCATTTTTTTAAATCATTTTAGTGGCCAGGAAAGAATATTTGTTGGTGATATTTGAAGAGCAGACAAGATGGTGAAGTTCACAGCTGACGAGCTTCGCCGCATTATGGACTACAAACACAACATCCGTAATATGTCTGTTATTGCCCATGTCGATCATGGTATGTGTTGTTATCCTTTTGGTTATTTCTTATATATTTTTTAATATAAATTTGAGTACCCAGGAATTTATCATCTAATACTTGAGATTAGAATACAAGTGAGCCTTTTAAAACTTATCTTCAGATGATAGTGTTGGTTGTGCATAGTGGTTGTTAACTGCATGTTGTTTTCCATCTTTGTTAGTGAAGGTCCTATACCTGATACGTTTCTTGCCATGCAGGAAAATCAACGCTTACTGACTCCCTTGTGGCTGCTGCTGGTATCATTGCACAAGAAGTTGCTGGAGATGTCCGTATGACTGATACTCGCGCTGATGAAGCCGAGCGTGGCATTACAATCAAGTCTACTGGTATCTCTCTGTACTATGAGATGACTGATGATGCTTTAAAGAACTTCAAGGGAGAGCGCCAAGGAAATGAATACTTGATCAATCTTATTGATTCGCCTGGACATGTTGACTTCTCATCTGAAGTTACAGCTGCCCTTCGTATCACTGATGGTGCACTTGTGGTAGTAGACTGTGTTGAGGGTGTTTGTGTACAAACTGAAACTGTGCTGAGACAAGCTCTGGGTGAGAGGATAAGGCCTGTCCTGACTGTCAACAAAATGGATAGGTGCTTCCTTGAGCTTCAGGTTGATGGAGAAGAGGCTTACCAGACATTCCAGAGGGTGATTGAGAATGCCAATGTCATTATGGCCACATATGAGGATCCACTTCTTGGTGATGTTCAGGTCTATCCTGAGAAAGGAACTGTTGCTTTCTCTGCTGGTTTGCATGGTTGGGCTTTTACCTTGACAAACTTTGCCAAGATGTATGCATCCAAATTTGGTGTTGATGAGTCTAAGATGATGGAGAGGCTCTGGGGTGAGAACTTCTTTGACCCTGCAACGAAGAAGTGGACCACTAAGAACACTGGCTCACCAACTTGCAAGCGTGGTTTTGTTCAGTTCTGCTATGAACCCATTAAGCAGATTATCAACACTTGCATGAATGATCAAAAAGGTAAGCTCTGGCCCATGTTGCAAAAGCTTAATGTGACCATGAAGGCAGAGGAAAAGGACTTGATGGGGAAGGCATTGATGAAGCGTGTCATGCAGACATGGCTCCCTGCAAGTAATGCACTCCTGGAAATGATGATCTTTCACCTTCCCTCCCCTGCCAGAGCGCAAAAGTACCGTGTTGAGAACTTGTATGAGGGTCCTCTTGATGATCAATATGCTAATGCAATCAGAAACTGTGATCCTGATGGTCCTCTTATGCTTTATGTATCTAAGATGATTCCTGCATCTGATAAGGGTCGGTTCTTTGCTTTTGGTCGTGTGTTCTCTGGTAAGGTTGCAACTGGTTTGAAGGTCAGGATCATGGGACCAAACTATGTTCCGGGTGAGAAGAAAGATTTGTATGTGAAGAGTGTACAAAGAACTGTTATTTGGATGGGAAAGAGGCAGGAAACCGTTGAGGATGTGCCTTGTGGTAACACAGTGGCTATGGTTGGTTTGGATCAGTTCATCACAAAGAATGCTACCCTAACTAATGAGAAGGAAGTTGATGCTCATCCTATCCGAGCCATGAAGTTTTCTGTCTCACCTGTTGTTCGTGTGGCTGTTCAGTGCAAAGTTGCATCTGATCTACCCAAGCTTGTTGAAGGTCTTAAACGATTGGCCAAGTCAGATCCTATGGTTGTCTGCAGCATTGAGGAGTCTGGAGAACACATCATTGCTGGTGCTGGTGAACTCCACCTTGAGATCTGTTTGAAGGATTTGCAGGACGATTTCATGGGTGGTGCCGAGATTATCAAGTCAGATCCTGTTGTGTCCTTCCGTGAGACTGTCCTTGAGAAGTCCTGCCGCACTGTTATGAGCAAGTCCCCCAACAAGCACAACCGACTATACATGGAGGCCCGACCAATGGAGGAAGGTCTTGCTGAGGCCATTGATGAAGGCCGTATTGGTCCTAGGGATGATCCCAGGGCTCGTTCAAAGATCCTTTCTGAGGAGTTTGGTTGGGACAAGGATCTGGCCAAGAAGATCTGGTGTTTTGGCCCTGAGACCACTGGCCCTAACATGGTTGTGGATATGTGTAAGGGAGTTCAGTACTTAAATGAAATTAAGGATTCTGTTGTTGCTGGGTTCCAATGGGCATCAAAGGAAGGTGCAATGGCTGAAGAAAACATGAGAGGTATTTGCTTTGAAGTTTGTGATGTGGTTCTTCATGCTGATGCCATTCACAGAGGAGGTGGTCAGGTCATTCCAACTGCTCGTAGGGTTATCTATGCTGCACAGTTGACAGCAAAGCCTAGGCTTCTTGAGCCTGTGTACTTGGTTGAAATCCAGGCTCCTGAGCAAGCCCTTGGTGGTATATACAGTGTACTTAATCAGAAACGTGGTCATGTCTTTGAGGAGATACAAAGGCCAGGTACCCCGCTGTATAACATCAAGGCATACCTCCCTGTCATTGAATCTTTTGGATTCTCTGGCACTTTGAGAGCTGCAACCTCAGGACAGGCTTTCCCACAATGTGTATTTGATCACTGGGATATGATGTCATCTGATCCCCTGGAATCCGGATCACCGGCTTCTCAGCTTGTTGCTGATATCCGTAAGAGGAAGGGCTTGAAGGAGCAAATGACCCCACTGTCAGACTTTGAAGACAAGCTGTAAGCAGCGTCTAAATTTTTTGTCAAGGATTAAGTTACTGTCAAACTATTTAAAGCATAAATTTTGCTGCTCTTGGTTTTGTGTTGTTACTTTATGTCGTTACCTTTAGTATCTGTGTGTTCTATTATAGTAGCTGAATCTTATGTTTTTTGTTTTGTTGGTTTTAGAGCTCTTTTTAGAGGAACGATGCCTTCTGTATTACGGTGTTATAATTGTCTGTGTTGAACCATTTTTCTTCCAATAACAATTTAGTTTTTGATGTTCAGATGACGTTTGTAACCTCATTCTCTGATGTGGTGGTGGTGGGTGTTTATATATTATTTTTGATGTTGTGATGAATGTAATAGACACGTAATCTCCAAAACCCCATCTGGGTCCTTTGCTTTGCAAAGAAATTTGAAAAGGATTTCATGTATTCAGTTGAATATTGTTTGGAATTTGTGGCATCACTAGAAACAATTTTATAAAGCTCAGCCAAGATAAGACAGAATGTTCTCTTCTTCTGTGACATAAATTTCTTACAAAAAGCACAACGTCTGGTTAACTTGGTGTTGCTTGTTCTACCTTGAGTTTATATTCTAATTGGTTCTTACAAAAATATTTAAAAAAATCATTGTAAATTTGGCTAGTATCCTTGTAAAATTGACAAGTATTTTAGGAAATGAAGACAGAAGGATTAATTGTTCTTCATCCCAGGATATGCTTTAATGACACAGTCTAAATTTTCATTTTAATAGTATTGCAGAATATATATTATATAGTTAGTATTTGTTGTACCTTTAAAATATTAATTAAATACATTTTCTCATTAGTTTGGAAATTTATATCTTCAATTTAAAAAAAAAAAAAAAAAATTTGTTTAGCTCGTGAAACAAAAAAAAAAAATCTTTTTGTCAACGCGAGGTCGGGATCTATTTGCAATAAAATTGTAATTCTCCTCAATGTAGACGGTGTATTACAGTTTAGGCTATTGTGAGCACCATGAGTGATTTGGAAGTTTCCAAGAATTTCAGGAATCTCCAGCCCTTTGATTGTCACAACCACAGGATCTTCATAATTAGGGTCTCCAATATATTGGACTTCAGCTTCAGTATTGGAAACATAACATGCATCACTGCTCTCAAATTGTCAAACAATTTTCTGGGCCAAAAATCCATAACTACAATGTGAGAGAGGTCGACGTCTGCAATAGAGTTTCCAACCAGTACAGAAATGAATCACTTGTTACCATTTGGGAACGTACCAGGAACTCTAGCATGAAAGATTAGGAAAGATAGTCAAGGGAACTCAAATTGCCAAAAGATGGAGGAATCAGCCCATTCAAATTGTTATTCAAAAGCAGGAAGTTTTCTGTTTTAGGTGGTGAAACCGAAAAGAGTTAAAAACAGAAATTACAGAGCATGGACCCTCCTGTTTGGCATACAAAGACCAGTCAGTTAGAAGAATGTGTTCTGTTAGCCATTTAATTTTGTAAATCAAAGTGTGTATGTATCCTAATTCATGGACTTCTGACAATTTGGTGCTTTACATAAACATTGGGACTTTGGATTCATACGGTTCATGAGGATCAAATAAGTAGAGTCATACTTGACGAAGACAATAACATAATCAATAAGAACTGTGAAAATCTTCGATACAATATTTAATAGACAAGGGGAGAAGAAATATGTTAGCTCATCACCAGAAGATACATTAGTCTTCGCAATGAGGAAAATAGGACTCTCATCATCACGCACACTCGTAATACTTGCATAGCAATTGGCCATACACTATATCAACAAAGGGAAATTTAGGGACCCATGATAATATATATATTCTATTGCATGATAACTGGTAGAGAAACTTGCAGTTATTACAAGGTGGAAATCACAGCAAAGAGGTGAAATCCTGCATCATATATTAACTTAAATATGCATCTCACCGAATGATTGATTAAGCGAGCTATGTTTCCTTTATCAGTGACATCAACAACTGCCTCTCCACTGATCTTGAAAAGCTGTGAAATGAAAGCCCACCACAATTCATCTCATGAGAAAAGAAAGTGGAAGATTAGAAAAATGCCAATTAAAAATAACTCAAGGACACATCTCGACACCAACATAACTTCATTCAACATAAGGAGAATCATTTGCAGATTACAAGATCATAGGAGAGTTAACTTACATAGCAGACTTTTCCTTCAATCTGTAGCGGACCTCTCTCAAGTCTGCAATACTGTGCCTCACCTGTTCACCACGATACTCGAGAACCTGAAGAAAGCATATGGCTGTTAATCTGTTTAAAGGAACCACATCATGACAAACACAAACAAATGATATGTTCCATTCACACACGGTTTCTAGAATTTTTTATGCAAAAAATCTAAATCAGGGCTCCTGTACATCCTGACTAAATAATTCACAGCACCCAGATTCACCTTTAAACATGTATTGGAAATAGTATCAAGCAACCTTTTAATTCACTAACAAGGATTATCTTCACATTTCAGTATCCAACATTATCTTTGTGAAAGCTAGGACCTATGATATGGTACATCAAATACGGCTCGTAATTATTGTAATAAATACACAAATTTCAGGATATTGGACCTTCAGTGACATGGAAGATCCATAGACCACATAGAAAGAAACATGAGAAATTGATCCAAGAGAAAGTTTCTTCAGCAAACAAGCACTTCAATGGATAAAAGACATGCATTTAAAAATCACAAATTGTTGAGTCTTTAATTCACATGCCATTTCTCCTTCTTGAATATTTCTAAGCGCAAAGAGGCCGCAGCCATGTATTCCAGATCCACCAAAGCAAACACAGTCATTTTCGGTTCACTAAAGAGATGTGTACCCATAAAACAGTTCGAACGACAGCTCAGTGATTCATAATAAAGATAAATATTTACCTGAAAGTGGTAAAGTCGTTCACGAAAAGAGGGAAAACTTTTAAGCTCCTCTACCACCTGTGTGAGGGATAGAAAATAAGCAGAAACGAGAAAACTAAAGTACTAGTAAAATAATTTAAACAGCAAATTAAGGAAACAACACATGTTATTGCAAAAAGGAGAAGACATTTACTCCGAATGTATTCAAACTTTGTGTTGTGCTTAAAGGATGATGGCGAGGTCCCATCACTTGGTGGGAAGTGGCTTCTTCTTCGGTTCTCTAGCAACCGAGACAAAATTAAAATGTACACTTAAGTAAAACAGATAAAACTTTCAAAACATTATAAGACACAAGTGGAAGATGATTGAGCAATTAGCTAAGCATACAAAGATGAAAAAAAAAAAAAAAGAGCATTCATGAATGATAACACAGAAGTTTTATCATAACAATAAGGATGATCGCATTTCTTGAGCCATAAAGATAAACTGTACTTCGTGTAGGATATGTTAAAAGTCACAAGGAACACTAAATCACGATGCATGTTGTTTTAGGACTTTCTTCTCTTACTAGTACAATGCTAAACATTCCTAACATTATCTATCAAAACAGATATTCAAACTCTGTTTGATTTAGATAACAAATAAAAGAAAGAATAGCTCTTCGAGTTCTACTTTCCTAAAAATAGAAAACTTGAGTTTTCTACTCCCTTCTACTTCCAATTACCCAAACAGAGTAGTAAGATCATCTGATAGGTTGATCATTAGCTGGCAATATCTACAGAAATCCTCCGAAAGGCAATTCCAAAATCAACCTCAGGACCCCAAAACCCTTAAAATAAAAAATTCAATAACAATATAAATAAATCACTGAAGAACAAAACCAACTAGCACCCTTTTGACATAATGTACACAACAAAATAGAAATTTTCTTATACTAAAATATTCTTGGAACTGAGCCTCTGGATTCTATAATTGCACAATCATTCACCAAAAAGTGGAAGAAAAAAAGGGTAATATGCTTTGGCCTGAAACATCATGATTTGGTTAACCTTTGGACCTAGTCTGCACCAATGTATGCTGCCATTTTGAACAAACAATTTAGCAAATTATGCAGCATGTTCAGCTCTCATTTTGTGCACCAAAACATGGACAAAACATTCTACATTTACATGTGAACACAATAAACTAACTATTCAATGCAAAAACACTATAAATTAGCTAAAATTTAACCTAATTGTGCAAAAACACAAAAAAAGGCCAAAGCAGTTCAATTTGGCAAACTTCTTTTTGAATCAATTTGGCATACCAACATGCATCACCAATTCATCACAAACACAACTCTATTTCAATCAAGTTTCATGCCTTATATCTGAGCCAATTCATAGCCATTTTAAGCATCCAAAACCAGAATACACAATGTGACTAAATCATGCAAAATTTAATCAAATGAACATGCATTACAAAAACAAGTCAATTATTGTTACATGTCAAACACTCTATCATATTTGATTGAATCCATCCGTTAGACATAAAAATGTAAGCTACCTTCTTGTTATTATGCGATCTTCTAGATACTCGGCACCTTGCACCAGAGAATGGCTCAATCTCAGTAGATTCACCTGGGGAAGCCTATTCGAGCTTTACTCTGTTAGATGAAGTAAGTCTTGATCCAGTCTTCTTCTTATTTTGAATAAGGTTTTTGGCAGAGAAGACACCTAGAGGAGTTTGGATAATTAAAACAGTGTCTGGATTTGGAGCCCTGTGTCAAAAAGAAAATCATGAAGATGAGCAAAGAATTAGATACACACAAATATTTCCATGTAAATATGGCACTTTCCAGAGCAGTGAAGGCAAACCTGTGATAGGCCCAATAAGACACCATTTTTGTGATCTGTCTTCAATTTTTTCTCCGAGTGTAACTGCATTTTAAATAATATAGATGAATACAATCATTATTGAAGGAGATCAGCTATTTGATTTAAGACAAACAAATGCATTCAGCAAGAGCTGCTGGAGACCAAATAAAATGTAAACAAAACCTAAAAATATAAAATGAGGGGTTACAAATATACATTAATGAATTAAGTCCTTGGTATCATTTTTTGCAATTTATAAATCCCTCCCATTATTGGTGCAATATCACAAGCCTTTAACTGCTATTCAAGGCGGGTGACGGTCCAACCAATCGGACCAGCCAGTCTAACCCAGTTTTTATAACCATGGATTTAGGAGAATTTTCTGATGTTTCAAATTTACTTTAAACATTATTTCATTCCTTTTATTTTTATATAACAACCATTAAAATTATGACTATAAGTGGTTCAATAAAAATAAAATATAATAAAATAAAAAAGCACACTTGGAGACTATTGAGAAAGAAACACAACTTCATTGACAGGGGACCTTCTTATAACCCTCCATAAATTTTTCTAGTCTATATTGAGTTACCTTCCCATAATTTTCTGTTAGGGGTCACATGGACCAAATAGCAGCCAATGGCTTCTATTTTCTTTGTTGATGGCTTTATTTCATCCCATGAGCGGTATACACTTCAAGAAGATGAATGCATACCAATAAACATCCACATATATAAGTTCAAAAAAAATGAACATGTCTTGACGTCAATGAGACATAATAAGTATGATCATCATCACTTTCAAACCATGAAAATTTACAGGGGCAAAGAAGCAAACAATAGATTCAAGCAACTATGATTAGAAACAAGAAGCACTGAGCAACCCACCTCCATCCAGTACCCAGCCCTTGATGCACACATTGCATGATAATAAGTGGAACACTTGCAACATTGTGTGCACAAACCATGAATTTGCTTACAAATGACACAAATCTGAAACAAGATAATTTTAGAATGCATCAGCTATATTAATCTACTCCTCCAAAACTCCTAGTATCACAGCATACACTTAGTAACAATGGTTGTTCAGAAATATGATTGACAAAGATCGTGTATACAGGGTCATCTGATTCATATCTGGATGTGCAGTTCTGAACATAAATGGACTATGGAGAAAAGTATTTTAAGCTTTCTTATATTTCTTTAAAGATAACTAACAATATCTATTGTTTGTGGGCAGAGTCCCCTTGTTTCTCTCCAGTCATCGAACACAAAAAGTTCTTCAAAATATTTCTTTATTCAATAGAACTGGAAGGAGTTTTGGGCTGGTTTTCTGTAATGGTATAGGTTTAATTACTGAAAAAAAAAAACCTTAACTTCAAAAAAGGTTTAATTTCTGTACCTGTTGCAGATAATGATTTTGTTGTAGTCCCAATCTTCAACCCACCTGCATTCAGCACAGCGTTCTGTTGTCCAAGCATAAACAGGTTCATATTTCTCTGTGACAGCAGAAACATTAATACAATCAACAAGAAAACTTTGACCAGTGCAACAAAAATAAGATAACCATTTAATTCATATAATTTTCAAATTTCTATATTTTAAAGCCCAAGAGTACCATGCAGAAAATCCAGCAACTTCTGCTTCTGCTGTTTTATAGAGGACCACTTATGAGGTTTGGCTAAATTCAGAGCATTTTCATGGAACTCTACCAACTTCAACATCTGCAAAGTCAAACATGAACATTAATTTATTCTTTTCCAAAATAAGTTGGTGCAGTTTGCAGGGAAAGAAGAGGGCAGCCATGCAGGGGAAAATACAATGTGAATACTCCAAAAATGGAACATGAGACTTGAATGCCAGAAATCTCTGCATTTTTCATGTTAATTTTCAACCTAATTCACATCATATGATCAGTACACCATAACAAATTTCAGCTTCACAGGTTTTCAAAGATAGATACCGTTTCAAGAATGATAAGAATTAGCCTAAAAACCTTTACAAGAAAGAAACCATACATCTAGATACATAACTTGACCAAGTAATAAGCAATACAAATCAAATTAGAAACAAATAAAAAATTACTGTACAAACCCAGTGTTCTAGTGGTAGCATGGAACCTTTCACCCTAATGCTTATCTGCCAATTCCTCAATTTGGAACCTGTATGCCTTTCCCACTCACTGAGAGCTAGGTTTCCTGTTCCGCAAGACCCACACTTGCATACAACTCTGAAACAGAATACATAAAACTGAACTTAGAACATGCAGACTTTTATAGGTAAAGCAGCTAAAGGCCCAAAGAGATTCACCAATCATATTAAGATATTAAAAACCACTAATTAATTTTTCCTTACGAGTGAAGACTTGGATAATATATGCCTTCCACACCTGAGCAAAGAACAGTAACCTCATTGGATAGTGCCCATTGACCATTGTTTTTGTTGAATCTGTATCAAAGACCCTAGAATCTTTAGATATAGAATCGTCTAATAAGCATCCAACTTCAATTAGAGTGCCACACACAATTTTTCAGGTAAAATATGCAAGATCATGGCTTATAGATATATAAACATCAAATAACAATGCAAAGGAAAACAACTAACTACAAACAAATATTAGATCACTTATTGCTCAAAAATAGAATGATTTCGTGTTCAAAAGTAGTTGTTAAATATCGATAAAATAAATCACTTACTTGACTTTTGACTGCCATTTTTCCAAATCTGATAATTCAAAGTTAAATTTTGCTTTGCAAGCAGGGCAGTAATAATCAGTGCCCACCAGATCCTTCAGAAAAGGGGGAAAAAACTAGTGAAGGGAGTCTGAATTCAAGCTCTGAACTTGCAGGTAGAACATGGCAGTTACGCAATATTTATACATGATGGCTGACCTTAAAATGGCTGCCAGAAATTTTGTGACATGCCGCATGCACCCAAACTTTACAACCATCACAGCGCACGCAGTCCAGTGAGGAGATACAAACAATAAATAAATAGAAATTTACCATTGCATTCAAGAAGAGCAAAGCGGAAAAAATGACAACTCTAAATAGAGAGTAAATTGCCTCACCCAACTCCCACTGTTGGAATGGTTCCAAACTTTCTTGCATATGCCACAAAAATATTTTGATTTTGTTAACTGGCATTACAATGCATATAGTTGTGAGGAATATAAAAAAAAAAAAAAAAAAAAAGCAGAGAAACAACTTGAATTACAATTAATAAAGTAAAAATTGGCCCTTAATACTTGGACCCTTCATATTCTTATTTGATTTAAAAGGAAAGTTCATGCCACAGCCATCACAAGGTTTTGTACCTTCACTTTTTCTGAAAACACCCTGCTTTGATAAATCTAAATTCAATATAAAGATTGCCAAGGCAGGAATTATTTCTTGAAAAATGAAGACCGCCCTCCAACTGGTTCCTTAAATAATGGAGCAAACAAAAAGTTTAAAACTATAGTGTAAAAATTGTAATGCTTCCTAAACAAACGGAACCTCCTAAGTAGAGAGAAAAATTAATCAGATTTGATTGAAAAGAAGTATTTTTCTCAGATCCAAACCAGTAAAATGTTCAAATTTTTCAAAATGAAAAGATGTTTCACACTTTTAGGACATTTTTTTATTTTAATCACAGATAACAATTAGCAAAACTAAGTTTCAGAAAATGGCAACAGAAAAGATAATGACAATGTTATTTTAGCAGCTTTTTCTTATTGAGCATTTGTAAAAATAAAAAATGAAGAACATCTCTTAAACGACCCTAAAAATTTTGGTCGCATGATTCCAGACAGCAGACAGATTTTAATCACTATCATCACTTTAGAATTCTACAATATGACATCCAAGCAAGATTGAGATAACTATCATACAGACAAGAATTAAGTAATACAGAGTTGGCTGAGATAAGTCAAATGATTCCATTAACGCAATTACTAGAAGTTAGAAAAAAATAAGGTGGAGAATCAGATGACATGACATAAACATTTGCCTGGTTAGAAAAGGGACAGTCCAGATCCTGGTTTGAACCAGTAGTCTCTTGAACCCATATATGAGCGGATTCATCATAAGTAGGGTTACCAGCTGCCATGTTTCTATCATTCATC
Organism: Anacardium occidentale; assembly: GCA_026122585.1. Lineage (NCBI taxonomy): Eukaryota > Viridiplantae > Streptophyta > Magnoliopsida > Sapindales > Anacardiaceae > Anacardium > Anacardium occidentale. The sequence continues at coordinate 93,500 of JAJEJH010000028.1, forward strand.
AACTTCTCTATAAACTCCTGATCTGCCAAAATAGCCTTCTCGAGTGCCATCTGGAAGTCACTGGTTGCAATCAATCAATTCAGACTGCTCTTGGAACCTATATCAAGCCAAATCACACCTAAGCACAAAATGACCAAACCATAACTTAAAGAATTAAATGAACAACACTGCTAACCACATGTTTATGAAGTCTACAAATGGAAATATCATTCCTCCTTTGACCCAGGCATAATCCTGTTTATTCTATCACTGAATGCACCACAATTCAAAGCCAAAATCTCCTAAACATAGCAATAACATCATAAAGGCTCATAAACTGAAAAGGATAACATATAAAACAATCAATACCCTTTGATCTTCATTCCCTGCATGCCCAAAAAACATCACACAAGCTGCACCAGGTACGAAGACCTGAAAACCAGCTCTGGCGATTGAGTCATTGGATCAATTACAATAGCTGGCCAATATGGGTCGTTCACCCCTGACTTTGCCCACACTATATAACACGAATAGAAGTCCTCCAGCCCATATAACCCATCAACTTTTCTCTCACCATTCAAAAAACCCTCCTCACTCGTTAAATCAACAATTCCCTAAGGTTGGCACTTGTCACTATAGACATCAACCAACTGTTGCTCATGTAATGACGTCAAGGAACTTCGAGAACTTGAGTACTTCCTAGTATCAAAACTCTTACTATATCCAACTTCATCCCCATCCTCTTCTTCACACAATATACCGTATCTACGACTCTTACACCCAATTTTATCTTCTTTCAATTTACTCATCACACTGTGATTATAACTCTTAGGTGTTTTAAAACTAAATTTCTCCTTTTTACATTCAGCCTCATTATCAAAATTATAATCACGCAAGCCAGTCTTACTGTCCTTCTTCCAATTCTCAATAACCGAATCATTAAACCGTGAAGGAAGTACCTGAACTCTTCCACGTGAAGTTCTCACCAATGGCGGCCTTGAAACCTCCGCTGTCCGCTTCTTCACTTTCCCCGAATCAGACACCTTCGACTTCGACACCACCTCATCAGGAGAACAAGATACTTCAGTAGACCAAGAAGCCGCAAATCCCTTCTCAGCCAGAGCGCCATTAAGAATTCCATGAAAACCGGCCGGAAGAATACCGGCTGCCACCTCACCAAGTAGATTAAGCGGATAGTAACAATTAGTTTTCCGTTTTTTCCTCCTTTCTGAGTTCTCATCGTCCTCTTTAACCGAGACGCCGGGGTTACACCGTTTCAAACATGGCGTTTGAGATTTTAAGTTACGCTTGATTATCATTCTCGAAACAAATACGTTCAAATCAGTCACCTCTCCCACTCCCACTCCCCCAATTCCACTAATCGACAACGTGGAGACAATCTCTCTCAATCACGCAACGAGAAATTGACGGAATTGAAAGATTGAGGGAGATCTGTTTATTGGAGTCGACGAGCCTCTCTATTTAACTGCTATAAAATCAATTTAAATATGATTTTGTCATTTAAGGAAACCTTCGGTGGGAATTAGTCGTTTGGCCTTTTTTTTATCCCATAAACATTCACAATAACTTGAAATTAGAGTTTTGTTCAATAAGAAGTACACTAGACACAGAAAATAAGGGAGGAGTGACACAGAGATGCTGGGGTGGGCAATGTTATAGCACGTGAGTGAACAAGTTTTGTAATGGGCTGTTGCTAATTCGCACGCTGTGTTGAATGCGCACATTTCTTCTTCTTCCATCTCGGTCGTGCATATTGGCGGATTGCGGCCGGGGTGTGGTTGGTTCCCAGAAAGTTGGAAACATAAGAATTGGACATGTTGGATGGTTGGTGGTTGGTGTTTTTTAGATTTGGATTATTTGATTTGGTGGTGAAATTTTGGATTTAAGGAAAGAAAGATGATGTCTGTGAATAGTGATGGATTTATTTGAGATGGGGTTTACGTGTTCTATTTCAAGTCTGCAAATCTGAATATGGAGAAAGGTGAAGAGCCGAACTTGACAGCCGGTTTTGATGGGTGAAAGTTCTGGGTTAGATGGCCTTTGTGTGTCTCTGAACGAAATTCAAATGGCCTTATATGATTTTTCTTTTCTTTTTTTTCTTTGGATTTTAGGTTTTTTCACCAGTTGCTTATAATGTAAGTTATATAATATACTGTGCTACTAGGCTTTGGCTCTGGACCTTTAAAGATGGCCACCCATAATTTGAAACTAGAACAAAATCTTATTCTCCAAATTTTAAAAATCTAGTTTTTCATTTTTTATCAAATTTAATATTAAATATAATAATAAATATTAATTATTAAAAAATAATTTTATTATTTTGAGATTAAAATTTTATAAAATAATAAAATAATTTTTATATAAATATAAAATTTTAAAAAATTTAAAATTTTAAAAAAAAGCCAACCGACTATCAATGATGGTAGTCATCGTTAACAAAGTTAGATGATCATTTTTTATTATCTGATTCTAAAAGAGGTTCGATCTGGCCTCAAGTTTAATCAAAATTAGCTAAATCTAACTATCTTTGTCAAAAAAATCAGTTAAAATGATTAAAAATGATCGACATCGATGGCGATAACTGATTTTCTTTTTTAAAATTTTTAAAATTATTAAATATATTTTAAAATTTTTTGAAAATATTTATATTTAAAATTTATTTTATAATTTTATTATAAAATTTTAATTTTTAAAATAATATTTTAATTATTTTAATATAAAACTTATAAAAAATACTTCTAAAGGTGAAAGATTAGATTTTTAAAACTTGAAGAGTGGCACCTTATCCCCCCCTCAAACTATGGGCGGGAGCAAGTCCTTTGGCCTTACAAGTCCTTTGGCCTTACAAGATATGTACTTCTTCTAAAAATCCCAATTAAAACCAGTTTAGAGTTACTTTTGCCTTGGGATTTTGCATCAAGAATGCCAACGCCAAGAACAAAACTTGAACCATCCTCTTTATAAGGCTAAAGATTAATTCCCACCCAAGGTTTTTTGTAAAGACTTTTTGCCCCCTAAGTTTTAAAAACTCACATTCACCCCATTTTATCTAAATCTTTTAATATTTTTTATAAAATGACTAAACTACCATCATACAAAATAAACAATTATAATAAATTTGTTTTATTATGTATAATAAAATTTTTAAAAATTTTTAATTTTTAAAAAATTAAAAAGACAACCACTTTCACTGACTACATCATCAACTGTGATGATAACCAATAACAAAACTAGATGATCGAAAAAAACTATTTGGTTTTAGAAGCAGCCTAGATTTGGTTTCCCTATTTGTTGAAGGTGGTCAGATCTAATCGCCTTCTATTTTGACGAAGGCAATAACTAAGGCCAACTATATTTAACCATTTTTATCCATGTTCGTTAGTGAAGACAATCATATCTACTCGCTTCAGCCAAAATAAGAGGTTGGCATAATAGTTGTTTTATTTTTTTATATTTTTTAATATTTAAATAAAATTTTTATATTTTTATTATTTTTATAAAATTTATTTTATTATTTTATAAAAAAATTTTGAAATAATAAAAATATTTTTTTAATCATCAAATTTAACTATTGATCATTAAATTTAACTGTTAATTTTGATCAATAGATGAATATTTAAATTTTCAAAAGTTAAAGGGTGAAAAAATCCTCCAAGAGAACCTTGGGTGAGGGCCTCTGGCGTCTTTATAAGCCTCTGCCTTCAACTTTGACAATCGTGGCCATCATCTTCAGCAAATCTATTTAGGATATAAATAATAATTGATATAATTGATATAATTATTATAATACATACTTCTTCCACCGTTGATTATTTAATCAATCCAATCCCACCTCATCTGCCAGCATATATAAACGAAAGAGCTTAAAAAAATAAGCCACAACATGAAAGAGAACAAACAGGGAGAGACTGAAGAGGAGGAGAGAAGATCCCCATTGAAGAAAATGGCGAGCAGCAAGGAGGAAGAACCTTTGAGTCCTGCAGCCCAGTTGTTTCAGCAGCCAAGCTTCAACTGCTATATCGTGGCGATTATTGGGTGCAAAACTAGACTTGATCCAGTCGCTATCAAAGAAGGACTGAAGAAGACCTTGATCAATCATCCTCGTTTCTCCAGTAAGCTGGTGTGTTTCCATCTCTGACTTTCATATATTCTATGAGTTTTGGCTTTCAAATTATATCCTTAATGTTCAGAGATTTTCAGAAGATATTTTTTGTATTAGACAGATACTTTGCTTCTGATAGGTGTTAAACGAATCTTTCTGACTATTCTTAGTTTATTGTAACCGGCCAAACTTCTATGCCCGCCCATGGTTTCTTTAACGACCCAAGTTTCATTCGAAAACTTTTAAAAACTAAGTATTCACCCCTATTCAAAGTTAATGGTTAAATTTAATATTAATGTTTAAATTTAACTGATTAAAAAAATATTTTTACTTTTAAATAATAAATAATAAAATTAATTTTATAAAAATAATATTAATATAATACAATAATAATAATAAATTAATAAAAACTTTTTAAACAATTAAAATAATATAAAAATAAAAAAGGGCCATCAATAACTATGATAGTTTGTTTTAATTTAATTTAATTTTTATTTTTTAAATATTATTAATTTTAAAAGTATTATAATTTTAAATTTATTATTATTATAATATTAATATATGTTATATTAAAATTATTTTAATATTAAAATTATTTTTAATTTTAATAAAATGTATTTTAATCACTTCATTTAAAATATTAATAAAGTTTTAAAAAAAAATTAGTTTAAAAGCTTTTTTTGATAGGAATTATCATTTGAAAAAACCTTGGGTGAAAATAATTCGTTTGGCCATTGTAATCCCATCATCTACTTCTGGACCTGTACTGCCCAAAAAAGACAAAAAGACTTTTTTTTTTTTTTTCTGATATTATTAAAATAATAAATTTTTATTAATCAATTTAAAAGAATTATATTTTGAAACCATTGAATATCATATTAAAATTTTAAAAATTCAAAAACATTCCAGTTTTTTTAAATTTTAAAAATACCCTAAACCTTTTTCAAATATTAAAAATCCCTAAAAAATTTTGAAAAAAATTACAGTCTAACTTAAAATATATAATTATTTACCATTAAACTTTATTTATATTTTTTATTTTAATTAATAAAATAAAAATAAAATTATTTAATAAAATTTTAAAAATAAAATATTATTTAATTAGAAAATATTTCTGTTTTTTCAAAAATTTCACAAAAAATTTAACAAATAAATAGGAATTTGGTTTTTTTAATTTTAACGAATTTGATTTTTGTATTTTTAACAAACATTAATTTGGAATAAATCTTTTGGTTTTCAAGATTCGTCTAGGTCCGCCAATCAAAACCTCATCTATTAGGAAAAACAAAAAGGTCAAAAGCCTAGATTTGATTTAGTTGTTGGCATCCACAAAATATATATATATATATATATATATATATATATATATATATATATTATGAATATACTGTTAGAAATTAAACGCAATCATCATTTATCAATTTAAAACATGTTTACCATTAAACTAAACTTAATTTTATAGTTGAGATTATATATTTAATAATTAATTATATAAAATTATTTTAAATTTGTCCTTAAAAAATTAAGAGTTTAATAATCAATGAAATGACCTTACTCTTGTTTGAATTGAATTATACTTGGTTCATATTAGTTTTATAATCACATTGTTCATTTGTATACTTTTTTGATACATATATTTGTTGACTCAGTCGGGTGTTTAGCCTCGACATGAGTACTGTTTTCTCTTTTTTTTTTGACACATTATTAGGATTTTAATTATTTGGTTAAAGGCTAGAGGACTTATTCTCATCCATAGTTTGAGGCGGGGATAAAATCTCATCCTTCTGGTTTTAAAAATTCAAAATCTCATATTTTAACTAAATTTAATATTAAATCTAATGATGAACAATAATAATTCATGAGTATTTTTGTCATTTTAAGATTAAAATTTTATAAAATAATAAAATAAATTTTATATAAATATAAAATTTTTAAAAAATTACAATAACCACTGCCATTGATATCGACGATAGTGGCCACCGATAAAGGAATCGGATGGCCGTTTTTGACCATCTGGTTCTAGGAGAGGCTAGATCTGGCCTCCAATTTGATGGAGGCAGCCAGATTTGGCCACCTCCGACAAGAAAAGTCTCTGAAAATAATAAAAAATGATCGGTTTTAGTTCTATCGATCGTTTCTGACCATTGTTTTTGATGGAGGCGACCATAATGGGGAGGTCAAATATGGCCCCACCTAGAACCAGGTGGTAGAAAATAGCTATCTGGTTTCGTCAACGGTGACCACCATCACTAGCATTAACGAATGTGATTGTTTTAATTTTTTAAATATATTTTTAAATTTTTAAAAAAAATTTAAAAATTTTTATATTTAAAAATTATTTTTATAATTTTATTATAATTTTTTTTTAAAATATTTTAATTATTTTATTAAAAAAATTATAAAAAATATTTAAACTTTAATCTAAACGTGAGATTTAAAATTTTTGAAATATAAAGAATAAAATTTTGGATTTTTGAAATGCGAACAATGAGATTTTGTCCCCGGCTCCAAACATGGGTGAGAATAAGTCCTTTGGCCTTGGTTAAAATAAAAAGGTCACACAGGGAAGGAAAATGAGGTGGACTCGAACAACAGTAGATGTAGACAACCATGTGATCATTCCGGATTTAGATGCAGAATGGGAAAATCCTGAACAATTTGTTGAAGGCTACATCTCCCATATAACAACACAGCCTCTGGATCGCTCAAAACCCTTATGGGAACTTCACCTCCTCAATGTCAAAACCTCAGAGGCAGAAGCCGTCGGAGTTCTCCGGATTCACCACTCGATTGGAGATGGGGCATCTCTCATTTCTCTTCTGCTTGCCTGCACCAGAAAAACTTCAGACCCTGAAGCGTTGCCAAGTGTTCCAGTGCAGAAAAATGAAGGTTCAGGTGCCCGTGGGAGGGGGGTTTGGTGGCTGTTTTTGGCAATATGGTCGGGGATAATGTTAATTTGGAATAGTGTTGTGGATTTGATTATGTTTTCGGCAACAACATTGTTTCTGGAAGATACAAAAAATCCTCTGAAAGGTGATGGTCCTAGAAATGAGCAAGCTCCCAGGCGCTTTGTTCACAGAACATTGAATTTGGATGACATTAAGCTTGTCAAGAATGCAATGAAGATGGTATGCTTACTATTCCCTTTAACGTTAAAACCATAAATGGATGAGATTTTAATTATTTCCTTTTGATGTACGGTATACCCCTTTTAGGGGAGCATGTCATTTGTAGCCCTTTAATATGGGTTTAATGAATCAGGTCTGGGTCATTCAAATCTGAACTCCAATTTTTTCTCCAATTTTTTTTGGGTTCGGCTTCAAGCAGGTTTATTTAGTTTCATTTGTAGTGTTCAAGTTTGGTTCATTTTAGGGCTTGAGGACCTGAAATCCATTATACAAGACACTCCAGCTCGATCAATCCATCTCTCACTGTGGATAGTCATTACAACATTGATGGTTCAAAAGCCACCCTTTTCTCTACCACCCATTCATAAGAATGTTTCATCGAATTTTCGCTCCAATGGGTTTTCTTCAATGTAATTTTCACCAGATTGCATGTAAAATCCTGCATTGAGGACACTCCTGTCACCGAGAACATAAGCATGAGCATTGTACACTCCCTCCTTAGAGATAAATTGTTGGGAAGATGACGTGGGGGAAGTGTTTGAGAGAATGGTAGGGAATTCACCTATGTCGTTAGGGTTTGCATATGGCGAGCCTTCTCTTTCCAAGACTAAAATAGTGGTGTCTTTTGAGAGAGTTGCGCCTAAGTGACAGTCTATAGTTTCTCCACTAACTATTATATAGTTAGTATGAAATTGACAACCTATAAAGATGACAGCAAGGTGAGGATAGGCTGAATATCCTACTTCTTGTCCCTTTAAGGAATACCTTTTCTCGTTCCCACCCCATCATTAATAGGAGGATGATGGAAAATCTTCATTTCCTCCCTGTAGAAAAATAATAGAATATTTATGTGGGTTTTAATGTTAATTTAATATTTAAGGGGTTAAGTGATATCTAGGGGAGAGGATGAACCGATCAAGGGATGGGCTGGGGATGGTATGAATTAAGGGTATAATTAGTCGTCTCTTTTTTCTTTCTTGTTCCTCTTGAAGAATATTCTCCTTATTTGGGATAGAGATGGGTTGAAAATCTTGTTTTGAGAATAAAATTGTCATCTTTAAGCATGTAGCAATTAATTAGAGAGAGTTTTAACTTGATTACACACATAAAGCTTTTACTATGATCAATTAGGAAGTAAAACAAATTGTTTGTATATTTTTCTATTAGTAATAGAAGCCATGGAAGAAGAATTTGAAAAGGAAGAGGAGCAATTGGACAAAACCTTGGCTACTGCAAACCAATAACTTAGTTCAGGCCCATTCAGGTTTCAGGCTTATGTTCTAGCTTGAAGCCAAATAATATTTTAAACAATTGATGGGTTTGAGCATGGTTCAAACTCAAATTTAATTAATTAAATACATTTTTTTAGTACTAAACTTTCAGGCTTGTGACCATTGGGACTGTGAAAATTGATTGTCGCCTGAAATGATGAGACAATCCAGAGTAGTTGGAGGTAGGAAAGGAATAGATAGATATTAATTCCGTTTGACAAAGTGACATTCAGATGCTTTCTATTGTTTAATTTTTAGTTTTCATTTATTAAGAATGTTGAAACAGAAGTGCAGTTTTACCTTTTTCAAGTGTAGGGCATTGAAGAAAGAGCAGCATTTTAAAATACTTGTTATCATTTTTTATTCGTAATTTCTATTATTAATTTCCTCTTGTTTCTGCATCATGAATTAATTGGTTGTTGTTGTTTGATGTGGGTGAGTTAATTATCAGACCATCACCGATGTTATATTCGGAGTGACACAAGCTGCTCTTTCACGGTATCTCAATCGGATTCACTGTGAGTTCTCTTCTCTATAAAACCCTCATATCATTTATTTATTTATTTTTTATAATAGACTGAAAATTCAAGTTGAAAATTATGTTAATCAGTTATAAATGTGAATGTGATTATGTAAATTTTCTGGTAAAACTGATCAAGGTGGAGGGCACAAGTCAATTAACCATCCAAAAAACATCCGCCTTAGGGCATCTGTTCTTGTCAACCTCAGACCCCTTACGGGGATCCAGGTGAAAATTAATCTCTTTTTTCTAATCAATTAATATTAATAATAAGGAACAAAGATTAACATTTTTTTTTGTTGTTAATATTTCTAAAACAGGCTTTGGCTGAAATGATGGAGAAGGGATCCAAGGGCAGGTGGGGAAATAAGATCGGATATGTTATTCTTCCCTTTAAAGTAGGTTTACAAAATGACCCATTAAATTATGTTCATGGAGCTAAAGCCACAATAGATAGAAAGAAGCTCTCTCTGGAAGCTTTATGCACGTATTCAGTTGCCAAGTGTGTAGTAAACACATTTGGTTGTAAGGTATTTATATATTCAATTCAAACATCTCTATTTTCTTTAATTCTAGAAATCTTAGGTTCTTTTGTAATGGTTAAAACAGGTAGCTGCTGCTACAGCAGTGAGAGTTCTTTCAAACACCACAGTGGCTTTCTCGAATGTGGTTGGCCCTTCTGAAGAAATTAGCTTTTATGGCCATCCGATTGTTTATATTGCTCCATCTGTTTATGGACATCCGCAGGTAAGCCTCTCCAATTTATCTAGAGTTGACATAATGATATATCTATCAGCATAAATGATGAATAATTATATTATGTTGTGGGTTTTGCAGGCATTGACAATCCATTTCCAGAGCTATGTGAATAAGATGACTGTTGTTATAGCTGCTGATCCAAATGTGATTCCTCATCCTCACCAGATTTGTGAGGATATTGATGAATCTTTAAATATCATAAAGAATGCTGTTCTTGATGCAGGAATAACAAATCACAGTAATGTTGTCTAATACATATATATACGGAGTGTCCAGTTCAAATTCTTCATCATTCAAGGAAAATCTGTTTTACCATTTGAATCCCCCTGTAGGTCTCCATTCTTTTCCATGCTGGTAAAGTTTGATGAATCCTTTGTTGGTCCATTTGCTTCTTGTATAGCCCAGGAAAATTGAAACATTCATAGAGCCGGTCTGTCTCTAAAGGCCTTTTGTTCTATAACATAATTACCCTGCTAAAGATCCTCAATTTTTTTTTATTTTTTATAATTACAAATATATTAAATTATCCATATTGTCCTTAATTGTAATTTACATTTATTTTTGATTTCATTTTAATTGAAGGGTCCCAATTTCTACACAAGAAAATCAGAAATTGGAAAGAGAAGCGAAGCTTCTGAAACAGTCAGCATATTGACTCATTTTGTGGGTGAAATTTGATTGCAAAGGAAACCAAGTGAAATTGGTTTGGCTCTCTTATTTCAGAGATTTTCTGAACAAATTACTTGGCAATTATGTCACATCAGGAAAATGGAGCAACCAAAACAAGCTTTCATTTGATTGGATATCAAAGGGGATTAGTAAAATATTATAACAAATTCATGCAGATATATTTCACATATTGTGCTGCATTCATGTACTTGACTCGAGTGCTTTGATGTGTGGAAGGATTGAAACAGTTATCTGTAGAAGGATTGCCATTTCATTCAACATAATATGAAGTACTCTTCTTGGCTTCCTCTTATTCAACATACTTTATATACAGTCCTACTCGCCCACCATTCGGTTTACTTAGTAGGTTATTACAGAAAATCGGAGATTGACTATTTCTGCAGGAATCGAGGAGGGTCCTGTTTATTTAGCATTACCTCTTTTGGCTTTCTACCAATTTTCCTTGCCAGGCTTCACTACTAGGCATTCTTTGCATTACACTTCATCAGACCTAGCTACTTCATTCCTGCTCTTCCTCTTACTGAATTAGTTCTGAGTTATTGCCTCCTGGACATGTCTGATTCTTCAGTCTTTGCAAAGCGTCCACGAATCCTTGGTTGGCTGTCAGCAAGAGCCTTTCTGCATGCATACTGAAAAAAGCCCATATAAAAGTTTTAGTAACGAGTCTTCCATAGAGCTCTGTTGCCATAAGCAACACAAATTTATGCAGCTAAATTAAGAATATAAATGTGCATACACATGCTGAAAGTCCTCATGGAGTTGTATGACATTTAGTTTTTTTCCATCTTCTCTTATTTCAAGTAAAGCAAAAATGACAACATTGATCTACAAAAAGAAAAGCAAATTCATAAGCATTACTTATCAATCTTACCTTGATTTTTCTCCCAAAATTCCTCTTTGTCCTTTTATTTCTGTATCTGGAAAGCTTTTCCCTGCGGTCCTCAGTGGGGAAGGTGGTGATCATCATGGGTCTTTCTCGAGGAGAGTGGATGAAGCTCATATTGCCATTACCAAGAGTCTGTCATAAAAACTCAGTATCAATGACCTAGCCCCATCCTGTGGCAATGGCTAGAAAGGTCTAAACATTTCTCAGTTCAAAGGCTCCTAAGCAAAGCCAATACTCAGTGGGTCATGCCACACAGATTTGCAAGAAGTATACAAGGATACTAAGAAATGAGCAGTAGCGAGGCCTTTAATTAGGGAGTACATGTTTTTTATAAGTGGTATAGAATTCATAAAGGGAAAGTATTTAACCCGATTCTATCGGGAGAATGGTTTCCATCTCCCTACAGCACATGGACAAATCACTATGATGGACTACAGAACCTAATTAGCATAGATACTCTATCTGTATTGGTGGCTTTCAAGTAATTCATGTCAGAGGCTTGAAACCACTGAAGTCTTAACGGCATTTTAGAGACACAATTAATATACTAGAATGTTTAAAGAAAAATAAACTGTCAACCATTGTACACAACCTTGGTATCAATCGCTTGTAAAATAAGCCTCACAAAAGACCCTCCCCATCTACCTCATCTAAAGAGACATAAGGATTGTAGAAAAGAAATGCCGATGATTACCCACAACTCAAACATGTAGAGCAAATTATAGTGGAAGTGCAAAGAAAAAAAAATAAGGCTGACCTTTATGTCTCCTTCACTGAAAGCTCTTCGCATGCCATAAGCAGATCCAAAATCCATACAAGGGATCTCCAGAAACCTTGGTTTCATCGCAGTCCCATGCACCCATTCCATTGAGGTTAAGCTTCCAGAGCTGACACTTTTCTGAAATGGTATATCAGGAAGCAACTTGCCTTCCTGAATTTGGTTTTCATCGGTCCCTAAAACAGGAATCTTGAATTCAAGGACCTCAGAGAGAGGTGCACCTATTTCTGGTTTTTCCATGAGAACCTTATTCCACTCGGAGAAAACCTCATTCAAAAGCTGTTCATGGTGAATTGAGTCAATATTTGCAACCTTGAGTCCTTGGGTGGCAACAACATCTTCACCACAAGAGATCATTGAAATGGCTGATTTTACAGGATCAAGCTCTCCAAGTGGTTCTTCAATAATTGGCTCCGGAGCTTTGAATAAATCTCCTTCGCCGCCTAGGTCATAGTCTGATATGCTGGAGGCCTGAACATTGTTGTTCTGTACATAAACAAATAATAAAAATCAACAACTATTGCGTAAGATGTGAATTGAAGATACTCCAAATTAGAACACTTCACCAACAACATTAGTTACGATTAAGATGCAAAAATTACTTTAAGAATTCGAAACACTAAATTAAACTGTTATTCCTAATCACTAATCAAGCCAATACTGAATTGACTAGTCATGAAAACACCTCATCTCAAATGCCCTGATACCATCTTACTTTCTTCTGAAATCTATGATGAATATCAATTTTAGGAATGAAATACCCTGCATCAGAAGTATGATAGACACTCAATCCACAACATCAAGAGCAAAAGTCTACCATTAACATCATTTTTTTCACAGCATTAATGTACATAAAAGCGTCATATGAGGTAATTGGCAAATTTTGTAATTTATTTTATCAACTTCTTAGACCCTAACTCAGATAATCTGCCACTTCAGAATCCATATCCCTACCAAGCAATTGTTTCCAACTTCAAAAGCGCAGCATCATTTCAACTTAACCAAACTTAAATATCATTTTAAAATATTACTAAAAATAAAAGCTTTTCTGTCCAAAATTTCCGTATTACAAAGTCTATATCAACAAGAAATTTCCATTATAATCAAACCACCCAAAAAAAAAAAAGGTAAATTAACTTAATCTCACTGAAGATAAAATTTAATTTTACCTCAAGTGAACATCTACCATTACTTTTCATGCGCAATTTTTATTCCTTCTACTTCCACAAAATTAGCTTTCAAACGAAAAAAGTAAATAAAATAAATTGTGAACAATAATAAAGGCAGAAATGAACTTTTTTCTTTTAGTCTCTTAAAAAATTAAAATTAAAATTAATACAAAAACAATAGGTTCTGCTTTTCAAAGTGCTGTGAAAAGCTAAAAACCAACTAATACTACACATCGAAAAGTTATAACAGAACGGAAGAATCCTTGAAGAACACGGAACTTGTGACCGTGAAACCATTACTAAATATATTCTCACTTTTTTTTTTCCTTTCAATTATTATTGTTTATAACCTGTTTGTCTTCCAAGAAAATGTGGACAAAGAAAAGTCGGGATATTAAAAAGTTTCCTACTTTGTAAAACCCATATAGCATATTCCACCAATTATTAAAAATCTATAATATTTCAAAAAATTAAATAAAACAATAGAATCACCCAAATTTGCTCAACAAAAATTGAATCTTGAAAATAAAAACTAAACTGAGAAATACTATCTAATTCAAAAAATATAAAAATGTAAATTGCATTCAATTTTCGAGATTTTGTGCCATTTCCAGAGAAACAAAACAGAGACTACAATAAAACTACAAACAAAAATATAAAAATTAGTGAAACCCAGTTGCAAACAAATGAAAGAAATGCAAATCACTTGAAATTGAAAGAGAACAGAGATGGAAGAGAGAAGGAAAGAATACCAAAGAAGAAACAGGTTTATTGGATTTGCAATATTCTTCAAGTTGCTGAAAATCTTGAGAGAAATTTTGCATGTAAGGGAAGAAAAGGCCGGTTTCTGCATACATTTTCTGGGGTATGAAAGCAAAATGTTGAAAACAGAAAAGGGAAATGGAAACAGAAAATGAAGGTAGAGCAGAGCAAAATGTGAAGTAAAGATCAGAGAAAAGTGTGAGAAAGAGAGCAGTGTGGAGTTGATTTTAGTTCCGATTTTGGGCCTTTAAGAAGAGAGAGAATTTATATATATAATAATCAGAGGAGGTACTATTTAAATTTTAACAAAAATTAAATGGATTTTTTTATTAATTAAATATAAATCATGTTGTTGGTCGGATTTGCATACACCACCGACCTATGCGAACCCTTTGTTTAGTATTGTTATTTTAATATCAGCTTAGATTTATTTTTATTAAATTATTTTTTTTTGAAAATAGAGTCTTTTTTAACAATTTTTTTATAATTTTTAATTAAAAATACCCTTTAAATAAAATTATTTTGAAGTCTAAGTTTTAAGATGGAAGAAATGACCTCAATGTTTGGGTCAAAAGCCATATTCCCACCTAAGGTTTGTTGAAAAATAGAAGTTCACCTTTTAATTTTAAAAAATTCAAACACTTATCTATTAATCAAAGTTAACGGTCAACAACTAAAAATTAATGATTAAAAAGCTATTTTTATTTTTTATAAATATTTTAAAAATAATAAAATTAATTTTATAAAAATAACATAAAAATAAATTTTATAAATATTTTATATTTTTGAAAAATATTAAAAATAAAATAAAAAGCAACCACCCTTATCGATTGTATCGCTGATGACAGTGGCTATCCAAAAGGGTCTTTTAGTTCATAAAGTAGTCAAATCTAGTCACCTTATTTGATAGAAAATGTCAAATTGGTCTCTTCTATTTTTGGAGAAGGAGGCCAAACATCAAACATAGTAAAAAATAATTGAAAATGATTGGTCTTGACCCTAACAACTGTTTTTAGTCACAGTTGATGACAGAGGTAATCAAATTTGATCATTTACGTCAAACCTCTTCCGCCAAACAAGGCGGCCAAAGCCAGAAGGCCGGTTTCGACTTTCTGATTTTGTTATAGGTGATCATCATTGTCGACGATGTTATAGATGATGATGACTTTTTTTATTATTTTTTTACTTTTATTATATTTTTTTAATCTTTTAAAATATTTATATTTTTATTTAAATATAAAATTATATTTTTATGACATTTATTTTTTGTAATGATGATATTTTAGTTATTTTATCAAAAAAGTCAGAAAAAATGAAAGGGAAATGGTCAAGGGCGGGTGTTTAGGTTTTTCAAAGTTAAAGGGTGGGACGTCATTTCAGAAAACCTTAGGTGGGACAAACTCCTTTGGCCCAGTGTTTGCAGCAGAGCTTGATTTAGATGATTTTGTCTTGGTATAAAAACAAATGCAAAGGGACAAATGATATATTGTAGGGTACTGTGCCCTCGAATATTGTGCACGCAAATTGAAATAATGTCCACTCTTACATAATTTATTTTAGCAAAGATTGGGATCTTGTGATTTCAATGCATAAATATCTGATCAATTTGTATACTTAGAATCGGACCAAGTAATGAATTAAAAAAATAAAAAAAGAAAAGAATTTACATATTGTTTATAGTGAATTAGGTTTGACTTAAAGACATTTTCCCAATTAATATCAAATTTTTGTTTCAAAAAAAAAAACTGTACAAGGCTAAAATAATAATTTTATAATTTATTTTGTTAAATAAATGAATAAACCTTATTGCATATCTTATCTTAATATTTTAAATATGATAGTTTAACTTGTTTATAAATTTAAAAACTTTAATTCAATCCTTATAATTTTAAAAACCCTAACCATCATCATAAACAACTACAACACATTGTCTATTGTTTCTTGAGCCTTGTAAGTGATTGTCCATTACAAACATGCACAGAGACTTCAATGACAACGAAAGATCTTGTCAAGAGGCACCCAAATTGCTAAGATAGTTAAAACTGGTCATTGACATGCACAAAGAAATCACATGTGAAGAAGGCTAGCAGATTGAGCTAGAGTGTGTCATTCTTATGCTAGATTTGATGAAGTTGAAGCAAGTTATTAGCACACTAGTTTTGATGAAGCCACAAGCAAAGAAAAAGGCAAGGATAATGAGCCATGGTGACTTTGTGGCTACAATAATAATGAGGGGGAGGGGGAGGGGGAGGGGGAGGTGTACGACAAAGAAAGGAAAGATGGTGGGTGTGGGAAATAAGGTGACTTCTGAGGTTGGAAATGTGCAATGAATTTTCGAGATAATGCAAACACAATTTAATGGTGACAGTAATGATGATTAAAAATAAGAAAATGTTGATATAAATTTGATATCTAAAGAGGTGAAATAATCATTTTGTTCATTTGAAATTATATAACAATTTTAAAATATAAAATATTTAAGAATAATATGATAATTTAACTTTTTAATATTGTATCAAGATTCTTTTTTATTAATAGAATTTGATTTTGGGTAAGAAAGTGTGACTTGTGCCATAAAAAAGTGGAAACATGTTCTTGGGTCAAACCTTAAGAGGGAAAATGTGATTCACTCTGCGGTTTACTACAAAATTAGGCACTTCCTCACTTTCCATCAAGTTCTGTCAACAAAACTGTCAACTTTTATTCCATGCATTGAAAAGACAAAAATACCCTTCTATAATGACACATTTAACTCATCATCATAACACGTTTCGTCCACCCATTGCTGCTTTCCTCCACTCATTACACACATTCAAACATGGATGTTCTTCCTTCACATCTTCTTCACTTCTGTTGATGGTAAAGCAAGGGACTGCAACTACACTAGACTAAATTAAATTCACCTTTTCAATGATGGTTGTTAAGTGAGAAGGACTGAGAGTTTTTAGAAGTTGTTAAGAGAGATGGTACTCATTATTTTAGTTCTTGAAAAAGAGATCTCTTTTTCAAATGTTGAGCTTGAATACCAACCCAAAAAAATTGAGCTTGAATGCATGCCAATGAAACAAAATAAATAAAAGACTCTTTTCACTCTTATTTTTTTAAATTATAATTAACAATTAAAATTAGATATAAAAAATAATAAAATAAATCTATAAAAATCAAAATAATTAGGATAAAACAAAATAAAAATTGCTGAGATTGAAAAATAGAAAAAAGTGGAAAAAAGAAAAAGAGAAGACACGATACAAGTGAGGCCAAAGTGTAGAAGGACGTGAGCGTGGTGGAGGGTCCGTTGTGCCCATGCTCTCCTTTTTCTTTAATATCTTCACTTATTTTTGCCCTTTTGTGGCCTGCACTGTTCATCCGTCACTCACCCTTTCTCTCCTTCACGCTCCTTTTCAGCGCGTCTCGTGCATCTGAATGACAACTTTGCCTTTATTATTATTGGCTTTCTCATATTCTTATTCCTTTTATTAATCACATTTTTTTTTTTTTTATAACATAATAATAATAATCCACTTCCATTCTTAATTTTATAAACAAATTCACTTCGTCATACAACTATTTTATATTTTCTTTTATATTTTGCATTTTTTTAATTTAATAATAATTAAAAAAAATCAACAAATAAAACTAATATTATATGAAAGTGATAATTTTAAGATTCGAAATCTGAATTATGAGTTGAAAGAGAGGTAGGGCATATTGAAGTAGTCTTTCGCTCACCTATTAAACAAAAAAAAAAAATTACTATTAAAAAATTCACTCTATTAAAGTACTAAAGATGTGATGTAGCTAACAAGTTAGAGTTTCTTTCGAAATTCTCTCCTTTAAAACGAAAACTAGCTTTCAATACTAGTTCTATTATATTACTTTTTTTTTTTTTTAATCTTATATCATTGAATTGAATGGCCTAGGGCTAAGATAACTCAAGTGGTAAAGTTGTGTTATGGGTGACCTTGTTGCATGATATATAGAGAACTCGTATATGTGATATAAGTGAAAGTGTATAAAAAAAAATTATTGAAAAATTTAATTGATTACTCTATCATCAGCTTTATTTATGTTTCTATGATGACTCGAGAATGGAACTCATTCATTAGTCGTAGAAAGACTTTCGAGTTCTGAAATGCCATTATAAATTCAGTGTTCACAAACGTTATTTCATACAACCAAGATGCATACTTGTTTCATACAACCAAATGGGGTGGCACAAGATAATTTGCCTCTTGGCTTGTTACAAAATTTTGATTCGTTTACACAACAATTTGTTTCTCTTATCAATGAATTAAAAAAAGATGTTAATCGACGATTGTATTAAAAAACAACGATTATTGAATATTGGTATAGTCACTATACAACAAATAAATGATGGGGAATTCAATGGTATACTATTAAGAAATTGTAGCATCCCAGAGTTTTAGAAAACCCTTAGGGGTAGAGTTTTAGAAAACCTTTTGAGGTTAAAAATAGAATTCAGAGATAGATTGAGAGTCTAGCAGAGTTCAGGGGTGAGATAGTAGTTTTCCAGGGCTGTGTGGCCTTCGTATGATGCCTTTAGGGAGGTTTTAATCATGCGAAGCGCGAAAAATGAATTTTATCCATTTTTCCTTGATGCACTCCCGTGCATCATCCCTGCACGCCCGTGCAGGTGGGTAGAAAAGAGAGAGAGACGAGAGATTAATGCTTTCTCATCCAGTTTCAGCTTCTCTCTTCTTTGTTTCAACATTTCCCAGCCCTAGGCGTGAAATTCAGTTTCCAGTAGCTTCCAATCCAGCCAGAGATCAGAGAGAATAGCTTGAGTATAAGCTTCCAGCAGCCATGTCGAGAGGTAAGTGTTTCTTACTCTCTCTTTCAGTTTCCCAGCTTGTTTGATGTGGATGGAAACGTGTGTTTCCATTTCCAGCTTGAGATGCTATGCTTGCATGTGTATATGATGATGAGATGATGTTTATATGTTGATTGCTATGCTTATTTTCCACCCAGAACCATGCATGCTTTGCTCTGTGTGTGTAGTGAGAGAAACATTGGATTTTCATGGTGGATTCAGTGATATTGGATGGATGATGAAATTGACGTGTGAAATATATCTATTAAAGTGCCATTGATGTGTGTTACAGGTTAATTTGATTTTGGTTGAGTTTCGGATGGTTTCCAGCGCGTTTCAGACGAACCATGTCTGAGCAGAATAAGACACACGACCGTGTGCCCTTGTTCCTGCAAGGACACGGCCGTGTGCACGAAGTACACACGGGCAGGAAACACAGGGACACGACCGTGTGTCCCATTTTTGCATGAAATGGCCCAGAAATTCCAGAAGCACACACGCCCAGACGCACAGCCAACACACGGTCCCATGTGCTGGGGCACACGCCCGTGTGCCCTTGCCCAGAACGGCCGTGTGTGCTGTGTGCACGACCGTGTGCCTTCCTTGCACGGTCGTGTGCCTTCCAAATTTTCCAGAAAAAAGCAGAAATGAATTGTTAAAGGTTTGGTAATCTATCCAAGGCCTAATACTCATCAGATAATCCAGATTTCAGCTAAGAACAGATGCATAAGCATGCATAGCACAGCATGTAGCCTGAATGAGGATCCAGGGATCCGAATTCAGTAGATTTCAGCAGTTAGAACCTAATGTATGGGTTTCAGTTTTGGGGTAAACTCGAGGGGGTATCTGTGGGACCCAGCTTTCTGATACCAGTCAGTCAGCTCAGCAGTTTATCAGATTTCAGTTTTCTAGCCAGTAGCTAGAATTTCTAGCCCACTTGGCCAGGATGCCGAATCTCTGTGTTCATCAGCCTGATCAGCACAGCAGGTACCTTCGGGTACATTCAGATTCAGATAGACAGATGTATGCATCATCAGTTAATTTCAGTTTCCAGCTCAGCATGACATTATGCATATATTATGGCATGACTAATTAATAATCAGAAACCAGTAATCAGAAATCAGTAATCATAATCAGCACCCGCAAGCGCATAGATGCATGTATAGGGCCGACCAGGTATGTGTGCCCTTGTTTGTTGCTTGTTTGGGTTGAGGGAAGTAAGGAATGCTTACTGGGTGATCTTTATCACTCATCCCTTTCCTTCTTCCTTCCTTTTCAGGTCAGTGTGCTGCTGGCGAGGAGCAGGTGGATTGAGGCTGGCAAGGAGGACCCCACACACACTACCAGCATGTATTTTGTTTTCAGTTGTGGACCTGTGAGGTCTTGTATGTATTCAGATGTATATATTTATGTACAGAAACAATTTATATAGTAATGAAAAGCCAGTTTGGGCTCATTGTATATTTCAGTATCAGTTTCAGCTTCCGCTTACAGTGTATAGTAGCAGATTTCTTTCTTTTTCGTAGGATTCCCGTCTCGGGTACTCAAATTTTCAGTTTATTAAGTAAAAGAACAGTATTCTTCAGCAGCAGGGGTACTCGGGACGGTGGATCCTACAGAAATTGTGCGACATGAAGACATTGATAACAATATAAAGTGGATAAAAATTAAAGGGTTGGTTGACGGGGGCATAAAGGTAACAGTAATGGAAGATGACCAATTGATGATAGGTAGAAACAAAATTTTAGTTCCACTGACAATGTTTATAATTATTATCTAAGGGGTGAATTGATATTTTATAATTTTTTTGGGGACAAAATTATTTAGCTTAAATAAAGGTATAGGGCAATTTTGTTTTTATCTAACTTCATTTTTTTTTTTAAATGTAATGGATTTTATTAATAAATTCAACAAATGAATAGAAAAATCGATTTTTCAAACTCAAAGAGTGAGAAATCATCATTTCGTCAAAGTTTAGTGGAAAGTAGTCATTACATGTTTAATTAATTATAACAAATATTAGCATAATCACTGTTAATGATGATTAAGTGATAAGATAAAGAGATTAGAGACTTGGGATTATATTGCTAATGTAATTACTCTATTTTAAATCAATTATAATATAAATAAACCTTAAGAATTATATTTAAATAAAGAATACTCAAATTTTGTTATTCGAATTTTAACTTTTTCTCTCTACCATCTAAAGCTGAAGGTTTAACACAAAGAAAATGAGAGGCAAAAAAACAAAAAGAAAAAAGAAAAATCGAAAGCTAGTAGATATACCATTCTAGATGCATGCATGAAAATTTTCACTTTTCCTTCTCTAAGCGTCCTTGTCCTTTGTTGTAAAATTGACCTATGAGATATTATAGATGTAGATTTATTGATTATCAAATCGAATCACATTAAAAATCATTTGTGCCTTTTTCATTGTCTTCACGTTTAAATTACTTTACATCATAGTAAATATTATGATTCATCAACATATAATCGACGACACTGTCATAGTAAATCGTATATAAGGTTCTAGGTGTTTTTTTTTTTTTTTTCTTGGGTAAATATATAAGACTATGTTGCATACATTAATTTGTGACAAGAAGTCTCATGAAAAAATTAGTATTTCAAATATTAATATAATATTTGCAAAAGACTATTTCCCACCCAAAGTTTGATAAAATGACAAATTCTTACCCGTTAAGTTTGAAAAAAAAAATCAAATTTTTACCCATCTATTGAAAGTCAATTGTCAATTTTAATGGTCAATGAGTATTTATATTATTTATCTAAATATTATGATAGAGATGTATTTATGGTATAAATATTATTTTTTAACAATTTATTAAGAATAAAAAATATTTTAAAATTATCATATTTACCTATATATTTTTAAATTATTTTATAACTTTAATAGTTTGTAATATGGTATATATATTTCTAAATTATTGTTTTTGTAGTACAATTGTCATTTTTTAAACTATTAAGGAGTATTTTGAAATTTAAAAATCTCTAAAACGCCTTCAAACTTTTTTCAAATTTTAAAAAGCTTCCTTTAAAATTTCAAAAAATACCCCAATTCTTTCAAAATTTAAAAATCCCTTAAAATTTTTAAAAAAATTATAGTTTACTCAAATATATATTCATTTCTCATTAGCATCCATATTTATATTAATATTAATAATTTTAATATATTTAATTGAACATAAATTAAGGTATACAAATATTTAATAAAATTATAGAAATAAATTATTATTTTTACCTTTTTAATAATTTTATAAAAATATTAAAAAAATAAATAAATAAATAAAATTTTGATTTTTTTAAAATTTAATGAATAAGACTTTATCGTTTTAACAAACTTTGGATGGAAAAAAGTCTTTTGTTCGTATAATAATTACATAAGTTATTAAGTTCTGGTTTAATATGAAGTCCAAGATTATAAAAATCCTCATATAACCCTTATAACTTTAAGAATTCACATATAAAAAAACTAACATGATATATATATATATATATTAAAGAGTCCCTGAAAAATATTAAAAAGTTATAGGTAATTGGGTTGAAAGATCTGTAGATTTAGTCATGAGAAATTAATTCATAGATTAATCTCCACTAAGCATGGTTATTGGGCAGCTTAATTATTCCACTAATTTTTACCTAAAATGATTATTATGGTTTGAATTAGAGATTCCAAAAGCATAATAAGGTTAAATATGAAATTAAACAGATGTTGACAAGTAGTGATTAGACAAAAATAATTAAAAAAATTAAATATCTGTAATAAAAATGCAAGATTAGACCTTGACTGCAATTGCAAGTGCTCAATTTGGCTGCCTAATAAGTTAAATTTAGGTATCTAAATTATTATTAGTCTTATCATAATGATTTGATTAACAAACAGTAATTAATAATTAGTTTAAGATAATATATTTATCTTTAGAGTCCAGAAAATTCATTTGATTTTTGTAGGATTATGTATAAGCTCGTTAAGTCCATGTTAGGGTTAGATTCGAATTGAATCAAATATAAATATATATATATTCGTATTCGAATTTTTTTCATATAATTCAGATTTATATTCATATTTGTATACGTTAAATTTTTTTATAATAAAATTTAGATTTGTATTTAGTTCGTATAATTCAGTTCTTATTTGATTTATATTCGCATTTATATGTTATTAAAAATTATAATTAATAAAATATAATTAAGAAAACTTTTAATTTAAGTTTGAGTTCGTGTTTGTATCAAGTTCGTACAATTCGTATTCAGGCTTGTAATGACTAATTTTTAAAATTATAATTCAGGTTCGGATTTGTGTTTAGGTTTGGTTAATTTGTTTCAAACTCATTTGAATTAAATTAAAAAAACAAATTTAAATATATTCGAATCAAATCTAACCCTAATCCATGTCAACACGCATCAGTTGAAAATAAATTTTGTGATAAAAATTGAATGTATTATTGATATTTTCCTTTAAAGGAATTATAGATATTTCTCAAAGTTTTATTCTAAATTTTATGAAATGATGTGTTGTCTTAAGTGAATAAATCAGCCACTCTAAAAAAGTGACTGTATATCCACTTCTGCGTGACTTAATTTATTTATAAGTCGATTTCACTCGATTAAAAGCGTTATATAACATTTTTAATAAAATTATAGCCGAAAGACTATATCCCACCTAAAGTTTCTTTAAATGATAGAATCTCAACAATCAACTTTTTAAAATTCGACCTTAGATATTGATCTAGCAATAAAGGGTAGGGGTTGCTCAGGGCAGTCAAATTTTAAACTATAATAAAATTAATAGCCCCTGATTTACTTAATTTATGATTGCAAGTTTAGATGGTCATAAACCTTTAGATTTATTCTATGTAATCAACTATGGTTAATCGACTGATATAAATAAAGGTTTTTGGGTCATAAAAAATACTTTTTGAAACCCAAAAATCTATCCATGAAACATGTTTTATCTAATTTTATAAACCTTTTTCATGAAATGATTAAACTCAAGAAAATTATACCAAAAATAGAAAATATTATTATAATATTAAAATAATAATAAAATAATGTTTAAAAATAATAAAATTAAAAAATTAAAAAAATTTAAAGCAACAACAATGGTTATCGAAAATTGAATCAAGTAACTAAAAAAAGCTACCTAATTCATGAGATGACCAAATTTCGTTTGCGTATATATCTCTGTTATGAATGGTGGTTGGAGATTGTCGTTATAAATAAGGTTGACCATTTCTGATTATTATTAAAAGTTGTCTCACGTAAAATGAGATAACTAAATCTAATCGTTTTAGGCAAACAAGGTAGTTATATACCTGTCTCATGAACCAGGTGATATTTACTAACCACCTAATTTAATTTTCGACAATCATCATCGATGGTGATGGTAGTTGTTGTTTTTGTATAAATTTTAAATTTTATATATTTAAAAATTTAACTTATTAGTATTTTTATATATTTTTATTATTATAAAGTTTATTTTATTATTTTAAAAAATTATTAAAAAATATAAAACTATATTATATTCATTGACCATTAAACTTAATCGTTAATTTTAATAAATGGGTAAGTATTAAAATTTTAAAAAGTTAATAGATAAAACTATCACTTAAAAAAACAATGGATGAGATTAAGTTATTCGACCAAAAATTATATATACTTAAGAAATTATATTATTATTTAATTAAATAATTTTAAACTAAAAATAAATTATGTAATAATACATAATCATGAACACTTAAATTAATATTAGTTATTAAAACATATTATTTCATATTCCAACCTAATAATTTTGAAACAAATAACTAAATTGATATTATGTGTTAGGCTGCCGAGCTTTAATATATTATTTCTCTTGCTATAGAGTAATTTATTCGCATGAATTTTAGGTCGAAAAATTAATATAAAAATATATAATTAAGGGTATGATCATCTTATCATATAAAATATAATAATTTTGAAAAATAATTTTCCGATAGAATTAATTGTGAACTGAAAATGGTATATCCTTGGGATAAACTAAACAAGAGACCTGTGGAAAGAGACATCCCAACTACCTCATAAATAATAATGGACCCCCACCACCCCCATTAGCAATAATTTTCAGTAGGGTTGGATTCAAATCGAACATATTTAAATTCGTTTTTAAATTCAATTCGAATGAGTCTGAAACGAATCAAACGAATCCGAATACGAATATGAATTGGAACTGCAATTTTAAAATTAAGTGAATACGAGTCTGAATACGAACTACGTAAACCGAATACGAACTTGAACTTAAAATAATAATTTTTTAATTAAATTTTATTAATTATTTGTATTAATTATAATTTTAATAAATATAAAAACGAATTATATGAACCGAATATGAATACAAATGGGAGCCGAATATGAATTTAGTTATACGAACCGAACACAAATACGAACTTTGTTATAAAAATATTAGGCGAACAAGAATACAAATCCGAATCCAAATAGTACGAAACGAGCCCGAACACGAATATATTACTGTTTACATTCAGTTCAGCTCGAATCCAGCCCTAATTTTCAGGATATAAAATTTAAATATAGACTTTTATTTTTAAAAATAAAAAATAAAAATAAAAATAAGATTGATCAAAATAAGTTTCGATACAATTCAAGAACTTAATGTGAAATTAGAAAACAAGGAAAATGCTGTTTTCTTTTTTTTTTTAATAACAGATTTTAAAATTTAAATTTAAAACTCTAAAAAAATATAAGAATATGACTCTAATTTTCAAATGCTTTTATTTGGAATCACAAATTAAAAGAAGTCACTGTTTTTAGTAACTATTTTTCAATATAATAAGTGTTATATTATAATTAATGGGTAATATTATAATATAATCAGTATTATTTTATTTAAAATTACTTAATTATCCAATAATACGTTACTATTTATACTAATTTAACTAATTATTTTAATTAAAAATATAACTCACACTAACTCGTTTAGTTAATCCAATTCAAATCAAATTGTATTTTTTAAATGGTTTGGTGAGATTTTACAGTTTGATTTAGTTTTTATACGCCCCTATATGAAACCTCTAGTTATACCCTAGTTTTCTAATTCACATGGATTATTACTTTAAATAATATATATATATATATATATATATTAAGAATTTACACTACGCCGCATATCTAGAGAGAAGACGAGAAGGTTATAATAAATAAATAAAATCTTATAAAATTTAATATATAAAAACATGTGTTTGGTAAATGAACGAAATCAAATAGATATAATAACATCTATAAGTATTGAATTATCATCTTTCTTTGATAAGATGATCAAAATTTTTTTTTTTCTATTTAAAGAGATTGAGTTCTTCGACTTTTCTATTAAAATAATCAAATTTATATTTTATCACACAAAAATGAACTTAACCTTTAATATCATACAAAATGACATAAATTTTTTGTTTTTTGGTGAAATTTATTTATTTAAATATTTTTAATTAGAAATTTAAATAATTTTGTATATTATATATGATTTTTTTTAGACCCAAATAATAATTAAAATTCAAACCTTCAATTTATAAAATTTTTACTATGAAAAATAAATTAACTTTGATAGAATTTTAGTTGAGAATGTGTTTTATAATTTTTGTAAAAATAAATTAAAAAAATTATAATTTAAAGTTTACGTGAGTTATAAATATTCTTATTAACACAAAATATACATATTATTACATAAAATATTTACGTACATATAAAAGAATTGAGAAAAAGTTTGACTTCTTTAATATAAATGCTAAAAATTGATTTCTTTAATAAAAAATAAAAAATTGTTATTTTTAAGATTTCGTTACCTTCGTCAAATTTTTGATAATCAGATCCGGTCGCTTATTTAATCAAGTGATCATTTTTTATTATTTGATTATATTTTTTACGACCACTGTTAACAGTGATGATTTTTTTTAATTTTATTATCATATTAAATTATTTTATATTAAATTTTATTTTTTATATTAATATTTTTTATTTTTTATTAGAGAGTTTTTTAATAATTACATAAAAATTAATCAATATGAAAATAAAATTGTTCAAGCATCGTATTTAACTATTTATAAGTTTTTAATCAGATTTTGTCCGTAAAGGAAGCCTTGGGTGAAAATAAGTCTTTTAGCCATTAAAATAAGTCCAAACAACTATTCCTATTGAAAAACAGATTTCCACTTTAAGTTTTAAAAACCTAAATACTCACTTATTATTTAAAGTCAACGATTAAATTTAATGGTCAGTTACATTTTCATAGTCAGAATGATATTTTGATCATTTTATTAATAAAAATTTATAAAATAATAAAATAAATTTTTTTAAAAATATTAAAAAATTATATTAAAATTATAAACAATTTATAAATTTTTTTTTAAAAATAAAAAAATTAAAAGCAGTCACTGTCACCGACACCAACTATAATAGCCACTGATAATGAAATCAGGTAATCGAAAACAACTACTAGTTATGATTATCTCGTTTGGTGAATACGATCTTATTTTGGAGGAGGTGAACCAATCTAACAGTCTCCGCTAGCAAAAGTAGTCGAAAATAACAAAAAATGATCAATCTTAACCCCACAAGTCATTTTCAACCATAGTTACTAGTAAAGTTAGTCAGATCTGACCGCTTCTGTCAATATATGAGAAGGCCAAATCTGGCCACCTTCGCCAATTGAGGAGGCCAGATCTAGTCACTTGTACAATCAGATGGTCATTTTCAATCACTTGATTTAATTACCAATAATCATGTCGATGGTGATGACTGTTTTTTTTTTTAAATTAAATATTTTTTCAAAATTTTATAATATTTTTAAAATTTTTTAATATCTTTGTATTTAAATATTATTTTATAATTTTATTATGAATTTTTATTTTTTTAATAAGGGTAAATAAGTTAATAAAATTGGATAGAAAATGGGTAAAAGATTAACATTTGGGTTCTTAAAAGTTAAAGGGTGAGACATGTTATTGAGTGAAACCTTGGGTGCGGAAAAAGACTTTGGCCGTAAAATAATTAAAAGAAATAGATGCCTTCCTTATCGCTGTTCCGAAATTTAGAAGCTTCTGCCTGAATTCGTAAAAGGTGTCATAGAGACATAGACCAAATACAAATAATTGAAGGCTGTGTGTGTGTGTGTATATATATATAGGTACCTGTAAACTTATCAAAGCCAAGAAAAAGAGTCAGATTCGATCTTCCAATTTGATCAAAATGATTCAAATTATCTTTTTAAATGTCCCAGCTCTTATTCCTCTCACGTGAATTTCTTTTTTCAAAATTATTTTTTTTATATAAAGTTTCAAACGATATATAAAAATTAAATATATGATATGATGGAAAGAGTTTTAGGCCAGTGCAATTATTAAAAAATTAATTTTATATTTACCAACAAATATTGTGTATTTTATAGAAAATATCAGTTAAAAAAAAAAAAAAAAAAGATAGATTCAAATTCTGTTAAATTAAAGTTTAACCCTGGGTTAAATATTGAAAAGAAGTTGATTTATGTAGAGGAAAACAAAATTACATATCAAATCTGTCAAATCCATCCCCCAATTTCCGATGCACTAAAGGCGTCTCTCTTTTCACGGACCTTGGTTTAACAAAATTTTAACAAAGGACGAATTATGATAAGACTTGTCTCATTTTGGAATATCAAATGGCAGCTGTCCTTTCTATGTACATTAAGAAAATTTTCAGAACATTATAACGCTACAAAATACAAAACAGGACCCAATCAAAATTGGTTAAAATAATTTTTAGTAGCGATTTTAGATAATAAATAAAATGAGATTTAATTCTTTGCAAGATTTCATAACTTTTTACCCACTTGGGAATTTAGTGAATTGATCTGATTGGTCGATTAAGAAATGAATTAATAATTTAGTATGGAAGGTGAAATGAGATTGAAGTTTGAAAGAAATTAGAAAGGAATATGGAGTTAGTCTGTAAAGTGAAGTGGGTTGTGGGGAATATCAACCAAAGTGTTTTAAAAAGGAAGAAAAAGTTGTATGCCAACTTAGGCATTTGAGAAATAAGGATTGAAATGTACACTTTGGGATGGCTAGCTCATGGGATAGCTACAGGTACAAAGAACCTTAAATCCCCACATTGGGAAAAGGAAATTATAAAAGGAACCTCTACAAAGTACACCAGATGGTGCCAAAATTGGGCAATTGGGGACGTCCGTCTGGTGGCTTCTAAGCTCAACACTTGGCGTGCTAAGCTGCATTTTCTCTGTGGTGGAATGTGCGCCAATCATCATTTAAATTCACTTGAATGAAGCTGTGGTCAGCAATAGGAAACGTTCTTATTTTGGCTATTTTTCTGTGTAACAAAAATTTCCAAGGGAAACAAGTGGGAGGCAACTCCGAGAATCCCATTTTGAGAATTGGTTGACTTAATCAGGAGAAGAATTTCAATTGAAATTCTGTTAATGGAGGTGCCGAGGAGAGCCACTGAACCCAGTCACCTCCTTTCGTAAGCTTCGCATCTAAAGCCCTTTTAAGAGCTGCTTTTCCTGTTAATCATGGACTTAAAGCTGATTAACTGATGTGTCATGCATAATGTTTTTTTCCAGAGTCTACTCATGGGAATCCCCGTGACAAAATAACGTCAAACCCGAATAATTAGACTTGATTAATGCATCGGTAAACTTGAGAAATATGCCATAAATCAAAGCTCAATAACCAGAATTTTAGTGGGGGAAATGGGGCCATTTTATGATGATGAAGAATTCATCAAAATCATTGAGCATTTTTCTCTTTTTTTTGTGCAGTTTTTACATCAGTGGGTATGGTAGAGAGGGTATTTCCCAATTCTAATATTGATTGTTGGACGTCCGAAATGGAGGATCGAAAATTAGGGTTTTGAAAATGGAAAATTGTGAGAAATGGACAAATGTGAAAGAGAAAAGAGGCTTAAAAAAAAAAAAAAACCAACTGGAGAGGATTGTCGGGTAGTGGGTTTTTTGTCTTGTTATAAAACAGTAATGGGAATCGCTTTGTGGAAATGGGACCCCTTTTGCACCCCTTTATATGGCCCAAACTTGAAAGCACTTTTTGGATTCTTTCAAATGATGTGAGACAAAGTGAGAAGTGCTTCTCCGGTCCAATCCAACCCACCCACCATTTGATGAGGTACCTATTTTATTTTTGCCACTCAGCTTTTATTAGGATTGGATTTAAATTAAGTTAGTTTAAATTTGATTCAATCAAGTTTAAAATAAGTTTGATTATGCTATCCAAAAGTTATTGAGTTTGAGGTCAAATCTAAAATAAGCTTAACTCGCGAGTCTAAAAAATTTGGTTTAAATTAACTAAAATAATATCATTTATTGATATTTATTAAAATAATATCGTTTTTGTTATTTTATCATATATTGTAAGAAGGATTTTTTTAAAATTTGAAAAAAGTTTGGGGTGTAAAAACATGTTACAAACTATTGAGATTATAAAATATTTTTAAAATATATTAGTGAATACGATAATTTTTAAAAGAAGAAATGAAATTACCTATTTACTCTTACTAAGTTTTATAAAAAAAATGTTTATATCCCAAATACACTTCTATTTAGATAATATGACATAAATATCATTTGATTGTTAAAATTAATAGTTGACTTTTAATAAACAGATGAGAATTTAGTTTTTTCAAATTTAATGGGTGAGATATGATTTCAACAAAAAATGGGTGGGAATAAGTCTTTTGGTCCAAATAGAAATAAGAAATAATATTTTTTTAAAAATAAATAAATATAATAATTGCATATATTCATATACATTATGAGGTATTATCTTGAGTCATGACAAAATTAAAATTGATTATTAGTTTGACAATAATATTAATAATGGAATCAATATAATAATTAAAGTGATGCTAGAAGCATGGAGATCCTTCTTTATCACACTTCTACACAGGGCCTACTACTCCCATTTGGGATTCATAATCTTACCCAAATTATCCTATTATGGTAATCCCATTTGACAAATTTCAAAGAACTACATCATCCCATTCCTACAAGTATCAATCCTTTTTTCTTTTTCAATATAGTTTAATTGATTATATCCTATCTATTTTGCATTTTTTTATGCATAAAGCTTTATAAAAAATATTTATATATATATAAAAAAAGAAGAAACCCTCAAAAGTAGTCCCATTGTGTTCTTTACAAAAAGACATGGGATTTATTGGGTGAATTTTTAGCTTTTGAGCATCTTTTAAAACAACAAAACAAGACAAAATTTGAAGGAAGAGGTTGTGACTTGTGATTGGGAGCTCACTTCACTTCATTTCATTTCATTTAAATTTATTATTGTAATATTTCCATCAGTTGGGTGATTTGTCTATATCCTAGATCTCATCATTCAAACCTAACATATAATAATATATAATTATATGTAATCAACAATAGAGACATGTGAAATTACATGTAAGGACATTTATTTTCATCATTTCCCTATATCTCCTCCTTTTCAGTGACAAAACCATAAAACTATGTTTATGGGATCAAAGTCTAATGTTAAATGAGGGAGGGACATCAAAGTATACAAAGTCTATTTAAAAAATTACACATAAGGGGTATTAAGAGTAAAGTTTAACAAATAAGAGATGTTAAAAGTATAGAACTAACTTTCAAAATATTTTGTCTCACCTACTTTTCTTCGTTACGAAAAAATAATTTTTTAAAATAATTAATATAGTAATATTTATTATTTTAACTTCATTAAAAAATTTATTCCTCGATAGTACAGTAAGATTACGCTAGTAAAAATAACACTATAAAACCCCCTCTCTCGAATAATTAAATATAATTTAAAAAGTTTTTTTTAACGTTCGAGGTAGTTAATGCATTTATATCAATAGTAAAACATAATTGTGTTTGCCCATATATCTTAGGAACTCATAACTTTGATTATAGTTTTATAGATTTATATACATGAAATCTAAATAATTTTGGGAGTTTGATGAAGCTCAAAAACATATCAAAGCTCCACCGAATGGTCACATGAAGGACTAGAAACACCCTAAAGTGGGAAAATGCGAAAAGAAAAACATATTTGTAAAAATAAATTACATAAATGTCTCTAGAGTTTGCATAAAAAATTATACAAACCCCCGCTTGTATAAAAAAGTTAAGCAGCCTCTTTGATTTCTTTATTGTATTCTTAGTTTATGCATCTGTAAATCTAAAAAATTATACCATTTAAACACCAGTAAATACCATAACAATATGTAAATCAACTGCAAACCAACACCATAATAATACACAATTTTTATAGCATTAGAGTTCAACACAATTTAAAATTTAGATTGATCTTAATTATTTAAATTTGACATATATACTTACATACATTAACATAAATGATCTACCATGCATCATATATAATTTGTTTGTTTCCGTTTTATCTTGAAATGAAATACATATATAGTGTAATTAGATGATGTATTATCATGTGATTAAATATTATTTAATCATACAATTGGTAATAAATGGTAAGCCCTTTTTCATTTGTTAAAGATTTTAAACAAATTTTATTCCTCACTTGGATTTGGACCAAATCAGAAAAATAATTCATTAAGTGATTATCATGCTCTGAAAGAAATTTAGGGTTTCATTGCACATAGACACAAGTGGGGTCACTCCATTGAAAGAGAATTCCACTTGTACTTAATATGTAAACTTTGGGGGCAAGTTGTCTTGCCTGCCATTTCAAATATCTGAAAATTATAATGTCCACCATATTATTATCTACAACGGTGATAGTAAAATCCAAAATTGAATTTATATTGTATTATTTGGTCATATTTGTTGTTTTTTTAAATCTGTACGGTGATTTATGATCGTTTTCGTCAAATCATGCGGGAAATAACATTTCAATTTATACCTCGAAAGTATCATCCTTAATAGACCTTTCTTGAAAATGACAATTCTCTCTCTTAATTCACTCTAAAATCTACATTTTTTTTTTTTTCAATTTCTATTACTAAGAAGTCGACCAACATACAGTTCAAACCAAGTAAGATGTGTTAAATCTTAATTTTGTAAAGGCCAAATCACAATTTCCCATCCCAACTTTGATGAAATGATGTTTTTAAAGATTAAAAAATTTGTTTTTATCCATTTATTAGAATTATATTTTAGTTTTAATAATTTAAAAGATTTTTTTGTCACTTTTTGTAATATAAGGTTACTTCAACTCAACTTCTAATAGTACATCACCATTTTATTTTATCTATTAAAACAAATAAAAACTATTTTCCATCAGAACTTTGATGAAACAATATTTTCAACCTTTAAATTTTAAGAGTACATCTTTCTACCCGTAAAGACATAAGTGAATTATGTTAGTTTTAACTATACCGTTGATGAAAAAGTTTAAAATATCTTTTAATAATTGATGAAAAATCCAAAATACCATTTAATGATTGTGAAAAACCCAACCTTCTGTCCTTTCCTTTCTTGTCTACCCTTGGAGCTCTCAGTTATCTCCTTAAAACCAAAATCAGAGCATGTGGAGTTGATTCTTTAATTTTCTATCAAGGACAAAAAATATGGTAGACTAATTGGTAGTTGCATTAGTTAAATGAAGAGCCTAATGCAAAAAAGATGCATGTTAGGGCTTTGATGCTCAAAGCTTATAGACAAGAGAAAAGGAAAAATCATATCTCTTAATCTTAGACCCTTGAAGCCCTTGAAAAAATGATTGGAAAGCCATTGATTGAAAACCATGTTGTGGAGATACAAGTTCCTCATCCACCTAAACATTTAAAACCAAAACCAATCATTTGAAGCATATCTAGGTAGGGTTGGATTCAAGTCTAGTTGGCTTAAGCTTAGTTGCCAATTCTATTTGATCAAACCTGAAATGAGTAACATTGAAAATATACATTTCAACAACTTATTTCATTCACTATAAATAAATACTCAACCCAATTCCAAAACCCCCACATAGGTGAAAAAAATTCTAACAACTCGACTCATCCATTATATGTTAACTTACTCTTCTTTTCTCATCACAATTAAACTTTATCCACGTTTTATTTTATTAGAATGCATACATTAAAAAAAAATTAAAATTCAAATTAAAATTAAAAAGTACTACATTATCAAGCTGAGCTTTGCCAAAACTCATCAAGCTTGAGTCTATGTTTGAGCTCAACTCCCTTTATTTTAGCTAAACTTAAGCAAGACCAAACAAAAACTTGTTTGACTTAAATCCACCCCCAAACCTAGGCACGTTTAATGATCATAAGTCTTTCTATGCCAATCTTTGTGTGATGGCAGAAGTGGGTGAAAGGGATATTTGTGCGATGAGATGGGTAACATAAAGAAGGTTGGGCTACATATGAGGAAAGGGGACTAGAATTTTTGTGATAGGGTGGGCAACATATAGAGGGTTAGGCTACGTCTAAGGAAAGGGGATGGGAAGCTAGGTTACAATAGAGGGAGATGATTAGTGGTGATTGTTACAGTAAATTCTATTGTGGCATGTAAAGGTAGTGAATGAGAATGAGTTTATTTTGTCTCTCTTTCTTCCGTATTTGATTTCATTAGTTTATCATGATGCAATTCATTTTCAATACCAATTTCTCTTTATCTTTTTTGTTTTCCTTCTGATTTCTCATTTTTTATTCATCAAAAAAATATTTAATAAGGGATTTGGTATATTTGGATGCGTGTGGGGATTGTGAGTGCAATGAGGCATCCTGAAGTTAGTGAAAATGATAAGATTCAACCAAAATAAAGCTTGTAAGTAGTAGATTCGAGTGGGAAACGATAACCTACAAATGGTTGACAATGATGTAAGGATGACAATAGCAAAAGAGGAACATTCTCACAAATACCTTTTTATAATTTTAAATTTTTATAATTATTAATCAAAAGTGGGTAAAAATTTGATAATGTTTTTAAAGGACAAATTTTATTTGTCTTCAATAACACAAAAGACATTTTTAAAAATATCCATTTTACTAATTTTGCTATAATATGATGTTCTATCAATATATAAACAAAAAAAAAAAAAATTATTTAGGTTTTGTAAAGTAACACAAATAGTGTAGTATTAATGATATAGTATTAATGATATATTAATATAAATGGGGTGAATGAATATTTTCCAAAATAACTTTGATGAAAAGAATTTCCTCCCTTTAAGTTAAAAAAAATCTGTTTTTTTATTTGACGAAAAGAATATCCTTCCTCCAAGTTTGAAAAGTCTATTTTTCTACCTGTCATTTGATTCAATAATATTTTTGCTCTTTTAGGTTTGACAAGTTTGTTTTCTATTTACCATCTAATTCTGTTAATAAATTCTATGAAGTTTTAACTGTAGTATTGGTGAAAGTCCAAAATATCTTTTAATAATAGATGAAAAATCTAAATTATCATTCAATAATTGTGAAAAGTCCAACCCTTTCTCTGTTCTCTCTTTTATATTCCTTAATTTTTTTGTCAAAAACAAGAAAAATATGATAGACTAATTGATATTTATCTCAATCAATGGATGAGCCAATGCAAAACAATGAGTGTTGAGCCTTTAATGCTCAAAGCTCACATTACAAGAATGAAGAGAAAGAAGAAAAACAAAGCTCCTTTTCTTAGGGCACTAAAGCTCTTGAAGCTTGTGCTCAACTTTCATAAGCCTAGTAAGCTTGAGCTTGCTCGATTTGAATTCATCTCTAAATACAGAAAGGTTCAATGATCATAAACTTTTTATGTCAGTTTTTGTACAATGATAGAACATGATAATAGATTGTTTATGCCATGGGATACTTGAAGAGAGTTGGGCCACATGTAAGAAAGGGCAATGGGAAGTTAGGTTACAATGGAAAGAGATGGCAGGCAATACTTGTGTCGCAGTGGGTTCTATTGTGGCATATCCAATGTAGTTAGAATGAGGGTAAGGTTATTTTGACACTAGTTTTGCCATATTTTAGTTTGTCACGTTCGAGTTTAATTTCAATACTATTTCTTTCACTTTACATGATCTTGGTCTTTTAAATGACTGTATCTCTCTCTTGATCTCTGTTTTTTGTATTCTCGATTGTTCATATTATTTTATACAAAATATTTTTTTATTCTTTGACGGGATTTTGAATTATCCATTTTTTTTAATAATTTTAGATTTTGTCTATTACCAGTTATCGAAAAAAATGTGATCATGTTGTGTAACTAGACCTTTTGTTATTCTTCGACTATTTTTTAGATACAATGTACCTTGTTTAAGCTTTAACAAAGACATATTTTGAAATTTTTTTGAAAGGTATTTACATTTATAAACCAACAAAAACTGTTTGTTATCTTCTATCACAGATGTTTATTTTTTTTTATTTTTTATACATAATTATGAATGAAAGAGAATGTGAGATTCATTCAATTTTCACATATCCATATAACTCTAATAAGTGTTTTTTGATACTCAAAAAACAAGAAAGAAGAAGAAAGAAAAATAAAAAAAAAAATAAAGTAGTTTGAATAAAAATATTACTTATTTATATTATTAAGAGTGTTAGTGACATTAACTATATTTTATATGAGATAAAATAACAAAAGTACTCTTTTACTTATTAAAACTAACCATTAATTTTCATGAACATGTAAAAAAACAGAATTTTCAGACTTAAAGAGTGGAAAATGGAGATTCATCAAATTCAAGTGGGAAATAGTTATGTAGCCATATAAATATTCAATATTGTATCATAATCAAGGTCTTAATCTTGTTAAATTTAATTATGCCACCGTCATATTCGGGCAAGTCTTTGATGTCTAATCAGTTGATAGATGATAATGCTCAATTTGAAGCTTAAAATTTGCATAAGCCAAACTTGAGATGTAACAAATTAATAATATTTTTTTGAGATATTTTATTTCATGCCAAACCCAAGATAAGATAATAAATAAACTATAGTATTATGCACAATTTATTATAAATTTAAATCTCATCTTATCTAATCCTGAGTGAATTTGTTCACAAAGTTTAATCTTATCGTATGAACCAAATATGCCCTCTCTGTTAGGACTATGATGATAAGGCCAAAATCTCGGGGGTTAAAATGTTGAAATAAAAAAATGAATAAATTGGGAGGGAAAGAAGGGAGATGGGTCCTGAGTTTGACGGCGAAAAGTGAAAACAAACAAGAAAAAAAGAGCTGGTGAACAAAGACAAGAGTCATTATTAAATAAGCAAAAATAGACCTGACCCAATATAGGACAAGGGATGGTGAGGGCCCAATTTAGGCCCATTATCCTTTCTAGTAAAATGACAAGTGAGAATGACACACGTCACTTGTTGAGAAACGTGTCAACCTATTGTTCATTTATGAAGAGTGTATGAAGTGAAAGGTTTGGTTTATTATTCTTTTACCAAAAATAATAATAATTTTATCAGAAAAAACCTTTAACAAAATTACCCTGTCCCGAATCTTATTTTAACACTAATTTGTCGTTCGCTAAAACCCAGGCCTATAAGAATTGCACTTATTTAAGCTCAAATTCATCAAAATTCCAAATATAACAATTTAACCTTTTTGTAAGTTTAAAAACCTACCTTGTAATTGCCACGAATAGAAGATCAGCCTATTTCTCATGCGGTTGGTATCCCATTAAGTAGGTCGAGCAGTACGTAATACTCTGTGAAACTTGAACAGCTTCCATTGATGACTTATATAAAGTGAAAAGTTATTTGAATTTAGTTCAATTCTAAACCACTGTTTGGGGAAATAGCATTTGTTTTGATAGAGCACTCACATGATACTTATAAAAGAAAACGAGTTTGAAACTCTGGGGAAGAGATTTCATAAAGCTTCAAATTGATTATATCCATAAGAAGAGGTTGAAAATTAAACAGGAAGACGACAATATCAACAACAAATGTGATATACAAATAGTAAATTTAAAATTTTGTTAATTTTAGTGATACAATAATTCTTTTTTTGTTAACAAAATCATGTTTCGAATGATAAGAAGACGTTTAAAGGGCAAATTTTAATCAGTCTTATTCTTTTTACCTTATTTTCTGGGAAATCAAGATTGGCTTGGGCTCAAAATTACAGTCAGCCCGGTACAGTCCGTTAGAATATAAAAAGAATAATAATATGACTGGCTCAATAAAAACCCATGAAGACACTCCAAAGATCCTAAATCATAGTCCAAGGCTTGTCTTGCTGACAGATCAGCCTGACATCGAGATACGCTGGGCCACACCAAAATCGGCCCAACACATTGCCATATCTGATTGGCATATTTCTAGCTAAATCTAATTCTCCTTCTCATTCTTCAGATATTTAAGTTTGGTTACCGGAAGAATGCTATTCGGTGAATGGAACTTTTTATGCAAATAGGAATCAAAGTACCAAAGAGGCCAGAGGGAAAATAGCGAAGAACAAGATAATACAACAAAGTTCAAAAGAGGCCTAAAAATAAAGACACTAGTCCAAGATCATGTTAACAAAATATTGACAAAAACTTAACCCATATTAGCCAGCAAAACTTTATAATTCACTAACAAACCTTAATGGTAGCTACTATACAATCAGCATGATATTGTATTAATTATATAGATAGTTCCCCGCTGCTGTATTTATGAGATCTTTGCCCTTGAGAAGTCCATCTCCGGATGCTGCACCAAATCCAAGTTAACAACACAAGTTGGATGATTTCGCAAGCTACATATTTTTTAAAGCCAAAAAAAGTTGGAAGAAATTTAATTCTGTTAAAAAATATTCACCTCAGCCATGAACTTCTTTAGAATCTCTTGTTTCTGCATCTCATCACTAGTAGGAAGACCCATGGACTTCTGCCTTTGATCAAACTATCCAAGAAACATAAGCAAAAGGAATATAAGAAAGGAGAAGAACTCTAAATGCAAATGTATAACACAGCATACCAAGGGATATG
Source organism: Anacardium occidentale (assembly GCA_026122585.1). Lineage (NCBI taxonomy): Eukaryota > Viridiplantae > Streptophyta > Magnoliopsida > Sapindales > Anacardiaceae > Anacardium > Anacardium occidentale. The sequence goes on from JAJEJH010000028.1 coordinate 132,335, forward strand.
CAAAATTATGTTCTTAATCACAAACCAGGAATATAATTCTACAGTCAGTCACTGATTCTTAATAGTTATAAGTTCTGATGCATGTAGATGTGGACTATCATTTAGATAACATAATCAGACAACTATAATTTGAAATTAATGACTTCAATGATAACACAACGTCTTCAATAACAAAGGTAGAAAGTGATATCTAGAATAAGAAATGTAGTACACAGATGAAAAAGATTGTCGAATTACCATCATCTTTTCAACTGTCTTCCGAGTCTCTGGATCTAGGTCAGATAATTTACTGTTCTCAGGCTCAACTTTCTGAGTGTCAATTTCAGGACCTCCTTTCAGCAATGATTTCCACCATTCCATCTGGTTCTGCTTGGTCAAAAGAATAGAGATGGAGTTCTGATCCTCTGCAGAAAGTTATGTGGTACTTTCGCAATATGAGCTACTCATAAATACAAATTTAAAAAAAGCATTTTACATTCAAACTAGGAAGTGGCTGTAGACAAAAGCAATAGGGGAAAAAGAATAAGATGCAAACAGATACTCCTAAAAGAACGTACATGAATTAAGGAATGTGTTGGACCTCATTGATTCATCGTTCTTGCAAATTGCACGAAAAAAAAAATTCTACTGATGCTACTTGTGTTTCAAATCATAAATTTTTATAGGCCATTCCCCATGTATAGAGCATGGTAACATACCTATGCTCCAGTAACAGTCATCAGGCTTAACATTCTGACTAAGTTCCCCCTGCAAATATTTGTTGCACGTAATTAGAAATGAAGAAAATCCAAGCAAACTGGCAGAGACAGATTAAAGATAGTGATAAAACTCTCAATACCAAACAGTTGAACACATATAACTTACATCAATAACTGGAGGTTGATCCTTGAGTCCAACTTTTAGATAGTTCTTCTTTATCTCACACACAACAAACCTTGATTTAGTTCCATTAGGGACTGGAACAATAATAGACAACTCTTGCAGGGTCTGCGTCCAAGAGTAATTGTCCAGATCAAGACCATTTCCTTTATTTGCAGCTACATAATATTAACAAATAGAGGAAGTGAGTAAAAGAATAAGCTTGATAAATCACCTTACCATCAAAGTTACGAGAAAAATGTAAAATGATAAAACAGGCCGTCCACCAATTACAAATATGGCTTGCATAACAAAGTCATTCACAGAGATTATCTCAAGAAACCAACAAAAGGATCAACAGGCCAAGCAGACAATCAATAATGTCCTCTATTTTAACATGCAAGACAAGTGAGTTACTTCAAAGTGGTCAATGAATAACTATAAATTTCACTGTGTTCTTCCATATGATAAGGTATAAGAAAGAGATATGCAGTCTGTCTCCAAGGAAAATAATTGCAATTCCTTGGAACTGTCCTGTTTAGTTAATACAAAGTTTATAAACTTGGACCATGTAAAAATGTGAAGCTCCAAATCCTAAAAAAATAAAGTGAAACACTAACCTTTGCTTAATATGACACTGGCATCTCCAACTTACCTAATTCATTAACCTATCAAAGCTCCTTTAGCCCATCTATAACTTTAAACAAGTTTCTCATGGGTTTAAGCTTCAACAGAGAGGTTTGTGTTTGAAAGTGTTCACATACATTGTCCACGATGCCACTGGTTACACGTATGGTTTAATTCTCAGTATTCATAGTTGTTTCCAAATCTTCTTTAAGATCGTTAACACATTACCCAAAAAAAACAAAAAATTACAATAAAAAAAAAAACAGATTAATAAAATAAAATCTCATCCTCCGAAAGATGAGAACCAATCTTTAAACCACTCGTCTAAACCCCAAGAAATTGCAAGATTATCATAAAGGAAAGTTTCATCAATCCAAACAAATCAAAAAGTAATAGCCTAGTAAGTAAAGCTTTTAAAAAGAATACCAACATTGTGAAAAACAAACTTAAGATAACTAAACAAACTTATTTCCTCAGCAACCAGAAAAATCATGTCATAAACAACAAAACAATAAAGCGATAAATCCAAACCTCTAGCTTGGTTTCCATTAGCATCGAGCTTCGGCTCCGGCGGAGGAGCTTTCTTGACGTCACTCGTCGGCAAGTTCTCCAAATCTTGATCCCCCTTCTTAGCTTTCTTGGGTTGAGTATCCTCCAACGGTTTCTTTCTCTTCTCTTTGGCCGCTCGAAATACCGCCGTGATCTGACTCCCCGCCGTTTCGCTGGTCAAAAAGTCGCTCTCACTCGCCACGAACTCAAACACCTTCTCCAAAAACCCTAGCGGGTTCGAAGCATCAAATGTCGCACTAAAAGGCGTCGTCTTAGACAAAGACGATGTGGAGCCAGAAAACGAGGCCTTCTTGACCTCCGGCTTCCTCTCTTCTTCCGCATAATCAGATATAATCGCCATGAGTAAGAAGCTTGCAATCGTCCGAGTAACAACAGTGAAGTGAAGAAGAGTAGAGTTTATATACGTGGTAAAAAGAGAATTCGAGATATCGAGAACATACACAATATAACTAAATAATTATTTAACGCCCGTCATTCTAAGAAAGTCATGGGGGTGTAGCTCATATGGTAGAGCGCTCGCTTCGCATGCGAGAGGCACGGGGTTCGATTCCCCGCACCTCCAAATACGACCCAATATTGTTCTTTTTTTCACATTTTCAAGAGCTCGTCGTTGACTTAATTAAATTAGAAGTTGACTTTAATCACTGACTATAAAATTTAAGCTACTCGCTTGGTTTGGCAACTTTCTATTTGTATTTTCTCATTTGAATCTCCATTTTTGAATTCTTCTCTGGCCGTCCCAGAATTTGTCGAACAAGAAGTTCAGTGTCTTTTTTTATTCGATCTTTTGAATATCGTAACCTCTTCTTGTTTAAACGGTACGTTTTGGCTGGAAACCTGTTCTCTTTGCCGATATTAACCTAGACCTGTTCACTAACAGTCACAATAAACATTGCGGAGCCTTCTTTTGGGGATTTTTTTTTTTTTCTGGGTGAACTATATTTTGTTGAAAGATTGGTTCATTTTCCATAATTTAATTTATTGTTGAATTTCTATTTTCTAATCTGCAGCCACTGGTAGAGGGCTATGGAAGCAAGGACAATATCTGAAACGGAAAATTTTCATCATTCGGGACCTTCACACGTCACCGCTGTTAATTGGTAAGACCATTTCTTTCCCACATCTGTAAGGCTTCTTGGTGTGCTTGCTTAGAACAGAATTGATAAAATAGCAGGAGTTGGGTTATAGGATATAGCTTTCCAAAATACGCAGCCAATCCGATTCTAATTTTAGTCCAGGCTAGTCCGATATTAATCCCATTCAAATTTGAACTGATTCTATTATGATGCTACTTATATCTTATTCTAATCTGATGTTATTCCTATTCTATCTTGTACTGCTTGTTGATTCTGAGCGAAAGACTATTTTTGTTTGATTTGAATCTGATTCTAATTTCTAACGTTGATTCAATTTACAATTTTTCCTATAATAAAATTTTAAATTTTATTCTTAATTAATTTCATTCCTAATCCACTGCGTATATTGTCGACTAATATATATACATGTATGCGGACAAATTTAGTGACGCCTTCACTTATGGGTTAAAACAATCCCGACAAGAAAATACTTTTATAATCTTCGTAGAATTGCTATAATTGTATATATATTATGACAAGTTTTCCCAAAGGAATATAAAACCAAACTTCAAAGGGAATCAAAAGAGAAAACGAGACACAGTCCTTAACAAATCTCCACCTAGGTGAGATTTTCACTTAAGAGACAAACATGCCAATAATAACACTTCATCGTCACCAAAATAGCATTTTCAAAGTGCTGTCTCACACAAAAATTGAGTGAGAATCTTTTTACCAATAACATAAAACTCGATTGTAGCCAAATTCTTACATGTGCATAAAAAAAGGCCTTCAGGTATTATTCTCTAATTTCTATTATACTTACAGGGAAAATTTTCATCACAGAAGATCAGTTGCTGCAAGCTTGGTCCGAGGAGTGTACATTCTAGAACGGGACCGCCAACAGAATCACCAAGGGCATCAATCTCATACTTCTTCATGGTGGAAATCCTTCCACTTTGAATTAATTAGTCTACTTATAGATGCTGTTGATTCCTCAATCTTTGGTGCGATTTATCAATATGTCTTCTGATCATAATGCTCCAAAATATGTTATTGCCTTTCGAGGTACACTAATCAAGCTAGGTTCCATGTCAAGACACATTGAGCTGGACATCAAGACCTTCCGCAGCAAACTTCATGAAGATTCCCGCTTTCAGCATGCAATGCAGGTTGTCCAGGATGCAGTTAAGAAAGTAGGAGCAGAAAATATTTGGTTAGCTGGACATTCTCTGGGATCAGCTTTTGCGTTGGCTGTAGGGAAGAATATGACCAGGTTAAATAATCCTATTAAGACTTACCTTTTCAATCCACCTTTCATTTCTGTCCCCACAGATCCAGTGGCGAAGGACCTGATTCGCACTGCAAAAAGTTTTGTGAAAGCAGTAATTGCTTTTGCAGTAGAGGGCCAACACCATAGCTCTCAAAAGGAAAACTCTTTTTTTGCACTATCTAACTGGGTTCCTCACCTATTTGTTAACCCAGCTGATCATATTAGCTCTGGATATATTGGTTATTTTGAGCATAGGAAAATGATGGGGAAGGTTGGACTTGGGCAGATTGAGAGACGTGCAACACAAAATTCTCTGAGGGATATGATCTTTGGTGGAGGAGAGAAGGAATGCGAAGCCTTACATCTGCTGCCTTCAGCAGATCTGACTATTAATATGCTTAAGACTTCGAAATTTAGACAATCTCACGGAATTCAGCAGTGGTGGGATCAGAGTTTTCATGGCCGGTCAGAACGTCACCAGTTGTGGTAATGTATGCTATTTTCCCAGGCTTGGTGAAGAATTCTGTTTATTCACACTGCACCAATCTGGTGGGAACTTGATATATATGTATGCTATTATGTATTGATGCATTCTACTTCTATACAAGAACTAATTACCTGTAGAAGGAAAACCCTCTACCGCGAAAATCATATAATAGAACAATAAATTATAAATATCTTCTAGCAAGATCATTGGACATTGTGTTGCGGGAAAGAAAGCATATCATAAAGGGCGGTCTTAGAAACAGCGGTTTTGTGCTAAGAGGAAGAGAAAGACATGGTGAAAAGAAAATTAGGGCATTGAAATGGTTGAAAAAAAGATGGTTTAAGATAAAGAAAAGCGAAAAACATTTAAGGTGAATGATTAACACACATTTCAGAGTAAAGAAAGACTGCAGAGTGAAAAAGAATTGAGAGCATAACCCCAGTGACTAGTTGGGTTGATAATTTGGTTGACTTATCGACTTTTTTGGTTCATTCAATTTTAAATAAAATTTACAATTTGATGCCATTCAAAGGTATTCAAACTATAAATTATTTTTTAAATTAAATCAAATCAAACTATTTTATAATTCAAATCAACATAAACCACAACTTTAAAATAGTTTGATCCGATTTAAACTATGTTAAAAAAATATTTTATAAACAGTAAATTATATATATATAATTTTTTATCTATTTTATATATTTATATGATATATCATTAAGTAATTAAATGATTTTAAATTAAGGAATCTCAATATATAACCCACTCTGAAATTGATTAGAATATAAAGCACCACCCGTCTATATGTCATTAATCTTTTGTCGTATTGGGCCAAATACGGACCTAAGGATTTGGGCCTCCAACCAAATCTTTGGGCCAAGGGTTGGTCCAGTTTAAGAAACCTACCTGGCTTTCCCATTTTTGGCATCTGCCTTTCCTGGTCTGATAATTCTAATTAAGAAAGCAAACGTAAATTAAAATATACATACATACATACATATATATATATATATATATATATATATATGTGTGTGTGTGTGTGTGTGTGTGTGTGTGTGTGTGTGTGTGTATAAAATATTTTAACATTAGGAGATATATAAATTTAAATGTACCGAAATATAAATGCCTTTGATCAAATACTTTAAGAATACAAATAAACAAAATCATTTTCCTTGACTCTTGGAAAGTCCAGAAATTTTCCTTAAAAAATTACTATTAGTTACTAAGATAAAAAGTAAAATAATCCTATAAAAAAAATATATGAAAATAAATATATTTATAATCAAAATTTGCACGGGTAAAAACTTTGGTAAATTTCAGCGTGTGTCATTATCACAACTCACCGACACCTAATTATTTTGGTTAGAAAGCAAAAGGCCATAGAACATGTTCCGACCCAGAGTTTGGTCCTAACTCATGTCCCGCCCGCCAAGTTTAAAAAATCCAAAATCCCACCATTGAAAGTTAAATCTGACAATCAACTGTAAGTCAATGGGCAATTTTGTCATTTTAGAGTTAAAATTTATAAAAGTATAAAATAATATTTAAATATATATAAAAATATATTAAAATTTTAAAAATTATAAAAAATATTTAAATTTTATAAAAAATTTAAACCAGTCATCGCTGCCGTGCCGGCGGTGGTGGCCACAGAAAACAGCACTAGGTGGCCGTTCCTCCCATCTGGTTCCAAGGGAGGCCAGACCTGATCTCCCAAATCAACGGAGGCCAGATCTGGCCTCCCGAATCAACGGAGGCGGCTAGATATGGCCGCCTCCTATTTTGGTGGAGGCAGCTAGATATGGTCGCCTCTGTCAATGAAAAGGGCAAGAAACGGTTGGAGATGGCCGACTTTGGCCCCGACGACAGTTTTTAACCAAGGTTTCGGGCAGATCTGACTGCCTTCGTCGATTCGAGAGGCCAGATCTGGCCTCCCTTAGAATCAGGTGGCTGGAATGGTCACTTGGTGCTATTTTCTGTGGCCGTTGTTGGCACGACGACGATGACTGGTTTAAATTTTTTATAAAATTTAAATATTTTTTATCATTTTATAAAATTTTTTATAAAATTTAAATATTTTTTATAATTTTATAAAATTTTTAATATATTTTTTATATATTTAAATATTATTTTATACTTTTATTATAAATTTTTATTAATAAGGATATTTTTGTTATTTCATAAAATAGGTTAATGAAATTAGATGAAAATTGGATGAAGGGTGGGAATCTGGGCTTTTAAAAGTTACCAGGTGGGACTTGGCCCCTGCTCAAACTATGGGTGGGAGCAAATCCTTTGGCCAAAGCAAAAAGCTACTTCCATCTTTCCAACCAATAAATAATTTCTTTGATTTAGACATGGAATCTCCACTGAAAATTTTAATTTATGAGCACAAACTCTGAGGAGATGGTGACTTCTTTGGATTCAATTTCCTATTAGAATATATTTATGGTGTGAGACAGCTAACTACGAGAGGACATTGAAAAGTTTCTACAGTGACAATGGTTGAAGCAAAACTATGAAATCTCCACTTTCATTAAACTTTATTCTATGTTTTAAGTTCATTATATAAAGGCCAAAGGACATTTTCCCACCCCTAGTTTGAGGCGGGGCCAAAGTCCCACCCGCTAAGTTTAGAAAATCCGAAGTCCCACCCATTGACTGTTAAATCTAACAGTCAACAGTGAGTCAAGGGACAAATTTGTCATTTTACAGTTAAAATTTATAAAAATATAAATATTTATATATATAAAAAAATATATTAAAATTTAAAAAAAAATTTAAAAAATTTTATAAAATTATAAAAAAACTTAAATTTAAAAAAATAAAAGCTAGCCACCACCGCCGCGTCGGCGGCGATGGCCGCATCAAATGGCACCGGGTGACCGGAACGGCCACCTGGATCCAAGAGAGGCCAGATCTGGCCTCCGGAATCGACGGAGGCGGCCATATCTGGCCTCCTCCGGCAAAAAAAGGGCCGAAAACGGCTGGAAATGGATAGCTTTGGCCCCAACTGCCGTTTCCGGCCAAGGTTTTGGGTGGAGGTGGCCAGATCTGGCCGCCTCCTCTTTTGCAGGAGGCGCCCAAATCTAGCCTCCTCCTTCGACTTGGGAGGCCAGATCTGGCCTCCCTTGGAACTAGGTGACCGGAACGGCCACTGGTGCCATTTGCTGCGGCCACCGCCGCCGGCGCGGTGGCTGTGGCTGGCTTTTTATTTTTTTAAAATTTAAATATTTTTTATAATTTTATAAAATTTTTTAAATTTTTTTACAATTTTTAATATATTTAAATATTATTTTATATTTTTATTATAAATTTTTATTAATAAGGGTATTTTTGTCATTTCATCAAATGAGTTAATGAATTTGGATGGAAATTGGATGAAGGGTGGGAGTTTGGGCTTTTAAAAATGAGCGGTTGGGACTTTGTCCCCGCCTCAAACTATGCGTGGGAAAATGTCCTTTGGCTTTATATAAACTATATTCCTTTGAAGTCATGAATATCATTTGATTAATCTTATGTAAGTTATATATTTTTAGACTTCTTTTTTAGGGCATAAATTATACCAAAAGGGGGAGGGCTTTTGCTTTTTAAAAGAAAATAATATAATATAGGTAAAGCATAGTTTGAAAAACATTTAACTATTTAAGGAAAAAAAAAAGGTTTAAGATTGAAAGATATTATTAAGAAAAGAGAAAAAGAAAGTAGCGAAATGGCAGGGAATTAGATCCCTTGATAAGGTACTAGATATGGGATTAAAGTATAACAATTTATGAAGGAGGCTAATCCCACCAAGAAAAAAGAAGATTCTAAACATAAGAACTTTCCTAAAAGGTGATAAATTGATTTTATAATCATTTTATAATTTTGAAAAATAATTAAAACCCTCTTTTAGAATTTTGAAAATAGGTGTAAATATCATATCAAATTACAAAAAAATAAAAAAAAAATCTTTTTATAGTTTCGTATGCATAATTTATCAACACACCATAATTCCAAAATCAACAAAAATCAATTGAAATATCTCATGCATTGGTGTCATCTTATACATGAAGACTGGTTTGAGAAACATAATGGCAGGTGAGAGTTATTTATATGTATTTATTAGTAATAGTAAAAAAACATAGAAGATTGGTTTGAGAAACATAATGGCAGATGAGAGTTATTTATATGTATTTATTGGTAATAGTAAAAAAACATAGAAGATTGGTTTGAGAAACATAATGGTAGATGAGAGTTATTTATATGTATTTATTAGTAATAGTAAAAAGACACATGGTTTGAAAGGTGAAAATGTGTCTTGAGCAAGGAAACAGGTGCTTTATTGACGGTCACCAAAATATTACAAATATGGGTAAGACATCACCATCGACTTATATTAATTTGCTTTATTATCTGTGTTTTATTCGAAATATCTATAGCAAAATTATGTCTTGCTCAATGGTCAGGTCTAAAAATTAGATTGTATTGATGATTGAAAGTTATTGTTAACTACATAAATTGAATGATATTGACCTATTGATAAATGTTATTGGATTAGTTCAGATCGATAATCTTTTTAAAAATGAACAATATTCTACATTAATACGTGCCAAATTCTTCTGCTTCCCTTGCACCCGATTTAATCATGCATAAAGATTATGTGAGACAGACGATGTGAGATATGATAAAAGAAAAAATAACGAGAAAATGGCAAAAAGATTGAAATTATGTGATGACAAAGCGAAGGGAATGCACATGGCATGGGTCTTACATGTTAGGGTTTTGAATGGACACGCAAAGAGGAGCACTAAGATGTGGTTTAAGAAAATGAGATTGTCTGGTTTGGAAAAAGAAGAAGGATGAAGAAGCCAATTAATCAGCGGCAGATTGTTCGTTGTTCATGCATAAGGTGGTCCATGGATGGCCTTTAATTTTATCCACCACTTGTTTATAATTTAGTTCCCCATTATCGCATTCTTTTCGATCATAGCCAGAGAGGATGATGACGAAAGTTTTTTATATTTTTATCAGCTTTAGCTTATATAAGATGTATATTGTTATGCTGAAAATTAATGGAGATGAAAAGCCATGACGTTTGAGGAGGATATATCAGAGTAGGTCATGGTGTCAAATATATGGATTTATTGTATTTGATAAAACTGGTGGAACCAAATTTCTTTCCTTTTTTTCTGAGAAGAAAGATGCTTGTCTCCTCTCCTACCATCCACATAAATATATGGTTAAAACTTAATATTTTTGTTCATAAATAATCCTTTTGGATTAAAAGAATGTTCATATTATATTGTATCAATAATTAGTAGATAACCCCTTTTCAATAATGGGAATGCCCGTATAGCGTCAAACCTTATTATTAATTAACGAAATAGACTTGGAAAGAGACCACCATCACAAGTAGCTTGCTTTGGCATTTATTTATATTATTCATTAATAATTTTAAGTTTCTAAAAGTTAATAGGAGAACTTGAAATTAAATTAACATATTAATAGGACAAGATATTCCAACCCCCAACCCAATAATTTTCTTTTTTATAATTTTCCACCAATAGACTTGGTTTTTCTAGGTACCCAAAATCTAAACAAGAGACTTTATTTGTACACAAAAGTACGTGTTTTCCGTACTCATTTTTAGTTCCAAAACAAAACAACTTTGTTTTCATCTATGAGTCGGATCAAATAAAAGTATAATTGGGTGTATATTACTATAACTCCATTCTCCGAAAGCATGAACAGTGGAGAATGATTATGCATATATAGAAAGCTAACACAAAATAGAGCAACTTTCGGTAGCATATATTTATACAAACAGAAGGCATAATTAAGGTTGCTTGAATTTCTCACACATCTTAGCCTCATCTTCCTTCTGTCCCACCCACCTTGGTTTATAGCTTAATGTTGCCATTTATTTATATTAAGTCAGTTTTCATATGGGTCCATCCATATATGAACAGTATTCCAAACTTTGAAGTAAATTTAATGCTTAAGATTCAGATTAGACCTAACTTAGTTCAGCTTCTTTAATGTTACAGTATTCCAAACTTTGAAGTAAATTTAATGCTTAAGATTCAGATTAGACCTAACTTAGTTCAGCTTCTTTAATGTTCACCCAGATTCATCCATGTCTGGGTTAGGTTTCTATTTTAATACACTACATAACCAAATGAGAATTTGCCTTGGATAATTTTAGAATTTATAAGAAAATTATTTCTCGAGCATGGAGGGACATTATTATCTTCATGTTGTATCTTTGATATTCCAAAAGGGACTTTATATTTAACGACGGAAGGTGCTCAAATGGGTCCATTGAAGGGTGGAGTTTGGTGAAAATCGTTATCTATATGGACATCTCATATCATATTAAATGAATGTTTTCAAACTTTCATGCATATAAACTTACGTCAAAGGGGAATGTGTCTACAGTATGACAGAATATACAGAATGGAAAAGAAAAGGATATTAGGATCTATTGATAAATCAAATATATATCGTTTGCTTTTCTTTTTTTTCAATTTTTGAATAATTTAAAATTTATTGGATTAATAATTGTGAATGTGCCTTGAGAAATGTTGCTTGAAATCTTATAACAATAACACGTGGTTTGCTAGACATTTGGCCCCTTCGTTACCCACCACCATGGAAGTAGCCACATGGTTATAAATTTGATAGGTACTATGGCTTCTCATCGTGACAAATGTGGCTGTCCTGAATCCATTGGAATTTAATTTTCTTGCTTATCTGAACTTAATTCCCGATATCTTATATATAAATAGAATGCTAGGTCATAGATAATTTATCAAAGATTTTTGGTTCTCCTACTCTCTCCACAAAATTTACAGTATTGGTTAATATGGTGCAGTAATTTTATTTTTTTTTACCTTTTTTTCACGGTAATTTCAAGAAGGAATGATTAGATTAATAATTAAGAGCATTATTGGGCATCTTCCTTAGTTTGAGACTCTCCTTGATTCGTGGAAATTAATAATTAATCTTTTTGGTCGCTCAAATCATGGGTAACCCTTGAGTTAATCTTATAAACTATATACATTTATTTTGTACTTTGCACATCTTCGATAATAATTTTTATACGTGTTTTTTTTTATAAAAAATACAAAAACAAATTGAAATGATATAAAAAATTGTAAAATGCAGTGAGTGATTAATATTCCTTTCATTCAACATGAAAAATTTGCAAAAATCATATGAAAAAATATATTTTAACAATAAATATACATTCTACCTAGTCGTTAGTGTTGTATGTAAAACAAATATCGACTAATCATTCCAATTATTTATAAATAAGATTAATACTTTTTTATTTTTTATCCCATTTTAACATCCTTTCGATTCTTTTTTTATTATAGAAAATATAAGTTAAAAAATATAAATATTTTTTTTTATTAAAAAGAAAATTAAGCTCAAATCATGGCAACTTATTTTGGATTCAATTAAATGGAGTTTATATCAAACTTGAGTCAATTTGATTCAAAATTTAACAATATTCTAAATGTATCATTTAACGTCTTATACTCCCAACCAACACCGAGAAAAGAAAAAATATAAAAAATAACATACATAACAAACGAGAGCTTGAAATTAGAAATTCTAACAAATTAAGCATTAACAATTATAGATTTCTTCAAGTAATTATCATTTAGACCTTAATAAGAAAACACCAATTTAATGAACTAAACTAAGGAAATTACTTAAAAAGCAACAGAGACCATCATTCTCTCTTTTTTCTTTTTTCATTTTTCTTATTCTCCTTTGACATCATTTATCCTTCAATTTTTCTTTCACAAAACTTTTTAGTTTTTAGGGCAAGAATCTCTAAAACTTATTTTAGTCTTTCACTTATTTAAAATTATCCGATCATGTTATAATGTATGATTATAGTTATTTATTTATATTACAAATTGTTTTTATGCAAAAATTAGTAATTGTTTTAATTATTTTTGAAGAGTATTATTAGGGATACACATAAATCCCACCCCATTAAAAAAATATATATAATCAATCAAAATATGAATAAAAATATTACTCTTTCATAAATTATATATACTTTATTTTCATGTTAATATATATAACAAAAACCCTAGTATTTCGTCAGGTTCGGTTGTGGGCAAACGAAGACGACTGAGTATTGAATGTTAAACCTCAATTATTAATTGACGACCGACAACGTCCTATTGTCGGTGGATTCACACTGTTCACGCAATAACATTTTCAGCTCTGAATTTTTAACCGCTGAATTCATTTTGAATTTTTATTTCGGAAAATCAGCTCCAATTAATTAATATATAAAAAACAAAAAAAAAAAATCTAAGGAAATGGCGTCAAACAAAATCATGTATATATTTGGAATTAATTTGACTTTGGAATATAAAAAAAATTTTTAGGATATCTTATATTTTGATCAAATACTATAAATATGGACTCCTCAATGTGCATTAAAAATGGATATTTGATAATTAAAATGGCAAGTAATAAATTTCCAATGCCTACTCGATTAAGTAATCACTTTTTTTTTAATTGAAAATTCTGGAAATTCGACCAATCAAACAATGCCATGTAAGTTTAAAGGAGGTTCAAAGAAATTAAACTATTGAATTTCCAAAAAGAAGGTGACTAGTTGTGTCTAAGTGATTTCCACATCAAAACGCGTCGTCGTCACAAGAAGCTCTGTTCAGTGCTTTTTTTGCCTTGTAAAAATTGCTTTTGGTTTACAAAGTGCTTTTACTTCCTTTTCATGTATTCTTCAAATTAAATGCTTAAACCAACTGTATTACACATTTAACATTGCTTAATCTTCTCATTAATTATTTATTTAACTCATGCTTCTCAGAATTATAAGAGAAGGAAGAAGATTTGAGAGTCCTTTGTTTTGTCGAAGCCAGCTATATGCCTGTATCCACTTCCCTTGTATCGACTTTGACTTGACACCAACCTTCTTCTTCTTCCTCTTCCTTTTTATAGCCCACTCAGTCTCACTCTCTTTCTCTCTTCTCCATCTCCATGACACGTTACCCTTTCCCGTAAATCTTTTTTGGTTTTCGCGTTTGAATATTCTTGTCTGCTTTTAAACAAAGCAACAATGGGCTACGGCAAGCTTCAGCCATCAGAACCCGGTAGCTCCTCCCGTCGTCCCTTACATGAACAAGATCAAGCTGCCTCAGCTCCGTCCGTTCCCTCTAAAGGCAAGCGAGATAAGAAACTTATATATATCTCTGCTTTGGCTCTCGTTTTGATTATCCTTTCATTAGTCGCCGCCATTCTCGTCGTGGGTTTGAAATCCCGGGAGGCATCTGGGACCAGAATCCACCGCAAACCGACTCAGGCCATTTCAAGGACTTGCAGCAAGACGCTCTACCCCACTCTCTGCGTCACCTCGTTGCTCAACTTCCCGGGTTCACTCTCCGCGTCGGAGCAGGACCTCGTCCACATTTCTTTCAATATGACGCTGCAGCAGTTCAGCAAGGCGTTGTACTCAACTTCCGGGATCTCCTATCTGCAGATGGACACACATGTACGGTCGGCCTTCGACGCGTGTTTGGAACTCCTTGACGACTCGGTGGATGCCCTCACACGCTCACTCGACTCCGTCGTGCAGATACCGGGAGGGAACAGTAACTCGAATGCCAGAGAAGACGTGCTGACTTGGCTGAGTTCGGCCCTCACAAATCAAGACACGTGCCAGGATGGATTTTCCGATGTTGCTGGAGGCGTGAAGGATCAGGTGGCGGATAAGTTGAAGGACTTGACCGAATTGGTGAGTAATTGTTTGGCAATTTTCGCCGCAACTAATGGGGACGACTTCTCGGGAGTTCCGATACAGAACAGAAGGAGGTTACTGGAGGACGATATATCGGCGGAAAATGAGAATAATCTCCCGAGATGGTTGAGTAGAAAGGATAGAAGACTGTTGGCTCTGCCTGTATCGGCGATACACGCCGATATAATCGTGTCGACAGATGGAAATGGGACGGTTAAGACGATTGCTGAAGCGATTAAAAAAGTGCCTGACAATAGCGAACGCCGGACGATTATTTACGTGAGGGCAGGAAGGTAAATTAATTTCACTAGGCGTTGATTATTGGAAAATTAACTTTGAAAACATAAATTATATAGTTCATATTCACGTGAAAAAGTACCTTTACATGGCTTATTATGATAATTATTATTAATTTATGAATAAATCAAGGGTTATTTTAATAATATTGATTATTCGGTTATGAGATTTTAATGTACTGGTAGGTACGAAGAGAGCGTGATAAAGGTTGCAAGAAAGAAGAAGAACGTCATGTTCATTGGAGACGGGAAGGGCAAAACGGTAATTTCAGGAGGAAAAAGTGTCCAAGATAAAATGACAACTTTCCACACCGCATCTTTTGGTAAATTTTTACTTCACCTTTCGCATATTTTCCTTCACAATATTAATTAAAATAAGGAAATAAATTCAATCAACGGGAAAGTTGGACCATAGAATACGAAGAAATGAATTTGAAAGTGGGCTGTCACTTTAGCCATCCTGTTGATACATCCCTCCGCCCCCCGGATCTCTGAGTCTCCTTCAACCCAATTTTCTTTTTAAAAAAAAAAAAAGAAATACAAATATGTATTTATACACATGCATTATGTATAATAATACGTATATAAGTTGGTATACGTGCCGTACGATTGTCCGCAAAATGAGTTGGAATGTTCTGATTGACTCATTTCCTCTGCGTACATCGCACTGCACTTGTTGTCCCATATCATCATCGTCATCCACAATATTCTTATTACAAAGTGTGGATAACGATGTCTGAAATTTAATCCACGGCCATAATTTAAAGTAACAGGACGATGATAATCGCATTATTGAAGGTGGGTCACTTTGATAAGTCTGTCAATTCTCTGTAGAAGTTATAGATTATCAATCCAGTTTTTATCGAGAGATAGTGACGTGTCCAATCTCTACTTGCAGCCGCGACAGGTTCAGGGTTCATCGCTCGCGATATGACGTTTGAGAATTGGGCTGGCCCCGCGAAGCACCAAGCTGTGGCGCTCCGAATCGGAGCTGACTACGCCGTCGTCTATCGTTGCAACATAATCGGATACCAAGACACTCTCTACGTACACTCCAACCGTCAGTTCTTTCGGGAATCCGACATCTATGGTACTGTGGACTTTATCTTCGGTAACGCCGCCGTTGTCTTCCAGAATTGCAGTATTTACGCCAGGAAGCCCATGGAGAACCAGAAAAACACCATTACTGCGCAGAGCAGAAAAGACCCGAATCAGAACACCGGCATGTCCATCCACGCTTGTCGGCTCTACGCCGCGTCCGATCTCGAGGCGTCGAAAGCAAGCTTCGAAACGTATCTCGGGAGGCCTTGGAAACTTTATTCCAGGGTGGTTTACATGTTAACCTACATGGGAGATCACATTCATCCCAAAGGATGGCTCGAATGGGACGCTACGTTTGCCCTCGATACTCTTTATTACGGTGAGTATATGAACTCCGGCCCCGGTGGAGCCGTGGGGCAGCGGGTAAAGTGGCCGGGTTACAGGGTGATTACATCCACGGTGGAGGCTAATAAGTTCACTGTTGCAAAGTTTATTTCTGGGTCGTCTTGGTTGCCATCGACTGGAGTGGCGTTCTTGGCAGGATTATCAACTTAATTAACTAATTAAATAAGTTAATTAATTGTAATAAATCCTAATGAATTGTTATTTTATATAGGGGTTTATCTTTATATTGAATTAAATGAATCTTGTTTTTGTCGATTTGGAATTGTATGAAAATTATTTATATTAATCTAATATAAAATGTTTTTTCACTTTGATTTTGGACAAATTCCTAATCATCTTAATTAAAATTATTATTTATTTTTAATTACACACTAACCCTTATCCTTAAGGAAGTTTTAAAATGGGAAAATGCAAGATCAATGAGAACCCAAATGAGTTTAGAATATAAAGAATGAATTTCAATTACATTGTGGAAGGTGGTTGGTAGCTTGACAGAGAAGGGTAATTAAGTAATTTCCTTAACTTGACTTTGTAAGTTCTATCTTCATCACATCACAAGGATCCTGTCTTGGTAATTATTGAATGAAATTAAACAGTTTCTTGTTGGTGGATCTTCATAAATGTTTAAACCTTTTTGGCCTTGGCACAGGTGGTGTTGCTCCAAAACCAGAATTTTTTTTTATTTTATTCTACATTTTGGAATTTACTATTTTTATGATATAAAAGTGTTATTAATGTAAAAATATATTTAAGAATTTTTTTTTTTTTTTAAGGAATTGAAGGAGTGCATTTAAATTGTTCTAAATATGTTTTAGTGTAGAACTATTTTTGTCTATGAAAGATAAGCATTAAATAATTAAAAAATAAAAAGTGCTTTTAAATCATTAAAAGCAAATATTCAAGCAACCCATAAATTCATCACTACCAAGTGGAAGCATGATTTTAGAATGGTTTTCATTTTAACACTTGATTTGGATTGGTTAGAAAGTAACCAATCAGGTGATTATTTAAGAATTTTAAAAAGTTTTTAGTCTTATCTTCCATAACTTAAAAACAAAAAAACAAATAATCCTTGACCATGATCAGAATCTAGAAACATATTTAAAATGCCAAATTGTTCATCCCCATTTTCACAATACCAAAGATGATCAATTTTCTTCAAAGAACATGTCTTTAACTTTGTTATGTAATATTTATTTATTTATTGGTTAATATTATTTATTATTGTCTCCTTTAAGGTGTCATTTACTTTCATTAACACCAGGGAAAAAAAAATTACACTTGAAAGAAGATAATCCTTTGGAAGTTTTGAAAAGCATCCCTAATAATACATTATGAAATTGAATATTCATAATTTTCCAAGGTTGATGATAATAATCTTATTTATTTGTTTATATTAATTTAATTATTGTGGTCAAAAACTAGAGGTGGGCATGAAATGGAGTTAGACAGGAGTGGGAAGCAGCCAAAGAGAAAAGAAAATGGCCAGCTGTGAAGGGATGGAAATTGTATTGGACACATGGTCAAGTCAACTTGTACATGATCCATCCTATGCATTTATATCCACATGCCTTTCTTATTTGAATCCCCTTTTATTTATTTTTTTAAATTTCCCATGTTCATTTGCTCCACAATGAAGTGTGTATACATATGTATATATGAACAAGAGAGTCAATAAAAGACTTCTTGATTGATAGATTGATTGATTTGGCTAATGCTGACTCTTCCTACTTCTATAACAATAATTGAACATATAATAACAACTGTTTACACTAAGATAAAAGGATTTTTTTTTTTTTTTTTTACATTGAAACAAATTGTAAATCTTAAGATAAAAGGATTTCTTCTTATTTTGGTAGTGAAAGGCTGAAATTAAGAATACAGGGCTTTTTTTTTTTTAGTTATCGAGAGAACTTTACTTGAACCAATTCTCATACACTATCCGATCCTTCCATTTTATCAATGAAAACCTTGACTGCCTAAATCAAGTTAGGAGATTAGATTTCATAACTTATAACATTTTGTCACTCAAGCAACTCTAAAGTACAATCAAGAATTATACTACAGTAACTAAAATAGGGAAAAGATTCCTTTTCCTCATAATTTCACGAATTTTCATCTTTAATTCTTCTTTGAAAACCTTCAATAGCCTAATTAGAGACAACTTTCTTATTTTCTAAAGTTCCATTAGGTATTTGAATTTGGTTTGAGTTGTAGGACAAATTGTACTTGTTGTACCCTCTTTTGTGATATTAGCCCAAAGCAAATGATGGGACCGGTAGACAATAGTGAGTGAAAATACTGGCAAAAAGCCATAAATAAAATGTTAGCCCACCTTTGAGTTTGTTTGGTGCAGGACTTTAAGTGCTGTAATAATGAGCAAGAAATTTAGGTGGCCTATTGTTTTCGTTTTCACAGTTTTGGCAGATTATAAACCACTGAAATGCCATTACAATGGGATTGGGTGGTTGAATGCCTCTAGAGGCATCAAAGGCAGCTGTGTTGGCAGAATGTCCTAACATTTTGTTTGTTGTAGGTAACTTTGAACAACTACAGGTTTTCTTCAATTTCAAGACTTTCCTTTTAATATGTTAACAAGTTTTTACCAACCATACATATCGATAAGAATTATGACTTTACACACTTGTGCAATAGCAAAACTGGGAAAAAAAGAAGACTGAAGAAAGAAAGAAAAAAGCAACAGCGATTTCCAGTACCAATATTTTCAGGTCAGCACTTAAAATAGGAAACTATCAATTCCAGCCAGGTAACAGATTATTTTAGAGAGAGGAAAGCTGCACAATGGCTTGGTTGTATTGAAAAACAAAGCAAATGAAGAGAACAAGTTCCAGCCACAAACAGCATTATGAAAGAAATTGCAGACAACGACGAAAAGGCCAATGGATAGTTGAATACTATATACCTAGACAGTCATCCTGAGGCCTTATGGTGCAAGTTCATCAAGGTAACGATCCATGATGACTTCAACATATTCAAGAAACACTTTATCACTTGATCCTGGGAGCACAGCTTCCTGTGCTTCTTGAACAATCCGCTCAATCACGGACTCATCCTTCAGTGTTTTCCTGCACATGATGCTTCCGATGGTGAAGGGAGTAAATCCTCTCTTTGTACCTTTCTTTAGAAGCATTGTGGAGATTCGAAGGATCCAGGCACACTCAGGTGGTATGTCCCAGCCGTGAAACTTCAGAAGTTCAATATCCCGTTCAGCATCCAGTGAGTTTATATAGTCAATGGTTTCAGGGGAGTAAGGTTGGTGAGCTTGTGGCCAGTAGAGCCAGTCAAATGTACAATCTTCAAACTGCAGTATAAAGGGAAATAAATAATAAGAAGCCAAAAATGCCACCAACAGAGGAATCAGATGGTCTGTGAGAGCTGTTTTTTGTATAACAATCTAACAAACTAAAAAAGGTTAGTGGTCACACAGATGTATTATAACCTAATTACTAATGACAAAAGTTCAAACTACTAACACTAGCCTTTATACAAGTTCCGAAAAAAGTTTGGCTATAGTTTGTGTTCTATGCATAAGCACAAGAAGAACTAAATGAATGCCTAAACCAGGAGAAAATAGATTGGGTAATGTCATGCATCAGAAAAAACATATAGAAGCATCAACAAAAAGACAATAAAACAATTACCCAGCTAGCATTCATATCATGAAGCTGAATTTCATGAAGGATGTATTTGGACAAAAGAAGGAAAATTGTGAAGGGAATAGCATAGTAAAGAAGTACATTAGTGCATACATAGAAGAAAAGCAAAGCACTTACATTCTCAGGCAAGCAGTAGCCATGATCAATTGGAATAAGCCTAATTCGACCCTCTTCATCTTTGCTGACCAATATATTCCCAGCATGCCTATCTGCATTTGCCAACCTTATGTCCAGAACAGAGATCTTGTGTACCTCATCCACTGGAAAAGCACGAGGTCCCATATCCTCACAACTTCCTATATTCTTCATGAACATTTGCAGTGATCCTATCTTCACATTCTTGGCAGAATGTTCATAACCCTCTGGATGATTGAATCCTTTGTGCAAGCACTTAACCATAACTGTGGGGGGAACCCCGGCAAAGCCTCTCTCCTTGCCATCAGAAGAGTCCAATGCACCCTTTGGGTAATCCAATATGTATGCTGCAACTTCCCTCAATGCTCCTTCTCCGACTCTTGTGCCTTTCTTCAATCCTTCACCATCTTCTGACAGGGGTAAGCCTCGAGGATTATTAACAGCCATTGGTTCCTCATCAATTGGTTTAAAAACAGAAATATACTTCTGACCTGATGAATCTTGCATAAAATAAGCTCCTCCTGATCCCTCAGAGGAGCGAACAGGTTCATATCCCCTGTCTAACCCATCAAAAGTAGATTCAATTAGCTTTTTAATTTCTATTGGCAAGTCAATATTGGAATCAACAACTAAAGGTTCCAAAAGGAGATCTCTCTGCAACAATTTCCTATCTGTGTCCTCATGTCCCTTGAATAGTGTTTCCAACTGGTATTCTCCTTCAACATCAGCCACATTCGCATTCAAATTATCAGCATCAATGGACACTTCAAAATCTTTCTCAATAGGCTTAGCCCTTACTTTAGCAGACTTTCGAACCAGAAAGCGGACAACAGAATCATTGTTTTTACATAAATCAGTAATCAGTCTCTTATCTTCAAGCTCCTCACCATCGCATATGAGTTCTTGAACCTTGAGATCAATGAGCCCTTTTCCCTTTTTAGCAACTTGCTGCTTCACATAACCTACATTTCTACTCCTTTCAACATGAAATTCAAATACCTTTCCACATACAGTTGTCACAGTGATGGCCTGGAGATCTGAAAGTCTAAGCACCAAATGCAAAACATTCCCATCAGCAAGCCCATAGTCTTTGACAAGAGAATTGGTCCTAGCCAGTTCCCTCCCTCCATACACCAGTTTCTGCTTGTTCACAAAAAGCCCTTTGAAACTCCGAATCCTCATTTTCACAGAAGCAATTGAATCTGACTCCATAACACGCATGGGGATCACAGAACCCCCAACACTCAGAAAAATCAGGATCGAGTCATCCGCAGGCAGACCAAGTCGATGGGTGAAATAGCCCGGAAAGTTCAAAGACTCTTCAAGAACCGGACTAAGAGCTACACTGGCAATAGACATTTTTATCTTGGAAATCTAGAACCCTACGTACCTTATATCAACTTAAAACTTCTATGTACAACTCCTACACCCGATAAGCCATTAAGAATTACTAAAATTCACGAACTACAACCAGGCAAACCTAAAAACCCTAAATTAACAAACAATTAAAACTCCAAATCTGCACCCAAGAACTAAACCCTTGAGCGATAGGGTTATAAACCCTAACCCTAACCCTAACCCTACCCTAGAATTTTGTTACTTTCTCATCCATTTTTGGTTTTTTCAAAATTGTCCTCAAAAGGGTTTAGCATTTATGTAGCTTCACTGCAAATACCTACAACAAAACAAAATTTCACCAATCAGACATCGAAAGACGCATAATATGCTCAATGAAAGCAAAATGAATCAATTGCACCAAATTGATTACAAAAATGACAAGATCTTTGAACCAATGGATCAATAGACTATAAACAGCTGAGATTATATTTGATGTTGCAGAACTATGAGCCGAATATCGAATATGAACCTAATTTTAAATAAAATAAATAAATAAACACAGAATGCAGAAAATAAATTACAATTAATTAATTTTTAGCCGTCTGTGCTTACAAAAACTAAAATAACAGAAACTAACATCGATATGACCAAAACGGTCAACTTAGTCTCACATTCCGTTCTCACGGCCTAAATTTCTCGGCAACCAAACAGATAATAAACCCAAAAACAAAAATATATATAAATCTAAATCAGAAACCAATTCAATGGAACAAATCAATGCATTCAAACAGACAGATAACAAAAAAGCACAATTTCCTTAATTCCGTTTCAATTCTCACAAAAATGAAAAAAATATAAAATAAAAGCAAAAAAGTCCATACCTTTGAGAAGCAGGAACGGAAAGAATAAATGGAATAATTATGACAGAGAGGAAAATAAAAAGCGATGCGTTCCTTGTATATGAAATAGTAAGAGAGACTTTCTCACCAAGTTCCCTGGAAAAGGAAAATTTTTGATCGAGAAAGCAGAACCTTCGTTGCGGGAGGGAAGAAAGAGAAAGTTGAATAAAAATGTAAAACGGCAACGTGTTGAAATTTATTTATTTATTTATTTATTTATTTGTTGTCGATAATAGTGTTCTAGAATACTTTATTAATAATTAATTTTTTTAGTAAAATATTATTAAAAGTTGAGATTTTTAGTATTTATGAAATTAGTTAACAGTAAGCAATTAATTAATGGCCAAACCATTTTTTCCCATCAAGGTATCTTTAAATGACAAAATTACACCAACTAATTTTTAGAAAGTCAAATACTTACTCATTAATTAAAATCAACAGTTAAATCTAATAATTAATTATTAAATTAAACTAATTAAATAGATATTTTTATTATTTTAAATAAAAATTTAAAGATTAATAAAATTAATTTTATAAAAATAATATTAAAATAATAATAAATTTTAAAAAAATTTAAAAAAATTAAAAAAATCAGTGACAGTAACCATTAAAAACCTAACTAAATGTTAAAAAATAACAAACTGATTGGACTGGAGGTCGGATTTTTGATGATTAAATCTAGCATTTTCAATCATTGAAACAGTTAAATTCGATTATTAATCGGATCAGATGAATATTTTCAGTCACCTAATTAGACATACAACTTTTTTAATTTTTAAATTGTGATTAATTTTTTAAAATTTTATTATTATTTTATTAATATTAGTTTATATTAAAATTTATTTTAATATAAATATTATTTATATTTTCAGTGAAAAGTATTTTATTAAAAATTATTAATAAAATTAGATAAAAATGAATTAACGAGTGAATTTTAGTTTTTAAAAAATCTTAGATAAGAATTTGGTAATTAGGAAAACCTTAGATGGGAACAAGTTATTTGGCTTTAATTAATTTATTTAAAGCATTTAAGGAATTTATTTATTTTTGTGGAAAAAGGAAATGGGAAACATAAGGAATTTCATAGAAAAATATTCTTGATTTCCATGTGAGAGGACAATACAGATATGATCATTACATACATACACAGCTATGATTTTACTTTACTTATCTTGTTCTTGTCCTCAATCACTTTTTTAACAAATAAATACAAAGTATATCTGGCTGCCACTACCATTTTTGATGGGGGGGTGTGTGTCATGATTTATTAGATATGGGGTTTTCAAACCTCACTAAAAATGGCCAAAGACTTGAACCATGCACAGTTCTTTTAAACGATAAGGAATCATTTTTTTATTTTTAAAAAGTTAAACATTATCAATCGATTAAAATTAATAATTGAATTTACCGATTAATTATGATGCCAAAGACAAAAAAAACAATTAAAATCCATTATAGATTATGTGAAAGAAAATGATCAAATTTGCTATTATTTTAAAGGAAAATTGTGTTTCCAACTCTCTTCTCTACCTAAGCAATGACAAGAGCAACACATGAACATTGAGAGAAGAGGTTGACTCTTCACAAAGTTCTCTCAATGAACTCCCAAATTCTCTCTTCCATATAAATTCTGTCCCTATGACGCCGCGGCATGTGTCGTTCATCTGGGAATATTAATATTTCATAAGGCTTTCCAGCTGCCACAAGGGCGTTAATAAGCCTTGCAGTGTGCCTAAAATGCACATTTTCATCAATCATACCATGAACAAGTAACAACTTCCCTTTCATCTTGTGCACATGGTGCATGACCGAGCTGTTTTCGTAGCGTCCAGGATCCTCGGAGGGCAATCCCATGTACTTTTCGGTGTAAAACGTGTCATATCCATCCCAGGATGTAACAGGGGCGCCAGAGACAGCACACTTGAAGACTTCGGGAAACCTTGCCAATGTCATGGCTGACAGATAGCCTCCGTAGCTCCAACCATACAAGCCAATATGGCCAGGTTTTGCCAGCCCCTGTTTGATAAGCCATTCTGCTCCGGTCAGCTGATCCTCAGCATCAATTCGGCCAGCATTGTATTTGATGGCAGCTTCAAACTTCAACCCCCGCCGAGCAGTTCCTCTGTTGTCTAACTGCAACCATTGACACATTAAGCAAAGATTGGAAATCAGACCAAACATGACAACTAAATAGATGCAGCAACTGTAGAGAGGACTACTAACCTTCCATACTAAAATTCCTTTGCTTCGTAGATATTGTGCTCTCATATCAACAGTATTTATCCAAGAATTACACACAAGCTGTACGCTAGGGCCACCATACACACTCATCAAGGTTTTGTATGGTGGAGGTCCAAACTTACTTTCGTCAGGCTTGTACAAAGCCCCATGTAGAACAGTCCCATCATTTGCCTGTACCTGAACTAACTTTGGAGGCTTAAGTTTAAGCCTTTTTAATCCTTGACCAGTTAATGGCTGCTCATACAGAGGCATAATTACACTTCCATCCAGCAACGAGCAAATCAAAATCTTTGGGGGAGAATCAAGCGAATCATGAAAATCAACAAACTTGTCCAAATTATGATCAAGCACAGCCACATGTTTTCCACTCCCATGAGTTAATTTAACTGGGGCTTCCAAAGGAAGGTTCCAATCAGGATAAAGTTTAGCACAATAAAGGTGAGATTCCAAAGGTCCATCTAGAGTTCCAGTGAAATACACAAGCCCCGAGACCTCATTCACACCAGTTATTTGCTCAACCATCCAGTCACCTTCAGTGATAGGACCTAAGCAATTTCCATTGATATCATGTAGACAAAGATGTCTAAATCCTGTTTTTTCACTTGCCCAGATGAATCCACCAGAATAGTTGGTGACACCTTTATCTAGAGGTGTGAAACAGTCATGTAAATTAATCCATGAATCTAGTTCTTCAACAAGTAATATTTTTCTTTGGCCTGTTTTGATATCAAACTTCAGGACCTTTAATTTGGTATGGGACCTATTCAAAACCTGAGCAGTGAGAATATTTCCATGCATCCAATTGACTCTGGCCAAATATTCCTCCTCATAGAGTTGATTTGATCCCCCACACTGAAGATCCATCCAAGTGATAGGACCTCCAGCAGCAGAAACTATCCCAAGACAAACTTTGACATTTGAAGCTCCGGCAAAGGGATAAGCATGATCTTCCTGTGCCTCTGAACCAACAGAGCTTTTGCCTTGGTGCATAATCCTAAAAAGGGGTATCTCAGACGAATCAACTTCTGTGAATGCAATATATTTACTGTCAAGCGACCACCAATACCCAGACTTCCGATCCATTTCCTCCTGCAATCAACAAAAGTTTGATAATCTGAACAAACATCTGCAAAGAAACATGCAGTATTTTAATCACTGCTGTTTTATTTCTAAAAGCAGCAATTTATTTTCAAACTTAGCAACTCAAAGCAATAATGAATAAAATACAAAATAGTTTGAGACTAAAAAAATACAATGTAACAAGGGAAGCAAGGAGACTCAAATAAATTCTCACCTGAGCTATGTACTCAGCAAGGCCATGAGTCTGCAATACAGAATTTAAAGAAAACCATATCAAACTTAGCCAGCAGCATCATAACATAAATCAGAAAATTCAGAAATTAGTTGCCTTAGCTCCCAAAGGTCGGAGCAAACATAAACGCATAAGTGAACACAAACCATTAAATTTCTAAGCCATAAAGCCAAAAATTTGTTGTAGACAACCTTAAACATTCTGGCTTTGCAGCTTATTATTATATTTATGAAGTTTCCACCCTCGTTAAATTATACACACCAACAAACTTTATGCTCTATTAAAGAATTCTTTCAAGTTAATTATTACGTAGCAGACAGCAGAGGGTCAGAGCCAAGTTCACAAGAGCTTGACCAATTATTTGAACATAATATCACAATTTTGGGCAACAATAATATACAAAGGTGGAGAGAAAAGAAATCCCAATTAATAATATGCCCCCAGAAAGATATTAATACTAAAAAAAAGGAAAAAAATAAAACAAATGAAGCAGATCCTGTATCTGGAGTTAACATGTTTAGAACTTAATTGACTACCAAGTTTCAAGTCATATGGAGTTAAAGTGTTTATAACTTGATTCCCAAGTTTTAAAGCATATCTAGCTACCAAATATATCAGCAGAAATGGCATAGCCAAGAAACTTATCCAGGACAAACAAAATTGAACTATAATCAGATTAAAGAACACTATAACAAAAATTAAAATTTTATATAACATTAAATTGCCAGATTTTTTATTCATATATTTACAATTGCCAAATGCTTTCAAGGTATGCAACCATTTATCAAATATATTAATGGTGTACCTAAGCCTTCCAATAGAGTTTACAAAAAATTAAAGAATGCATGCTTCTTCAGATTTACAAGTAATTATCAAATACGCAATAACCAAAGTTCTGCATGTCTCAGATATTCAGCTTTTAAGTGAAACTCTATGACAAACAAACAATTACACCTTTGATCTTTCTCAAATAAATGATATTTAAATCATGAACTTCGTGCATATCTAAGGAGTCGTCTTTTGGTAAACACCATCTCATCTCATCATGATCATATACATATTCAAACAGAATTTACCTGACAAGAAATTGTATTCCTAGTTGCAACATGAATATTATATCACAATATAACTTAAGTTTTTATCTCATGTCCTTAATTGTTTTTCTAGAATGAAATCCAAGTCATAAGGACAAAACAACAAAGTCAAAACTGTGTTTCAACAAACATTAGAATAACCAAAGGACACATTAATAGTGCATACAACATTTTTGAAAGTTGCCGCGGAGGGGGAGGGGGCAGGTATGTTAGCCCCTTTGATTGCTTGATAGCTTCAACTTTGATCATCAGCCAAATAAATCACAAAACTATCTAGTTGGGATTACACAGTAGGGCACAATTATTTAATATAATAAGTAAAAATATTTTAATTCCTACTACATTATCACCCAATGTTTACAGAAAACTAAGCGATATACTAATATATGCACATACCACTGTGTTTCCATCAGCACCATGAGTTAATTGTTTCTGCTCATTGGACAAGAGATTCATAACATGCAATTCATTATCTCTCACATAAGCAATCATAGTACCATCTGGAGAGAGATGAGGATCAATGACAGGTGAAAGTGGTGAGCTTGGAAGCTTTAGTTCTGGTTTTGAACAACAAAGATCCTTAAAGTAAATCTGTCCAAGAAAGAGATAAAGTAATCATCAGGGGAACAAGATAGAAATTCAAGTTTGTAGCAAACAAGTGAGAAAATTTTGACTTCCAATGAAATAAATTTAACATCTACATTGTTACTCATCATAGTTATCAACAGACACCAACATGATAATTTAATAGTGACTTAAGTATTAAAATATTATGTAAGGAATTTGAACTAACCCCAACAGGCAAAGGTACCATGATTGCTTTCTTCTTTGAGCCGGTCTTCACCCATTCATATCGTGTCACTCCTAATCCACGCTCCCTTAATCTTTCCCTCCTCAACTTCTCATCTGCTGATATGTTACTCTCATCCAGCCCTCCATCTGGAGGACTAAAAAGCAACTCTTGCTTGCCAGTGTGTAGGTCAAAAGCAAAGACTTTCCTATTCAAGGATTGATCCGGACTTAACAAGTAAGTTACCAAACTATCATCGGGACTAAAACTGATTGCTGTAGGTGCAACATATCCTGGTAACGGAGATTGTACTATCTCTTCCAGAGGGAAGAAAATACAATCATCAAGAGTTTGTGGAGCAGTGGTATCAGTAACAGGCATATTACAAGAAGGTGGTGATCTCAATCGCTTCAAAGTCTTCTTTTCCTTGCTATCATCAATTGAATGCATTACAGATTAACAAACTAACCAGTGTTGATCAAAATCACAATACAATATCAACCTAGAAAAAAAAACCAAAAAAACACAGTAAACAAAACCCTTTAAGCCACAACAAACTAAAAAAAAAAAGAGAGAGAGAGAGAGAGAGATTCAAGAATCTAATACAATATTAAACAAGGCTACATATCAAGATTTTCAATTTATATCATTTTCCCACAATTTCTCAGCCACCAAACACTAAAAAGTCAACTTTTAAAACCTAACAACACGACAACCATGATTAAAACAGTAACAAAATTAATTAATTACCTGCTAATAAGCTCTAGAAATCAACTTCTGAACGAAGCTCTTGGCATCAAAATCCAACGGATCCAATCACAGCATAGTAAACTGCAACAAAATCAAACAAAACTGAACTTTTATTCATCAAAAACAAAACTTTTGTAATCATTATACTGAGAAAGACAAAAAGTGTTGATTCGGAATGCTACCCGGAAAATATTTGGACTTGATCAGCCATTAAAGTCAAAAAAAAAAAAATCAAGAAAATGGGATTTTGATTCCTGGGAAATCTGATTGTTGTGATGGGGAATCGGAATTGGATTCTATAAGATTAAGATTGTGGTTTCTTTATTGCAATTGAGAGGATTAGCGATCTAGTAAAAGCTAAGAGCTTTTGCTGCCGTAGAAAAAAGAAGGTGCAGGGCCGAAATGAGTTCTTGATTTAAAGGAAGTGAAATGATTGAAATTCATGTGGAGATTGCAACATGTTTACACGCGTGAATATGTCGCGTGTGGATGATGTTGATTTGGTGCCCTTTACTTGCTTGATGTTTGTTATTTATATAATTTTATTATTACTTTTTAAATCCAGAGTTACCTATTATCAAAATTTTTAATTAGGGGGTTTTTAATTAAAAAAATTAAACTTTTTAATTCTCTTATTAAATTAATCAATTTTTTGGATTTTTTTGTCTAAATTTTTCATTTTTTATTGGATATACAAACTATTTTCTCGTTTTAAAAAATATTAAATAAAAATAATGTATTTTTTTTTAAACCTTGATATAAGCATTTTATGTGATAATATAAATAAATTTTTAGCTCTTGTGATATTTATAACTCACAAAAATATCAAATTATATTATTTTATGAATTTTAATTTCACGAAAAATTACAAATTGTATATTATATAAACAAAACTTAGTCAAAATCTAGGTCCGATTGGCTTATAGCGGTGGCCTTTTTATTTTTTATTTTTTATTAAAAAAATTTATATATTTTTGAAATTTTAATATTTTTATTTAAATATTAAAATATATTTTTATTATATTATTTTTATGAGAGTAATTTAGTCATTTTATTAAAAATATTAAAAGAGGTGAATGAAAAAAAGGCCAATGGATAGGTTTTCGGATTTTTAAAAATTCAAAAATAAAATTTTATTCTTTTAGAAAACATTTAGTGGGAATAAGTGCTTTGGCCTAAATAAAAATAATGTAGATTTTTTTTAAATAAAAAAAACCCTTGATATAAGTATTTTATGCGATAATATGAATAACTTTTGAGCTAATGTGATATCTGTACCCCGTAAAACTCTCAAAATATGTTATTTTGTAAAATTTAATTTCACAAAACATATATAAAATAAACAAAACTCAATTAAAATTAACTTTTTGTTTTTTATATTGGGTTTTTTTGTATTATTTGGGTTCAATAAGAGACAATATTAACAAATAATTTCTTTATTTCAGTAGATCATTCTAATTAAAAGAATTTAAATAAACAAAATAAACTTAAAAATTAAAATAAATAACATTTATCATCAATAAAAATTATTTTGATTTAAAAAATACCAAATAAATAGTATCATAATAGAGTTATAAAAAAACATAAGACGAGTTTGGTTTCTTAAAAAAAAATAATAATAATAATCAACCAATAATTTTTCGTGTTAGCTAATAATTATCTCATTCGTAATTTTTAAGTTAAAACAAAAAAAATCCGTACCATAAATTTTTAAAATAAATATTAGATCTGCTTTTGTGTGACAGAATATATTTGATTATTTAAATAGAAAATAAAAATTTTGATTGTGTGTCCAAAGTGTTGTTTCTATTTTTAAGTTAAAAAAAAAATCATAATTGATTGATTTATCTTGGTATTAAATAAACTAAGTGAATTGTTAAATTTTTATGTACTTTGACATAATTCATATATGTAGCTTAAACTTGATTTTACATAAAGTATTTTATTATCTTTCAGGAGAAAATTGCTTCTTTTTCTCTTAATTAAAATTAATAATTGCTTTGGGTTATTAATAAAATTATTGATGGTGTACAAAATAATTTCATTATCATTTATGATAGAATTTAAATAAATATGTAACGGAAAAATCAGAAATCAACTTTTACTATGCATCAAACTTTGTCTACTTAGATGATTTTGTGTCTTTTACCATTCGAATTAATAATTGAAGTCATAAAAATATTATTTTATTATTTAAAAATTAACAAAAAAAATGTTAATAGTTTTATTCATTACTTAAATATGACATAAAAAACGATATGTTTTCAAGTATAATTTTATTTGAATCATACGAAAAAATTGTGTGATTTTTGTTATAATGATAACAAATTGTTAAGACTCAACTATTAAAATTATATTAAATAAGTGTAGTCTCGTCAAATTACATTTATACGAGTGTAATGAGACAAAATCTTATATTAATTGCGTTTCTAACCAATAGTTTACAGATTTACAGTTGTAATTCAATTAGATCTAACAAGATTTCACCTTGGATGATGTAATATGATAAAATCATACTTTTTTATTACGATTTTGATATAAAATCCAATTAGAATGTTTTTAACCATTGCTTAAGGGTAATATGATAATTTTAGAAGGTAATATGATAATTTCCTTGTTTGGTGCTTTTAATTTGGTTAAATTTTTTATAGAAATTGATTTTAATAAACAGTAGATGAATATTTATAATAAACATCAATTTAGATATCAATTTATATAAATTTAACTTAAAAATAAAAAAAAAAATACCCAATGATATATCATCATTAATATCATATTCTTAATATAAATTAATTTAGATTTATAATAAGTTAATTATGTCAAAATTTTATAATAAGAGACATACGTTGGCATTTTACAATGAAAATGATAAATCTTAGCATTATTGCATGTAAGAATATATGCTGAAGAGGCTTAAGGTAGACTAATTATTGGAAGATTATTTTAAGTTATTAAACCAAAAGAATTTGGCTTGTTATATTATTAAGTAGATATAAAACGTTTGATCTCAAACGGTCTAAAGGCGCGTGGGAACCAAAATATTCCAAGATGGGAAATTAGAAAAACCAGAAGAGAAAGAAAGAATATTTCATAATTAAAAAAACAAAATGAAATAGAAGAGAGAGGACAAACGAGGAGAGTCATCAGTCACTTAGAAGCAACCAATGTTTCACGCTGGGATCGCCACGTGTCACTGTTCCTTTTTTTTTCACATAAAGTAATTATTTTATTTTAATTGTCTGCTTCTGGATGTCAAAATTGACCAACTGCAATTTGCCACCTACACCTTGCTTCACCAATTGTTACATGGTTGATTTTGTGCCCACCCATTTGAATATCCTTTCATTGTTTTTAACTTATTTATGCCCTTGAAGAAATTTAAAAAAAAAAATTTTGGGTGAAAATTTTTTGTTAAATAAATAATATTTCATAGTTCTGTTAGAGGAATTATAATGTCTCTATATATATATATATAGAGAGAGAGAGAGAGATGAATGAAAGAAAGAAAATGTCTAATATACCCTTTTGGAATTACTTGGAGCAACAACCATTACTATTTGAATGAGTCACTAAGTGCTATCACCTTGACCTGAAGAAACCATTCCATGATGTAAATCAAGGCCAGCTACAATACAATGACACTACTACTCTCCATGAAGGACAAGAGTGGGATTGGAAGTTACCTCTTCAAGGGCACACAGCATCTTAATCAGTGTTTCAGGAGACTCACACTTGTTTTCTCTAAGCTTGCTTCTAGCTGTTCAGGTCATCCATAGACATGGAACGATGTGGAGTCTAAGTTCCCTTGTAGATTATATTGATTGCAAAAAGCAACAATGTTGATACATATTAGATAGGATATGAGCCTAGACTTCTGCATCTTCAACTTCAGTACGTACAACAAAGCTGGGAAATGCCAAGGTTATGTCCCTGCAGGATAAGCAAATGGCATATTATTTTTCAAAATATGAACTTTTGTCAAGGAAAATGGACTTGAAGTGATTTTATGATCAGTTTTACAAAAGCACAAGCAAATTAAGACTTACTTCAAATATGGAAGAGTCATGTTCTTCATCAGGGAGGGGTGCTCTGACACAAATTCTTTCCATTCTTCTAGGTCAATTTTTCCATCACCTTTTGCATCGGCATCACTGAAAGTCTATGAAAACAGACAGAAATTCAGGATGGGAGGGCCAATCACCATAAAATAGTATGGCTGAAAGAGTAGAGTTATCTGAACCTTATTCACAATCGTTTCAACAACATCATCTGAAAGTATGAGGTCTGATTCATGCAGCAGTGCCAATACCATCTCCTTTAACTGCAAATTGATATCAAATTAAAAGCTTAAGTTACTGAATGCAAAATTTGGAAGTACAATTTAGAAGCCTTTACCATGTCAGAAGAGTGACACACATAAAAGAAACTACAATGGTAAGTGATTGCAATATTTACCTCCTCCCATTCAATGAAACCAGTCTGCTTTAGATCATACAATCTGAAAGCAACTGCAAAAGAATTTTGCAAATTAATAACAACCATTTAAGAAACACTGAAAACAGCATATCTTTATGAGTTTTTTTGCTTTTAACCTACACAAGAAATATTGGTATAAAAGAAGAGAGATCTACTAGCGTGTATAAGACATGATGAATTTCCAAGGCAAAAACACTTCTAAGAATTCTATAAAAGAGGGAATGATCTTACATGCCATTTTTTCCTCAACAGGTGCATCTGGATGGAAGACACCCAATGATCGAACAAATTCCCCAAATTCAATGACCCCATTGCGCTTGACGTCAAACAGATCAAAGATCTACAAAAGAAAATACCCAGACATTAATTTAAAACAGGATTCTCATCAGTGCAAAATATGGCAGCGGTTTTTGCCGTTAAATTAGTTATTGATACACAAATATAGATCAAAATCCACCACCAAGAGCCAGCAGTACGCACCCTGTCAGCAAAAAGATTCCTCTGATTTCTGTTCCTGAAGAGTGCAAGCTGAAACTCCTCCTGCTCACAAGAACCATATACAGTTGCCTTTCTTTAGAAAGAAATCCAACTTAAAATCAATCAGCTATAATGAAGGTAAAATTTATATTAGTAAAAAGAAAAATACCTTGTGAATAAGCCCATCATCAATTATTGAGCTGCTTAATTTCTTAAACAGCTCAAACAAGGCCTCAACTTCACTAACAGTGACTGCAAAGAAGAGGAAAAACATTGTATTTCCAAAATCAGTCCCAAGGAAATTTGTTAGGTCATTCCAAACAGAAAGAAATCAAATGTATGATTATATTGAGCACCACACTCACAGCTGCAACCAGACAAATAAATAGCTAAAATTGTATCACGAGATTTGTAACTTACATATAATTAAGCCAGGTTCTCCAATTTTATTTTTTTTTTCATTTCTTTTTATGCCAGATATGATGTGAATGTTATGTTTCTATACTTCAATGCGAATGAAATCATGATAGTTTCTAGCAATACCTTATCTATTTAATAGTTCAACGAACTCAACTAAGATATTCTAGAGGCTGCAACAGGCTAGGCTCACTACTACCACACAGTAGCATCATTTATTCAAGTTGTACTCCACAAGTGGAATGCCTATACTTGAACAAATTCCGTGAAACAAAAATTTAGTATTTCATTTGAAAGAGATGAATTTCAAGGTACAGGTGCCATGACTTGTATGCCATACTAACATTAAGTAAAATATATGCTTTATTATCACTTTAATAATAGGGAGAGACGTAATGCAGGGTTCATAAGCAAACAGATTTGGAAGACAAATAATTAAGCCCAGGTGAAATAAGTTGGGAAAGTAGCAAAAATTGTGCGGGAGGGGTATAATGACTAACAAGGTGTTTCAGCAGCAAGAACAGTAGGTTCCTCATAACCAGGGGTTCGTCTACTCCTTTTTGTCGAGACACAACCCATAAGCACAACTAGCGCAATTCATCCACAAATAATGTCAATCAGTAGTATTCATAAGTTCACCATCTGTCAATAGCCAAGAGAATATCTGTCAGCAATAATGCTTCTAAACTTACAGTAACATTATACATGCAAGCACACATAAAGAGTGATATAAAAATGGGTAATGGATTTAGTCACTTAAGACATCATGCACACTGATGATGACTACAAGTGCAAAAAATCTTGGGCCCTTAAACCTTTTTAACTAACGTGTTTTGAGTTTTAATTATTAAGGTGACTTAAACTAATTTAACTTAGATATCCAACATATTGTATGTCCTTTATTCTTATTTTTCTTCCAATCACGAGGCTTATATATTCAACATAATTGACACAACAAATTGATATAAGCAAATCCTACAGCTTATAATGTTTCAATTGAACTATCTGCAATACAATATTTCCAGAAATTGATAGAATCATAAGAACGTTGGCACAACGCTACTTATTATAACAGGTGGAGCCAACTTCTCTTTCTGGACCAAACTAGCAGGAAATAGAGCTTCCTTAAAGAAAAACAAAGGCTCACCCCTAGAATGGACATCCAAAATTTCAGCTCTTTTCAGACTCGTTATTATTCAACACTAATATCATTTGGATCAAAAAATCTCAAAAGTAGTTTTTTTTTTTTTTATCCCCTAATTTTCATCAATAAAATAAAAAAAAATTGAAAAACCATTAATCAGATGACAGGTGCTACAAGATTGAACAGCTCGTGTCTTTGAAGAATAAAAGACGTACAAACCGTTAATCAGAAAACAGGAAGACACAAAGCGATAAAGTAATATGCTATTGAGAGAACTGTTTTCAACTATACCATACGTATATAACTCAATGCCTTTCACACTCTGTATCATTCCACACTAGTTACTGTTTAAAATATTTGGTTTTAGTTATCATTTGGGTCAAAAAATCTCAAAAGTAGACTTTTTCTGTTAAGCCAATTTTCATCAATAAAATCAAAAAATTTGAAATACAATTAATCAGAAGACAGGTGCTACAATATGTACAAAATTCATACTTGCTTGTGGACCATCGAGCAGCTCAAATCTTTTCAGAAGGTAAAGACAAACCAAAAAAGTAAAATACTATTGAGAAAATACCATACAATTTAATCTCCTGTTACAAATAATAGGACCAAGCAACCAACAAGCAAATCACCAACATCAAGACGTGTAGGATATTTAAATAGAGAGAGATATCGAGGAAATTTCAGAAACTTCCATCATCATAAACAATTTAATAATAATTGAACCCATAATGCCAACAAAGATTATGCATGCAGATCGGACCTCCCTGATAAACTCCAAAAACCATAGGATATTGAAGATCTGTCTGTGATTCCAGTCAAGCACTTATCAACAGAAAAAAAAAAAAAAAAAACTCAATTTTTTAAATTATAATAAAGAGATTAATTTGAATTATAACCTATTAATACTTTTATCAAATTTTCAGCTCTTAGGTATTAAATGGAAATTATTTCAGATAAAAAAAGCCACGAAGAGCAAAAAAATATAAAGCCAAGATTTAGGAATGGTCTATTGAAAAAACTGAGAATGTCTTCAAGATTACAAATTTTCTATCCATAGAAAAATTTGTATATATTGTTATTTCTTCCAAATGCTGGGACCGACAACTTACCTACCGCAAGCTAAAGGCCCAGTCAAAACAATGTAATATTTGTCTGCGGAAGCAAAGTTCATTTTGTTTTCTTCACCATTTCGACAATCTTGCGAGCAACCACACACAAGATAAGTTATAATACAATTGTATAAATGCTTCCCAAGAATCAGCAAACACGAACTATTTTCAAGTAATAGTTATTTTTTTCAAAACAAAACATTTCAGACTTCAAATACTGTTTTTCAAATCCAAGAACGCATCTAATCTGTTTGGTTGCCAAGAAAATGTAGGAACGAGAAAGAAAGACAGTTATTTCTGTTCTACTTCAACAGACTGTCGTGATTTGTCCAAGAAAATCATTAACATCTTCGCTCATTTTGGTCAACCCATTTACCTATCACAAAATACTTGAGATATAAAGAATTCTCCTTTCCCCTTTTCTCAAAAGAAAATTAAATGTTAACACTCATTTAAAAAAAAAAACAATTCCATTGACAGCATCAAATTCCTAGCAGCTAGAACATGCAAACGAAAGAAAATCACTACACAAACCAAAAACACAAAAAAAATAAACTAACCGGAGAGAAACATCCGTCCGGTTATACTCGAGAGTGAAACAGCTGAAAAAATATAACTAGTTTTGTTGGTGCGTAGTGTATAGCGAAAGAAAGGATAAAAGAAGAAAAACGTGAAGGATTTGATTGATTAGCTTCAGCCTACAGAAACGAAACGTGGCGCTGTAGTGGCCGTCGTGTTCAAATATTGCTTAGTTTCAGGACGGTGAGCTTTGGACGTTCAGATCCAGCGGCGAATGGCTCGCATTTATAGTGCACTCGGCGAGAAGAGAGGACAGGAAGCAGCCTTGAATTTTAAAATATTTCTTAGAAATTTTTTTTCATCTGTTTTTACAGCTGTCACAATTTTAGTTGTTTTTAAATAATTTTATATTTACTAAATTTTCCTTTTAATATTTATTTTATAAATCATATTAATATGGTTTAATTTACATAAAAAAATGCATTTAAATTCAAAAGCTTTCCTGAAAGTACGAAAGTCAAAATATAATCTGTATTTTAAAAACTTTAAAACGAATACAGACGATCACCTCCCCCAAATAGTCTTGTAGAGCACTCGGAATAAACCAACTGGCGCCATCGAATTCCGATCAGATACAACCTCCACTATTGGTATATAATCCACCTTCCCCGTATTTTCTTCATCTGTTATAAATGTAGGTTGGCAGTTGGTCCAGGATTTTGGATTTTCTTAAGAATAGGGTTGGATTTGAATAAAATATATTCAAATTTATTTTTTAGTTTGATTCAGATCAATCTGAAATAAGTTATTTAAATCTGAATCTAAATTATAATATTGAAAATTTTTTAAAAATAAATTTAAATATGAATTATACAAACTGAATACAAATAGAATCTGAGTTCAAATTCAAAAATTGTTAAATATATTTTTAATCATAATTTTTTAATAAATTATAAATACGTCTATTTTTCTAATAGGTCGTAATAAATATGTTTGTAATTTCAATAACTAATAATAAATATGTTTATATTTTTAATAAGTATAACATATATATTTATTATAAATAAATAAATTTTGTTATAATAATGAACCAAATATAAATTAAACTCTTAAATCTGAATACAAATCTGAATTTTATTATATAAAAGTTCAATAAATAAGAATAAAATACAAACAAATCTACCAACGAATGATTCAAATACAAATATATGTTTATTCGTATTTGATTTAAATCAGATCAAACCCTACTCAAAAGGCTCATTTATGATATTGGAGCTTAATGATTTAAAAGTTGATAATTTATAAAGAAAGTAACAACTTTTAATGTTTTGTAAAATGCTAACCATTTCTTTTCGACATAAATAATTGTTATTATTTTAAAAATCAAAATTAAATTTTCCTATTAAAACGATAAAATTTTTATAATTTTCTTATTGGAGAAAATAAACTTATATATTAATGATGAAAAGTATTTTGTTTTAATTTATAAATAATGTTCAAGACAATTCTTGATTAACTGAACTTTTTCTTTTATTATAAACGGGAATAAACTTTTTTTTATTAAAAATATCAAGTTTGGGTTATGTTATACAAAAATGGATCTATCTTTTCGATGTGTATTACATTTTTATCACAACTTTATATCATATTTGTTTATAATGTTTTAATTAAAATGATATTTATTAATGTTAAATATTGTATACTTTTATTTTTTAAATAATAGTTTTGATTGCATTTTGTTTATTTTGAATATATTTTGCGGCTTTTTGTTAAAATAAAATTTGAAAAAAAAAAAGTATAATTTGATGATGTACATAAAATAAATAAATAAATTATGATGATGAAATTAATAAAAGAAATTATTTAAATTTTTTTTTTTTTTTTGGGTGTGTGAGGTGAAAAATAATTTTCATGTAAAATAATTTATAAAAAATAGCCCTGTTCCAGGATCTCAACACCTGTTCCATCAAAGTATTGTTTCTTTAGTTGAGAAATCCAAAATGGCTGCTCAGATTGAATAAGATTGGCTGAAAATCCCATGATCTACTTTGGAAAACTAAACCTTAAAACAAAATTCTTGATGTTGAATTTTGAAAAATAGGATCCTCTAAGTTGTCCTTGTCTCAATTTTCAATTAAAAAAACCTAATTTATTCCTTTTTTTCTTTTCAGAATTCATAAAATTCTCCTGATCTTTGATGGTATGGCAATTATAGTCAATTATTCATTTAAAATTTAGTCTTATTTGATGTAATTAATTGTCTAATTAGGCCGAAAGATCGTACCTCTGAAGTAATCAAAATGAACATATTCTTAAAGGGGTCAAACGGTGGAACCTGAAATGGTTGAAACAGTTAAAAGAGTTTTTTTTCTTTTAACAAAAAAAAATTTAAAAATAATAAATTATATTTTATAAAAATATTAAAATAAACTATAATAATTTTTAAAAAATATAAAAAAATAAAGATATAGCCCCCGATGATAATCGAATTAGGAGGCCAATAATCCAATTTTGGCCTCACCTATTATTTTTGGCTATAGTTGATAGCAAACATGATCAAATCTAGTCGTTTCTATTACAAAATAAAGCAACTAAATCTGATCGTCTCGTGAACTAAGAAATTGTTTTCGATCTTCTAATTCAATTATCAATGGTCATCATCATTAGCGATAGTGACTTTTTTTGAAATTTTTAATTTTTTTTTGAAATTTTTAATTTTTATTTAAATATTAAGTTATATTAAATATTAATATTTAGTTGTTTTATCAAAAATATTAAAAGAAGAGTATGAAAAATGGTTAATGAGTAGATGTTTAGGCTTTTAAAAATTAGAGGATAAAATTTTATCTTTTTTGGAAAACTTAGGGGGGAATAATTCCTTTAGCCCTATCAAAATTTTCACCTATAAGGTTTAGAAAAACTATTTTCCAACCTATATTAAACATATTTAAAAAATTAGTTAAATTTTGTTTATAAAATTATTAAAAAAACCTCAAATTAAATAACACTTTTTCACCAAATTTTCGTTAAACGAAAATTTTACCTTGACTTATATTAATTTACTTAAAAATAATTTAAAATATTACTATTACAATTATATATAAGAATATTAATACATATAATTGAATGTATTTAGGAGAATTATAATTTTTGAAAATTTTGGAGATATTAATAAAAATTTTAAGAGATTTTGAAAATTCAAAAAAGTTTGATAGAGAGAGATTTTTTAAAAATTTTAAATTTTAATAATTAAAAACTAATAATTACACCCTTAAATATCTATGTATATAGGGAGAGAATACGATCAATTGAGAAAAAAAAAAAAAAACGATATTTAGATTTAAATAAATCACGCGCTTTGTCCCTAAAATATCTTTGAGTGAGAGGGGCTATCGTACGTTGTGATTTAACCATTCTGAAGGAATTGTCTCTTCCACAGTCCTGTGGGAAATTATTTTGACAGGACACACAACTTTAGCCCCTTTACCTTTAACATTTTATAATTATAAAAAATAGTATGATATAATTTTATTTAAATATTATAATAAAATTAGAATTGTAAAAAATATTTGAAAATGATGGCGCTCACGTGGAAATAATAAAGGTTATCCCAATTGAGATGACGCAATTTGTGGGTAATCAATTAAATTAATTAATGATGGGGGGTAAAGTCTTCAAATCCTTTTCGAAACAATTACGGTAACGGGACGGAGTTCCGCTTATAGCCATCATCGTAATCTTGGAATTATGTCTCCTCGTTTCTTGCAGCCACCCCACCCATGAAGGAAACCATCAAGGCCGTGGGGAGACTTATTTTTTTAACACTTGCAGTCAAAACATATTTCAGGCCAGGGGACATATTCTCAGACAAATTTTCATTTATTATTTTTAAAATTTATTTATTAATCAACATTGATGATTAAATTTAATAGTTATAAAAATTAATTTTTAACGAATAAAAAAGTATTTTTTATGATTTTAATAAAAAATTTGAAAAATAATAAAATAAATTATATAAAAATATAAAAATAATTTAAATATTAAAAAATTAAAAAATATAAGTTTTTAAAATTATATTAAAAATATAAAAAAATTTTGAAAAATTATAAAAGATTAAAAAAATTTTAATTAAAAAAAGTTTACAAACTTCTACTTAAGTCAAAGTTATAAAAATAAGTGATCATTTTCAATTATCTGATTTCATTATAGATGGTCACCATGTTGGTGGTAGTGATTGTCTTTCCAATTTTTTTTAAATTTTAAATTTTCTAAAATTTTTTAAATATTTTTTAAAAAAATTTTATAATTTTTTTAAATTTTGTAGTATTTTTATATTTAAATATTGCCTTCTATTTTTATTTTAGTTTTTTATTTTTCAATAAGGGTAATGTATTCATTTTATCAAAAATATTAATAAAATTAGATAAAAAATAGTAAAAATGTGATTATTTGAATTTTTAAAAATTAATAAATAAAAATTTGTCTTTAAATGAAATCTCAATGGAAATAAGTTCTTTGACCAATATTTTAATATTATTAATATTAAATCTTTAATTAATCATATGTGATTAATTTACTAATATTTTTATTTTATTATTACCCTTTTACTTACAAAATACAAATAGTGATCGTTTTTAATTATTTTTTTTTTTATCGAATATTTTGATCAATATTTTTATTATAATTACTTTTCCTTTTCACAAAAGCAAAACTGCACGCCCTTACATTTTTATTCCTTCCTTCATGGTTGTTTTTTTATTTGCGAAGACAAACCATTTGAATTAAAGTTTTAAATAATGTAATTTAAAAAACAACATTCTAAATATTAATAACAAAATAAAAAATTTACAAAGACGAGACAAATATGATCCTGATTTTATGTATAACTCTAATATAAATAAAAACACCTACATTTACAAAATTATAAACCCGATTCTAAATATAACTCTAATATATTCATAATTATTTTTCGAATGAGGCTCAATGTACACTGTCTCAAATACGAGATACCGGACAAATTCAAAATTTTGATCGTGACCGATTTATTTAATTATATAATATGCTAATTGAGGAGATGACACAAATATAATATGCTCTAATCAGTCCTTGTCTTCTTACTTATTAATTCATTGACCGGTTTTTAATTTATGTTTTTTTTTACTGCCAAGCTTCCGTGCTCATCTACGTCTCAACTGCCTTTTCAATTTTAATAAATAATATTTATTTGTAATATTTCCACTTTGAGTTGGGGAAAACTACTCTCACAGAGGAAATTAATATATAAATATCTTTTTATTTAATTATTTATTTCAATATCATGAAATTAAGTCAGGATGTCCTTAATCAGTAAAGAATTAATTTCAAAATTAGTGGTGAGGGATAAAGTCATAGTGTCTTGAAATTATGATGAGATTAAGCATGAATACGGTTAGGTTTACGGATTGGACTGAAAAATTGATACATATATATATTATAAGAATTCATCTGTGATTAAATATGTAATTAATAGATTTTTTTATATTTTCAAATTATTCCCGTGTAATATAATATAAAGGGATATTAATTAAAATATTATTTTTTTAATTTTCAAAAAAAATAATCCTAATTTTAATATGTTAAACGATTACAACCTTTTTTCATGCATATTGTGCTACTTGTTAGATTGATGATTTCGAAAGTTGATCGTGCATACTTAAGACACATAATTGTCGAAATTCGCAAATAGAGATTATTGGGAATCGAGCCAAGTAAGGGTACTACTTATTTTACTTTTAACAATGTTTTATTTTGTTATATAAACACATTATTATCAATGTTTAAAATACACTATTCTCTCAAGGTTTTTTCCTCTAAAAATTTTGATATCTCACGTTTGACAGTGTTTATAGAAGTTCATTAATCCAAAAATTTATATGTATTTTTAATATGAACTTATTTTTTTTTATTTTTAAAAAATAATTTTCACCCTTAAGTTTTAGAAAAACCATTTTCCAACCTACATTAAATTTATTAAAAAATTAGTTAAATTTTTTTATAAAATTATTGAAAAAAAAAACACTCAAATTAAATAACACTTTTTCACCAAATTTTTATTAAATAAAAAGTTTACCTTGATTTATATTAATTTACTTAAAAATAATTTAAAATGTTAATAACATATAATTATATGAGTTTAGATGAATTATAATTTTTGAAAAAGCTAAGGGCGTTAATAAAAATTTTAAGAGATTTTGAAAACCCAAAAAAGTTTGATAGAGTTTTTTTTTGAAAACTTTAAATTTTAATAATGTCTCTTAACAATTGAAAAATAATAATTATACCCTAAAAATCTATAAATATCAAAAGAGAATACTATTAATTCGAAAAAAACAAAAATATTTATTTGCACCTAAATTGGAAAAGGTGTTATTTTAATACTTTAAAAGTTAAAAATAAAATAACAGTTAATTACACTATTATTTGAATATTTATGTAAAATTATATAAATATTTTTTATTATTAAAATTAATTGTTTTTTAATTAAAACTTAAACGACAAAGAGTACGACGTTTTATCGACTCTTGGATTGTCCTCAACATATCCTTAGGAGCGGATGTCGCGTAAAGTGATTCACTCATTCCACATTGTATCTTCCACGTTTCCATGGGAAATTATTTTGACAGGACACACAACTTTAGGCTCGATAATTTAAGTCCAATAATTTAGCCTTTTTTTTTTTTATATATATAAATATTATAATAAAAAAAAAATTTTGAAAATGATGGCGCTCACGTGGAAATAACAAAGGTTGTCCTGATTGAGATGATTGCAATTTGCCGCCTGGAATGCGTGGCTATGCTAATCTAAGCCAAACAAATAAATAGAACTAATTAAATTAATTAATGATGTGGTAAAGTCTTCCATTTATAATGCGATGCAGTCAAACATATTTTAGGCCAGAGAAAATATTCCCGTCTAACAGTTTTATTTAAAAGACAAATTTTCGTATATTAATTTTTGAAAATTTAAAAATTCATTTATTGATTAAAATTAATAATTAA
Source organism: Anacardium occidentale (assembly GCA_026122585.1). Classification (NCBI taxonomy): domain Eukaryota; kingdom Viridiplantae; phylum Streptophyta; class Magnoliopsida; order Sapindales; family Anacardiaceae; genus Anacardium; species Anacardium occidentale. Next base: position 176,158 of record JAJEJH010000028.1, read on the forward strand.
AAACATATTTTTTTTATTTTAATATAAATTTTAAAAGATATCAAAATAAATTTTGTTAAAATAATTAAAATATAAAATATTATTCAAATATTAAAAAATAAAAAATTTAAAAATATATTTAAAATATAAAAAAATTTAAATTTAAATTAAAAATTTTAAAAACATTTGCCAAACTAAAAGACAGTCAAAGCCATGGAATTAGATTATCATTTTCAATTATTTGAGTATATTATTGATAGCTATCACTATCAGAGATAGTGATTATTTTTTTAATCTTTTAAAATTTAAAAATTTAAAAAATTTTAAATATTTGTAAAAATTTTTAAAATTAAATATTATATTATATTTCAATTATAAATTTTTATTTTTTTCAATAAGAGTATTTTTAATTATTTTATCAAAATTATTATTGAAATTGGATGAAAATTGATAAAAAGTAATGTATTTGAGTTTTAAAAACTAAGAGAAGAAAATTTATCTTCAACTGAAACCTTGACCGGAAATAAATCTTTTGACCTATATTTTAATATTATTAATATTAAATATTTATTTTATCAGATATGATTAATTTATTAATATTTTTATTTTATTTATGAAATACAAATAATGAACATTTTTATTTATTATTATTGTTTTGTATGCCGATATTTTGATTAATATTCTTATTATAATTACTTTTCCTTTTTACAAAACCAAAATTGCAAACATTTATATTTTGATTTCTAACATATTTCAACAACTAAAAAGATGCCTAAATAACCCTTTTTTCGTTGAATATGTTATCGTGTCAAAAATTAGCTATTTAGTATAGATTTTGAGTTTTAAAATTTTATTCAAAATTGATTATTATGTATAAAATTTGATGCTATTTGTAGTTATAATCATATCATAAGAAATCAAAGATATTAATTGAATAGATTGGGAGCATCGAAATGATGGATTCATAGTATTTTGATCACGATCCGTAATTTAACGTCATCACACATTATTTACAGTTAATACATATATCATGTATGATAAAACGGGTTAGAGAAAGGGGTATTAAGTGAATTTTTTAAAATTTTTGAAAGGGCTAATAATGTAATTTTTGGTGAGTTTTTGCAATACCTAATTTACCCCTAACCATTCCAAACGACAAATGTTTTAATTATTTATAAAATCCTCTTATGTTTTAAAATGTATGGTTTTTGTGTTGATTTGTTTTTGGTAATAATGCCCGACAACGTGACAGCATTGGCCATTCCAAAGATACTTTTGGAGATCCATTTTTTATTTTTTAAAAAATGCAATTGGGCTTTTTAAAGTTGAAATAGCGTCATCATCGAGGGGATGTCTTTTTCAAAAATCTGAAAGAAAAAGACACAAAATCTATTTTAACGAAATTAAAAATATTTATTGAAAAATGTGTATATTTTAAAATTTATTATAGAATAATAATTTTTTAAATTTAAATTGAATTAAATATGTGAAGATATATATTAGTATTCAGTTTATTCAATGTGAATTCGATTTGCATTCGAATTCGTATTCATCAAATTTTTTATAGTAAAATTTTAATTCAGATTATGATTCGAAAGTTGGGTTATTATTCGGTTTAATTTTATATTTGTATTCGTATTCAATTTATATAACTTGTATTTATATTTTATTAAAAAATTATAATTAATAAAATATAATTAGAAATTTTTAATTTAAGTTTAAGTTCGTATTTGTATTTAATTCATATGGTTTGAATTTAAAAATTTTTTAAATTATAATTTAAATTTATGTTTATATTTGAATTTGAGTAATTTATTTTAAACTCTTTTTAATTAAATTTAAATATAATATAGCTTTAATTTCAAGAATTAAGCGTAAAATTATCAAGGGCAAACACCAGCGACAAAATTGTACTACAACTTTCTCTTCGGGAAGAAATGCAGCCTACATACATCAGTAAGTTGGACTTTCAAAAGTTTAGCGCTCTGATGATATTGATTGATGGCTGGACGTTTTGTAAGACAACCATTAGAAATTTAATTATAAAATTAAATGACGAAAATCACGTGAATTGTTATATGATTTAGGTCTAAGTCACGTGCTTAAGATGAAGTGTTAGTAGAATCTTATGCTATCTCGAAAATTACGTGTCAATTAAATATTGGTCAAACGACTAATTTCCACTAAGGTTTTTTTAAACAATAAAGTTTTATTCAACAAATTTTTTAAAATTAATTTTTTTCAGTTTTTTTAATATTTTATAATTAAAAACTAAAATATTCTAAATAAAAATAAATAATATATTTCATTTGCTAGAATTAAGTTTAGACTCCGATGAATGCCACTAAAGGGTTAAAACCTGTAAGGTGTATATGGGTTTTAAAAAAGAAAACATATATACAAAATAATGTGCAAATCTATAAGGCACGATTAATTGTTAAAAATTTTACTCAGAAGCATAGTATTGACTATGAAAAAACATTTTCACTGGTTACGATGTTAAAATCTATTAAATTACACTTGCTATAGTGACATTATAACTATGATTTTTGACAGACGGATGTCAAGACTACCTTTTGGAATGGTAATCTTGTCGAGGATGTGTATGTGACATAAACTGATGGCTTCATTCTTGATGGACATACAGAATAAGTATGCAAATTGCAAAGGTCTATTTATAGATTGAAGTAAGCTTCAAAGAGTTGAAACATTCATTTTGATAAAATTGTTCATGAGTTCAGATTCATACAAATCGAAGATGAGTCATATATATACAAGAAGGCTAATGGAATTGTGGTATCATTTCTAGTATTAAATGTTAATGACATCTTGATTTTTAGAAATGATATATCACATTTACAAACTGTTAAAGTTTGATATCTAAATGCTTTTTTATAAAACATTTAGGAACTATTAAAATCTATCGTAATAAAGGATGTAGGCTATTTGGATTAAGTCAAAACATGTACATAGACAAGGTGCTTAAGAAATTTAGCATGAATAAGTCAAAGAATTGGTTGTTGCCCATGACTCATGACATATATCTCTCTAAAGAGATATATTCCAAAACACAAGAAGAAAGAGATAAGATAAGTCAAATTCTATATGCTTTGATAATTGGATCCATCATGTATATTATTATGTATACGACAATTGATATCTTATATGCTTTAATTATTTGTAGTAGATATCAATTTGATTCAAGTGAAAAATACTAGACGGTTGTTAAGAATATTTTTAAGTGTTTGAGAATGACTAAAGAAATATTCTTAATTTATAAAGAAGATGATAAACTCATTGTTAGATTATATAATGATATGCAAGTTTCTAGATGGATCATGATGATCTTAAATCTCAATAAGAGTTTGTGTTTTGTTTGAATGGTGGTGTAGTTAGTTGGAAGAGCTTCAAACAAAGTACTATAGTTGTTTTATAATAGAATTTAAGTACATAACCCTTGTTAAGGTAGTAAAAGAGACGCTTTAGGTAAAGAAGTTCATCTATGAACTTAGTATGGTCCCTAGTATTGTTGATCCTATTAATCTCTATTACAATAAACATGAAGCCATAGCTCAAACAAAGGAACATGATCTCACCATAAATTCAAATATATTCTCAAACTTTTCCATTTAGTTTGAGAGATTGTTCAATATAGAAATGTATAGATTGAAAGAGTTGACATGAATGATAATTTGACTAATCCACTAATAAAGCTTATGTTGTAGTATAACCTATTTAAACAACCTACTTATACCATATTTAAATGACACTTGTCCCAACTTATATTATATCTTCCTATCAATACCATATTTAAATGATTTTCCCTTTATATACTTGGACAACCTGCTTAGGCCATCTTTATTTGTCGATTACTCAGATTCTCCATCACTACTATCAGATTCATAATTGGACAACTCTTTATTCTTATTGTTCAATCCAACCACCTTCTTTTCCTCATTCTTAATTGTATTGATGGCATATCTTTCATCAGCATTGAAATTTCCATCTTTTTGGGACGCATCACTCTAGTAAACCTCATCATCACTCAACCCAAATTGGTGTGTATGCTCTTCATCTTCATCAAAATCTTCAGTCAAGTCAGTTAGGTGTGATGGTTGGGAAGTGTATTTTGATGGTTGGTCATGGGGGTAAGTGTTTAGAGGGGGCAAAACTATAATAAATTCTGTATCTAATGAAATAAATTCAATATACATTTGAACATTTTGTTTCCCTACTTTATGATACTCTTCAAATACATAAAATGTGTCTTCATCATCGTCAATTATAAATTCATCCTCATGAGTAGACATTTTAGCCTCAATTTTAATATTTTCATCATCATGATACAACTATACATATTCATTTTCATATGCAATACATTGTTTCGCTTCTTTTATGAAAACAATGTAACTGAACCCATATGGGTCAACAATGTTTATTTCGCATGTATTCCCTCATGCATCAGATTTCAAATTAAACATTATAAAATTCATCCTATAAACAATTTAAACAATATTTATAAAAAGTGTATATACATAGTGCAAAAATAGTTTATATGAAATTAGTTTAAATAGTATATATAAATAGTGTATATACACAATACTAAAACATTATGTATGCATACAATTTAAACCGTATATATATATATATATATATATATATATATATATATATATATATATATATATATATATATATATATATATATATATATATATATATAGTGTAGAATGACGAAATATGAATATAATGTATTTATCTTTTTCTTCACCAAATATTTCACAATCTAACCTTATTCAAAATATGTGACACGAATATATTGAAAAGAGTATATTCATACAGGTAAAATATATTTTATAGAGTGTTTGTTCGTAACCCATTAAACAATTTCATAGAATTAAATAAACTAAAGTCAAAATAGGATGTGACCGATTTATTTGAATATATAATATGCTAATTTAAGAGAAGACACAAATATAATATGCTGACATCGCTCCTTGTCTTCTTAATTATTAATTAATTGACTTAATAATTAATTAAGTCAATTAATAAATAATATTATATTCGTAATATTTCCACTTCGAGTTAGGCAAAACTACTCTCACAGCCAAAATTCATTTATAAATCTTTTTTATTTAATTATTTATGTCAATATCATGAAATTATAAATATATAAACATAATATGGTCCTTAATTAGTGAAGAATTGATTTTAAATCAGTGGAATTAGGCCTATCATGATATAATTGTGCTTGAATATAGATTTACGTATTGGACTGAAAAATATTATATGTTATGAAAATATTCTATATTCAACAAAATCCCAAATTTCAATCATTTTTGTTCTTAAATTTGAACGGCTGTGATTAAAGATTCGGAACACATTTTGATTGGTGAAATGGTACACTTGCCGTTCTAATGCCAGGCCTTTTGTACATGGTGAATAATAATTAATAATATAAAATACTGTATAAACCTATTTTCGAATATAAATAAAAAAATGTTTTAAAATTATTAGTTTTTTATAATAATTCCCGACATCAAGATAACATTGATCATTTCAAAGATACTTTTCGTACTCTATTTTAAAAAAAATGCAATTGGGCTTTAAAATTGAAATGATTATCGTCATTTGGGGGGATTTCTTTTTTTTTTTTTCTTTTTAAATTTGAAAGAGAAGGACGCAAAATTTATTTTATTTTTCAAACAAAAACTAAAAAATTATTGAAAATATGTGTATTTTTAAAATTAATTAGGTATAATAACATTTTTGTCCCTGAGGTTAGTCATAAACGCAATGTCGAGAATCGATCCTGAAGTCATTAAGGGCAAACACCAGGGACAAAATTGTACTAGAACTTTCTCTGTGGGAAAATATGTGGCAGCCTACATACATCAATAAGTTGGACTTCTAAAACTTCAGCTCGTGTGATATTGATTGATTGAAAGCTGCACGTGATAAAATTTTCCCCAGATAATATCTTGATCTTAAGATATTTTATCATTGAAATCGTTATATCAATTTAATAAAGCATATGAAATACCGAATTTAAATAAAATAAATTTAAGTTTAATCTTAAATAAATTTAAGTTCAACGAGTTTTGACATAATTAAGCTTGAATTTGATAAGATTAAGTATGATATTATAATTTTTTAAATTTAAATTTATTCATTAATTATTTATTAAAATATATGTTTGTTATTAAATGAAAAGAAGAAGGGAAATTGAATTGTGCTCTGAAAGGAAAAGAAATGACCTTGGTTATAATGGGTGAGACGCGTTATTAAATTTTTAGTTTTGGGATAGGGATGAATTTTTTTAGAGGTGTGATTTTTGCAAATAAATAGTTATTTACATTTTTGCAAATTTACTCAAAAATTACATTTTCCTACCCTAGGTTTAGTGCAAAAACACTTTTCCCCTCTTTGATGACATAAATCATATTTTTCACCTGAAATCAAATTTTGTTGATGGAAAAACCCATAAATCAGACTTTATTTTTGAAAAAGGACTCTAACACCTACTTTAATTACCATATTATCTCTCTCTAATTGTTTCAATTGTTTAAATTTATTATATTATAGAATCGATCTCTTTGACTTATTATTAGTCTCTTTTTTCCAATCTTATTTTCTTTTGGTTTAGTAGGATTATAAAATCTTATTTCTTCTTTAAATTTTTTTTCTTTTTCCCCTCAACACCCACCTAATGACAATCAACATGTCATCTCATCCCACAATTAACCACATAATTCCATTGAACATTAATTTGTTAATAAAATCGTCACATATTACCCACAAACTGACCACTAATCATCAAAATCATAGCATTCAAACACCACCCCTGCCTCATTATCCAAAATAACCACTTCTACTCTTAGAGTTAAGGTATATAAAGAATGACTTTTCGATCCCTTTAGTCTAATGGTTAAGACATCATCTTTTCATGTCAAAGACACGAGTTCGGTTCATGAAGGAGATAAGTACCCATTATTGACCATTTTCATTTAATGTTTGTTAATGAATGATCATTCGATACCTAGCTAGAAAAAGGTGGCTCAAAAGCTTCATTTGTTCCAACAATAAGGCTTGGTGTTTTGGTGAGGTTTCCTTGTCATTGAGAAAGAAAGAGATAAAAAGAGAAAAGAAAGAAGTGGTATAAGAAGAAGAAAAATATCTTATTTGATATGATCAAGATGAAACTTAAAGATTTTCGTTGGACTATAATTTAGAGAAAGAAAGATGACTCCAACTCTTCTCCTCCTTTTTTACTTTTCAATTTTGATTTGATCCTACTTTGTTACATGTTTCAAATTAAAGTGAATTGACTATTTTTCCCTTTTAGTACATTCTTCATCACTAAAATTTGATTTCGGTGTGTAAATATGATTTATGCAATCAAAGGATAGAAAAGGGTCTTTGGACAAACATTAGGGGGAACATGTAATTTACTCAATTGGATAAAGAAGTCATTTTCTTCTGCCTTAATTATATTACTATATTTAATTACTACATTAAACCTACCTTATTTTACCTTGAAGTGATGGATTTTGATCACCTTGGGATTTTATTTAATTACTATATTAATTATTTTCTTCCGCTTTCATTAAAAAATGGGTTTTTATGGGATGGTTTTCAATTTAATAATACAATGATTATATTATATTTTTAATTTATATTATTCAATTACAAACTATCATTTAAAGAGATTAAATATAGATAAATTTTGAATGATTAGATTTATTCTATTTATTTATTCTTCTTTGGCCTTATCTCGATTCTTTAAACGATTTTCGATCGCTTGCATTCATCACAAAGTTACTCTTTTGCTCAAATACACGTATGCTTTTTACGTGGCCGAAGGACATAAAATATATAAAATAATAATAATAAAAATAAATAAATAAAAACAAAAAACAATTAAAACCAGCAGCTACTTTCACCAAAAACTAGACTAGCCAAGTGGCCATGTATGGTTTTCTGCAGCGACATTACTGGTGGCTGGAGGCAGTTGGTTTCAATTTTGTTTAAAATTTTACTACTTTTTAAAAAATATTTTAATTATTTATTTTTTTCGATGGAGGGTATTCTAGTCATTTCATCAAAAACACTTGATAGAGTTGGATTTCATGAGGGAGACTTTGTCAGGAAAACCTTGGTGGGGGAGTGAGTCTTTCGGCCTTTTTACTTTCACTTCCCAGAAGTCCAACACTGTCTTCAAAGACATAAAGACCCTTAAGCATGTAATGTGTGTGTCCTCCGGCCCATTCAGGCGTTTGAATAACCTCTGTCTATTAAATGAAAATTTTGTTCATATTTGTTAAACATCCAAATTTTGTTGGACCTAAAATGTTCTCTCCAAACCCAACAATTGGATCTCGGGTTTACTCGATTCAATCAAAATGTCTATGTATGTCATCACACAGTAAAAGAAAATTGTTAAATTTCAATATTTTGCCTTTATTAAATAATAATAATAATAATAAATAAATAATTATTTGAAAAAATGTGATGTTATTTTTTCAATAATTTGACATTTTTTTTAAATCTTAAAAATAACATCAAAACAAAAGCCTACCATCAGGCGGAGCCTGGCCCGTTTCGGCCCAACTCACTGAAACGACACCGTATCATTCTTTCTCACCTACGTCTTTCCACCTTTAAACCCTTGTAGAATCCTTTCTCATTATCTGCACCAAACCAGATCCCTGAAATGGCTCTCTCTAAACCAACCTTCCTCACTCATTTCAAAACCCTAACAACTCCTGGCAACCACCGCCGCCTCTCTCCCCCGCCGTTCATCACCCTCCGTTTCCTCTCCTTCGCCACGCCCGAAGAAGCTGCCGCTGAGCGTCGCCGTCGCAAACGCCGCCTCCGCATCGAACCACCTCTCTCATCTCTCCACCGATCTCAACAACCGCAACAACAAGTGCCCCCAAAGCCCATCCAAAACCCTAACGCCCCGAAGCTCCCTGAAACCGTTGCCGCCGTCTCCGGCAACCGTCTCAACCTCCACAACCAGATCCTAACCCTCATCCGCAAGAACGACCTTGAAGAAGCCGCGCTCTACACGCGGCATTCCGTGTACTCCAACTGCCGGCCGACGATTTTCACCGTGAATGCCGTTATGACGGCACAGCTCCGTCAGTCAAAATACTCTGACCTTTTGTCGCTTCATAGGTTTATTACTCAAGCGGGTGTGGCGCCAAATGTGATCACTTACAATCTTTTGTTTCAAACTTATTTGGATTGTAAAAAACCTGACACTGCACTCGAACATTACAAGCAGTTCATAAACAACGCGCCCTTTAATCCGTCGCCCACGACTTATAGGATTTTAATAAAGGGGCTGGTGGACAATGGGAAGCTTGAGAAGGCTATGGAGTTGAAGGAGGAGATGTTTGTTAAGGGTGTTGTGGCAGACCCTACTGTTTATAGTTATTTGATGATGGGTTGTGTTAGAATCGATGATCCTGATGGGGTTTTTAGGCTTTATGAGGAATTGAAGGAGAAATTGGGAGGTGTTGTGAGTGATGGGATTGTGTATGGGAGTTTGATGAAGGGTTATTTTATGAAGGGTATGGAGGAGGAGGCCATGGCATGTTACAATGAGGCTGTGGGAGAGAATTCCAGTGTGAAAATGAGTGCGGCTGCTTATAATAATGTGCTTGATGCTTTGTGTAAGAACGGGAAGTTTGATGAGGCTTTAAAGTTGTTTGATAGAATGATTGGTGAGCATAATCCACCTAGGAGGTTGGTGGTGAATTTGGGGAGTTTTAATGTGATGGCTGATGGGTATTGTGCTGAAAGGAGGTTTGAGGAGGCTATTGAGGTGTTTAGGAAGATGGGTGAATATAGGTGTAGTCCGGATACATTGTCCTTCAATAATTTGATTGATCAGTTGTGTAAGAATGGAATGTTGGGTGAGGCTGAAAAGCTTTACGGAGAAATGGGGGAGAAGGGGGTGAATCCAGATGAGTATACGTATGGTGTTTTGATTGATACTTGTTTTAAAGAGGACAGGATTGATGATGGGGCAGCATACTTTAAGAAGATGATTGAGTCAGGTTTGAGGCCTAACTTGGCTGTTTATAACGGAGTGGTTGATCAGTTGGTTAATGTGGAAAAGATTGATGAGGCAAAGGCGTTTTTTGATATAATGGTGAAGAAGCTGAAGATGGATAATGCAAGTTATAAGTTCATCATGAAGGCATTGAGTGATGCGGGCAAATTGGATGAAGTGCTTAAGGTTGTAGATGAAATGTTGGATGATGAGGGGATTGAGTTTAATGAGGAGTTGCAGGAATTTGTGAAAGTGGAACTGGGGAAGGAAGGTAGAGCAGATGATTTAGTGAAGCTTATGGAAGAGAAGGAAAGGCAAAAGGCCGAAGCAAAGGCTAAAGAAGCAGAAGCTGCGGAAGCAGCCAAGAAGAGTGCAAGAGATGCCATATCTTCTTTGATTCCATCAAAATTGTTCGGTAAAAAAGGTGAAACAGAGAACCTTGAAAATGTTATTACGGTTGAGGCTTCTTCTGCTGACTCCATCGGCAAAGCAGAGGCTGGGAAAGACGAGATTGTTCAAGAAGCTACTGTTATAGAGGCTGCTTCGACGAACTCAGAAGAGACAATGAATAGTGAGAATATGGAAGAGATAGCTGGTAAAAATGATAGTGAAAATCGATTGTCATGAATGGATTGACGGGGAATGGTCATGTTTTGTGTTCCATCTCTTTGATTGAAATAATTTGTTTTGGAGCATGAACGTAATGATTCCCCTTCTCTAGTTAATTTCAGTAATTAGGAATGCCTTGAAACCTGGAGATTGCCCAAATCGCATATTCTGCATTGCAGCACTTATTTATTTTACTTGTTTAGTGAAAACAATAACTTGAACCATGATACCGGCTATTTATGCTAAATATATAGAAGCGATTCTGAGCCCTGAAGGATTTTCTAGTTTAGCCAGTTGCAAATTCAAGACCATGATATTTAATTATTTGAACTGACATTTGAAATCAATAAACATAAAAGTTGGCTGTTGCCTGCTGCAGTAAATGTTTATGTTCCATTAGTCCTATTACAGTAGTTCGAGCATAGTCAATCTCGTTTTTCTGCAAGATACTTTTACCAGGCTCAGCTTTTCCAATTTAGTTCTTCGCCAAGTAATTTAATCATTCATTAAATAAGAAAATCTGATTCTTATACAAGTTTACTGAAGTTGAAATGCACAAGCCACAATTCCATTACAGCACACGCAGGAAAAGTTGACACAGCTCAAAACAAAAGAAAATGTACCAAACAAATATTGGAAATGTATACAAAATCATCCTCTCAGCTACATAGGTTTGGTATGCAAACACCAGCATCGGTATTCTGCTGTTCCTTCCATATCCTCCCAGTAACTCTTAATTTTAGTTCTTTTCTGTCACCACCAGAGAAGAACAGTGCCATATTTCGTTGGATGATGAGACCATCATGGCTGTCCCTAACCTTCCGGTGGCAATCCCGGATACTTCGAGGTGTACCCTCCCAAATGAGCTTCCTGCCATTAGCCCCCACCTCTAGGCTGTAGCTGTAGTTCCGAGCCTCAGTTTCATCTCCCATAAAGCGAAGGAATGCCATATACACAGGAGCTGTTCCAAGCTGGAAGGCTTCAAAGTGAAGGCAGAAGTATTGACCAAAGCAATGGAACACCTGACAAAAGGAAAAATAATGAAAGCTAAGAGTTCAGTGAGAAACTTTGGGGTGTTCTCATTCCTAGTCACCAGAAACCTGTCTGGAATATAATACAGCTGATCCATCCATATTCTCAGGTATGCCACAAATTAGCACATGAAAACAAATTCAAGCAACCTTGCCCAGTGAATCCATAACAAGTTTAATCTTATTCTTTCCACCAATATTATAAAGCCAGAAAATATATGAACACCATGATAACTGATTCCAACAAATAGAAACACAATGACCAGTAAGCATGCAAAACCATGCACAGTTATGTGAATTCATATTAATAATATATGACTGTGCCTAAAGGGGCACAGAAGGAGGTATCCATATTGCATGAAGAGTTATTGATCAAGAAGTTTAACACTAAAGGTGAAGTTAGTAATCCAGAATTTAGAAAAGATTAACTATTGTAGTTATTATTTGACTGGGAATAATGAATCTTAAATCAGATAAACTTACTGTTAGCATCCAAGTTGCATTCTCTACTTCACGAGGATTAGATTTCACATAGCGATGGTTGAATGTGCATCCTGTGTGCATATCCACTTTGTGATCATCCCTCAGATGGGCAACCAGGTATGGGATGTCACCAACAACAGAGCAATCTGATCCAGCATAAGGGCAATTATATGGTCTGAAAGTGCACATAGCCTCATGCTTAAGTTTGCTGTAATACGGAAATATCTCTGGGCATCCCAAGGCGTAATACTTGCAGGGCAGTTCAAGTGATTCAGCTACCTTCTCCAATGCTAAACACCTAATATCTCCAAGCTCCTGTCTACAAGTGGGGCACCGGTTGTGTACCCTAGTTTTACAGGTGGAACATAGCGTGTGTCCATTGTGGCACTGCAAAAAAGAAACATGGTGTAAAATGACAGCTCATCATTCAACATTCATTGTGCTAAGTTATATATCTATAAAATTTGGAGTCTCTAAAACAACTTTTCTTCTTCTTTCAACGCTTCTATGGACGCTAAGACAAATATTCTGATTACTATCAAGATTAACATGAATATTCAAAAGGAGACAAGTTAAATGGTATAAGAAATTAGCAAGAAAAGACTAAGAACATTAAAGGGGAAAATTAATTTATAGACACTATGGCTTCAAGTCATCTTAAGTCCTCCAATACCTAAATATTACATATTTATTTCAAAAATAAATTCATTATATCATATATTCTTTGCAATAAATACTAATTTGCATAAATAACAATTTTTATCCAAATCACATTGACCTCTTGGCTTAAGTTACACATCCAGAGAAAAAAAAAAAAGTTCAAATAGGAAATTCTGATTTAATGTCCAACATTCTCGAGTCAAGCAAAAAAAGAAAAAAATCTATAATAAAAGGATTACATTCATAGTATGTATAAGGAAACAAGCCTCAATCAATAATACCATTTAAATTGGCATTCATAGTTGTCAAAGGCGAAAGGTGCCAAAAGGCAAAAGGCGCCAAAAGGCAAAGAAGGGTCCTATTGCCTAGGCGAAAAAGGCGAGGAAGAGGTGTCGCCTTTTTACCTAAGGCAATTAAAATACATCGCTAAAATTTTTCCTATTTCTATTAAATTTAAATAACCTATACTACATCAGTAATAAAAAATTGACCGGTTACTTGTTGACAACCTCTTTGGCAACCTTAGAACTCACTATTGACCTCTTGATGGTCTTAAAACTCGCTGTTGATCTCTCTGACAACTTTAAACCTCACCAGAGACTTCAAAAATTACCAATAACCCTCATCTCTGTTGAAAAATTACCCAAAACCTAACAGAAAGCTAGAAATTGTCTAGAAAATCCTAGATGATAATAAAGCTCTGATGCCTAAAGATTCTCCAGACCCAAAAAAAAAAAAAAAGCAATAAGCAATCACTTTGAACCACTGGTCACCTTGACCATACTCAAGGCAATGACAATTAGGCATTTTTCTTCCAGATTTTTTTGACAAAAATCACCAGAAACACCAAAAGCAGTAGAAAGAATGACTTCAGCAAAGGTGCTCCAGCTATAATCTGTCTGGATTAGCAAATAGAACAAAATAAATGATGACTACGATTTTGAAAATATCCATAACTAATTGGTAAATTGACATGTGTTCATTATCGAATTAAAAAGAATAATTAAATTTTCGTTTAAATAAATGAACAGGTTCGAACATTTCAATCAACAAAATAAGAATTTTGGATCAAAGTATCCTTATGCAAAGCTCATAGGTTATACAAATTGATACATAGCGTGTGGAAACTTTGTTCTAATCATCTCTAAATTTGTGAAATTTTTTTCTTGCAATCACATAAAGCAACACAAATTTGTCAGAAAACAGAATCAAACATTCCCAAATGGAAATTCCGTCCACCAAATTTCTCAATACTCCAAGGCAGAATTCAAACGCAATTTCATAAAAACTTCTGAAATACCCAATTAAAATTCTCAAATGTGACAATCCTACATTCATAACCCAAAATCAACCACATGAAAAATATAAACCCAATCTAAAAATAGAATCTTTACAACAACCATTTCATAAAAGCAATCACCTTTAATCCAAAACCAACACAAATGCAGATCAAATCAACAATGCCAACAAAATCCAATTCATCAAACCCTCAAAACCCATAAAAACGAACAAATCTATACCTGATGGATTGGTGGGTACATAGAATTTGTACAAACAGGACATTCAAGCAATTCATGAACACTAGTGGCAGGGGCAATTGCAGTTGGACCCACAATGCTATTGATGGAATTGGTATTGCTATTGGTGTTGTTGATTGCAATATGAGGCTTAGATGACGAAAATTGTTGATGTTGATGTTGATGTTGATGATGATGAAGATTATTGTGGTGATGGATCTCGTCCTCATCAATTCCATCAGTGGATGTCACACACTCAATATTATCTACTTCCATTAATCTCAATACCTAAAAAGTTTAAATGGGTTTCTTCTTATGAGGGAAATTTCTCTCTTCTTCTATCGAGTCTCTTCCTTCTGATCAATTTTTGAACAAGTAGAAGAAGAGAGAAAATGGGACTTCTTATAATTTTCTCGGAAACCAAACAACGCTTTCTCTCTTTTTAGAGAAAGAGGTTCCTTTCTTGCCTCTTCATTTTTAGTTTTTCTTATATATATTTTATTCCTCTTTCCAACATTTTCTGAAGTGTGAGATAGAGATATGCGCGGATCCCCGTTCATCCTCTGAAACGAGTTGGATTTTTTATCCAACGGTTGTCAGGTTTCCACTAACACGTTTGTTTTTTTGTTTTGTTTTGAAAATATTTTAATTTGATTTTTTTTTTCAAATTATGGATAATTTCGTCTACTCTTAAAATTATCTTAATTTCAAATAATTTTTTTATATTTTGAATTGAAACTTTACCATTTATGATGGAGTGAAAATTGGGTTGTTTGCCCACCTAAATTCTATTAATTTAATAATAAAATATTATTCAAATCTAATAAGATAAATTTAAGAGTAATTACATATCATGTTTTCATGAATTTATATAAAAATGTAATTATATTAAATGCAAAATTACTGTATAATAAAGATTAATTTCTTAAGCACGAAATCAAGTATCTAAGTATGGTTTCTTTTTTCTAGAGACAGCAAAATAAGTAAAATAAGATTCCAATATTTATAGATTAAGTAAGAATGTTTTTTTGTTTCCACAAAACAAGTAAACAACTAAGCACTTTCTACTCATTGAATATTTGGGATCTAAATTATTTTGCCTAAAATTCTAAGGATAAGGTCAAGCTATTCATCCCACCATAGAGTAAAGGGACTTGAATCCTTGACCCTCTTTAGAGGGATATCTGATATTTAAAGTCAAATCGTAATTCTTAAGTAGAGTTATGTTAGAATCTCTCTTTGTTATACTGAAAAATCTTTATTTAATTATTTGTAAAATGACATTCAAAAGTACGATTAATTATAGGAATAACGATAAAAACTCGACATGAGGTTAGACATCTCTTGCCCTAAGGAAACAATTTGCCAACTTGTTTTTCTTTTATATCTCATGCCCATAGAAAGTAATAAATAACTTTCTACTATAACATTTTATAATTGCTATCTGATCTTTATGTAATGTAATAGGAGGTTATTGTTTAATTTAAAATTAAAACGTAACTAATAAAATTACAACACTCTTTTCCATCTTATAATATAAAAGGATCATTCAAAGAAGATAAGAGAATGAAAAGAAAAAATCTTAATAACACAAGTAGTTAGCATCCAATACTTAAAATCAAATAAATGTTGTCTTAAGATATGCAAACGGGCTATTAGAAAAATTCAATTATTATCCTTAGATAATTTTCCAAAATTGATTTATTTTTTAGACAATCATAATTATAAGTTTAGTTTATACAACGTTAGAATATTTTTCTAAATTTTTTAACAACATGTTTTTAAACAGTAAATCGAACCACATTAAAAATTTTCTTATGTCTAATCTGCGTAAGAAATAGGGTTGTGATAGCTGATATGTGAGTGTTGTTTTACAAAGCTGATCTCAAATAAAAGAATAATGAGTGATGGTGACTCAAAGTGATGAAAGTAAGGGGTGAAAGGATGCTCCTAAACTTGGGCAGAAATATGAGGGCTGGTCATGCAGGCCGAATTTGTCAAATTTAAGCTTGCACCAGGGAACATCTCTCTCCAAAATTACTGTCTTTCTAGAGAAAAGTGTTGGAACAATTGACCTAACAGGAAGGAAAGAGGAAATGGTATAATTATGAAATCTTGAAAGGAATTAAAATATCTCATAAATTGTCAAAATACCCTTAGAAATAAAATCATTCAAATCAACAAATATGTCAAAAAGTGCTTATAAATAAAATTTTGAAATCAAAGTGTGTAGCAATAACAATGCAATCTCATACATAATATCTCAAATCATAATAACCTAAATTACATCATACGATTGTTATATTTACTTGTTACGTATAAGAACAAATAAGAAAATGAATGAATAATAGATATTTAGTAATTTGATGATATTATGTCATACAAATCTTATTTCTCATTATTTTTCATATACTCGTTATACATTTTATTTAAACTTAGAACTTTATGATTTACTTTTAAATCTCGAACTTTGATAACATGAAATTCTTTACATTTTATATAGTTATTTAAGGAACAACTTTGGTTTTATAACTTTTATAATATTCATATACATTTATTTCATAAATTATGACACATTTGTAAACCTAAAATTTCAATGACTTCGTATTCAATACATATAAAACTGTAATAAACGCATTTTTTTTAAGAATATTATTTTATTTTAAAAATATTTTATATATCAATTAGTCTAAATTGAGCAAGGATTTGATATCTTGGTCATGTGGATAATATAGTTGTGTAATTTTTTTTTATACATATATATTAGACTGTCATTATCATAATATGTGTAAAAATCTCAAAAGTATTTTCTTTTAGCAATTCTTATATGAAAATATATCTATAAAAATAGTATTTGGAAAAACATGTTCTCTTGGATGTTATGAAAATCTGTGAAACTACAAAACATTTCAGACACAGGTACTGCAAGTATCCTAGACGCATGTGTACTTGCAGAACAACCTTATGTACTACTACAAGTATCCTAGCGGCATGTGCACTTACACAGAACAACCTTAGAAACGTCTTATCTTCCATGAATGTTTGTTCACTTCTTACATACAATTGCATCTTCAATGAACAAGCATTCATTTCCTTCTTTGGCATGAATGTCCATTGTTTTTCTTGTATAATTGTTCATCTCTTGGTCAACATGTCGTTCATTATGAATGTTCATTTTGAACATCTGCTCTACTTTATATTCATGACCGTTCATCACCCTAACAAAAGTTTCCTAAACAGGAACATCCGCATTATCCTAAAGTACGGACATTCATTTGTGTAACCTAGCTTATGTGACATAGACGACCGCATTCATCTTTTGAACGATTGTTTATTCGCATACCAAAACTCTTATTCTAATTATGATTGGCTTTATCTTTGGAACGATTGTTCTATCACGTCCAGATCAATGGATCGCACTTGTTTTTGCCAGAATCTTTCACAACCAAAAAAATCACAAACTAACATAATCAATCTCCTGAACATTTCTACGCCACAAACACAAACATATCATGCCGGCAATTCACATAACAAGCTCTATATTTTGTCCATTTCCATTTCATCTTCAATTGGCCACACAGAAAGAGATGCTTTAATAATTCATTTTACCCGTTACCGATAAACTCGTCCCAATTCTAAAAATTTTGTGTTGGAAAACAACCCCGCGAAGTGCATGAAATATAGTCGGGGTAAATTCTTCTATATGATCCCAGAGATTCTTCACCAGAAAACAGAAAGAATCACCATTGTTGCGTACACATGAAAGTAGAAGTGCAGGTATGTTCGTAGAACGCTCATATGTTTGATGAATAGTAATTTTGTAAATTAATTTCGCAAATTAAATTTACTAAATTAATTAAAACCCCTTATCATGTACAGAGAGAGAGATTAAGTTACAGGTAAAAAGCACCATCACATGCTGGCAACAATTGATGGAATCTCACTTTCCACTTCACCCTCTCCATATGTTCCCTCTACACTTTTCTGCAACACAAACGCAAATATCAAACATTAAGACCATAATCAATTCAACCCAGACCCAAGCATCAGATGAAACAAGAAGATATCATTTGACCTCGAGACAAATACGCACCTCCAACTCTTTCCTTTTGTTTTGAGAAAGATAACGATCCAATGCACCCTTACCATAAAGAATCTTAGCTCCACAACCTTGTTCATCCAATCCTACAGCCTCTTCATCGACTACAACAGCATCTATTACATCATCTCCTGTTCTAACATCAGGAATCTGCAAAATGGATCATAAAAGTGGTAATCTACTGAATTTCTGTCCAGTGCAGCTGAAACCTTAGATAAAGACAAAATCTTCAAAGATAATTGGAAAAGAAAAAAGTATATCGATATGAAAACTGGTTGAGAAGAGAATACATCCAACTTTTTCCCCAAGCTGAAATTCTATTATGCATTTTACTGGGTTTCTAACCTCATACATGGCATCCATCAATATGCTTTCTAACAGTGATCTTAATCCCCGAGCCCCGGTATTCTTGCTCATTGCCTTTTTAGCAATTAATCTCAATGCAGTTTCTGTGAAATGCAGCTTGACCTGAAAAGCAATACCAAAGTGAAATCAGAGTGACTAAATAGGAATCATGCTTTCCGAAAACAATAACCTATACAGCTGCTAGAGAAAACCAATTGACTCCTATTCTCACATGAAAAAAGGAAAAAAGTACTAAAACTTCATTTACATAGTAAAAGGAAACGAACCATCTAGGAATCAATTGATATCCCAGAAAAGAACTTACGCCATTCATTTGGAACATCTTTTTGTATTGCTTCCCTAGGGCATTCTTTGGCTCTGTCAGGACCTACAAATATTTGTCCAACAAAGAGTCATAAGGGAAGCTAATGTAACGATAATGAACTAGAAAGAGAAAAGAATGACATAAATCTTATACTTCCACAATATGCATTTGCATTGGAAGTCAGAAACAACCAAAAATCATATAATGATTACACGCCACATCAATCAAAATGTTTTAGCAGCACATATGAGAAGCAATACAAGTCATTATATGCAAGTGCATGTCCTACCTATTGCTATTTCTTTATCTTTTTAATTTTTTAATAACAAACTCAAGATGTTATCAACAAATAATAAACATCTTAATTCAAGTGAACCAGAAGTCCACATTAGCTGTTTAAATGATGTATTAAATAATTGTAGAGATTCAAATCCTATTTTTCATTAAAAAGAAAGCTAACAGCCAGATGAAAAGCCTGAAATAGACAAGTTTGTCAGACTTTTTTTGATGGAATAGCAAGATAGTACCTGAACAAGTTGATTTTCTGTCAGTGCTGACAAACTAACAAGAACAGGAAATCGTCCAACAAATTCTGGTATCAGACCATATGAAACGAGATCACTACTTTCTACCTGCACACATGAGAGTTCATGTGAAAAGTGAGTTTCTGAAATGGTGCTTGAAATAATAAGGCTGTTACGCTGTTAATTTTTAATTTAAAAATAGTATTGAGCACTTACAGTCTCCATCAAAGATGATGCTACAGCAGCATCTATAACACCACTGGCCCTCATATTAGCACGTATGGGGGCACCAAATCCGATAGAAGAATCTTGACGCCTATAACGGATTGAAAACACTTTCAATTTACAGAGAAAAAACAAACAACATTACAAATATCACAAGTGCTTTGCTATTGTAGCTTTTGTATAACCTTTCTGAGATTGTTTTCTCTATGTCATTAAAGGCACCACCACATATGAAAAGTATATCCTTCGTGTCAACCTGCAGAAAAACATTAATAATATGAATTATAACAAACTGATTCTAGACCTAAAGAAATTATGAAAATCAATCCAAAGCACAAAAAATTGGCAGAGGCCAAGTCTTTAAAGATGTCAAAATTTAACAAATACAATTGAATATGGTTTACACTGTGGCTTGGCCCATAGACATATTTCTATTATCTTAAATAAGAATAAATGCTTATTCACATTTACCTGAATATTGTCACCTCTGGGATGCTTTCTAGCTCCTTTCTCAGGAACATTGACAACCTAGATAATAAAAAACTCAACATCAAAATATAAATAAATCAACTACAAATAAGTGCTGGAAATCCATTATATCTAGAGATTAAAATTTGTAGGACTGAATCCTGAGGCTGGCTTGAAAAAGGATTTAAAATCTTGTCAACTTTGAAAATACCAGGAAATTGAAAATAGAACAAGACTCATTGATTTTAAGAACAAGTACTGAGAATTGTAAAGAGACTCAACTTGAAGTTGATAGAACTAAATCACAAACAAGGAAAACAATAAATCAATTTGTCCAACTTTATGTAAATAAAGTTACTTACTGTTCCTTCCAGCATTTTCAGTAAAGCTTGTTGAACACCCTCTCCGGACACATCTCTACTGATATTGATGCTCTCAGCCTGCAAAATAAATAAGTAAAAGATGCAGAGTACAATAAAGAAATAAATAAAGCAGTGTTCAAAGAAGAATGTTTTGCATATACTGCGAGGAGAACCTTTTTGGTAATCTTGTCAACTTCATCAATATAAACAATGCCCTGCTGAGCAGCTGCAACATTATAATCAGCAACCTGAGATTTGCATATTGGAGAAAAAGTTAGATCAGAAATCCATTACATGTTATAGACATATAACTGCAATTCCAAAAAAAATTCCTAAATATAAAAGACTTCATGTCTATCTTATAAAGATAACAAACATATGATGGCTCCACCACAATCAACTTTCATATATGAACCTAATTATTATCACATCAAGGCCCACCCAATGGTAATTTTGTCTTCCTTATATATATCTAGGAGATTCAGATAACACGAAACAAATCCAACAGAAAACGACTACAAGCAGTAAATATTCTTCTTTTGGTATAAGTTTATGTTGTAGCTCCCTCATTTCTTCTAAGACTAACAAAGAATCATTGAGATGCCAGCAACAAAGATTGTAAAAACAACATGGACTAAACGTATGGTCCTTGTTCACCAGGCATGATATCTCTGTTTTGGCACACAACCCTCATTTTGTTTTTGGGTTTAACCCAAAATGGCTTCTTCTGGAAGTTAACATTATTCTACATGTTTTGTTTTCTTTTTATCTAAATCAGGTTTGCCACATGGCATTTCTTGATTGGATAAGTAAATTTACTTATCACATTTTGCCACAAAACCGCTACTTGTTTCTACTTTTCTAAACAATCTTCTTCAATTTTAAACTTACTTATCTCCTATTGTACCCTACCATCACAAGTAAACAACATGATTAACAAAAACATAAGCAAATAAATAAATGCTTATGCCTCTTCTTATCTATGACAACCAGTGAATCAAACACAACATATTATACAAAGTTACATTTACCTATAACTAATTTTATTAACTAAAATGACCATACCTCTTCCTGGTATAATTCCAGACAGATGTTTCATATCATAACTAATCCAGGTTATCGAGTTGAGTATGGACCACGTTAGTTTAGAATTCTTGTAAATTTTTACTCAATATCAGTTTAGAATGACTTTTGACTTCAAAAGATTACAAAATTTCAGTTGCCAATACAGTAAAAGCACCAAAATGAACATACAAAACAAGATATAGTCCCCTCCATAAAAATGGTCAATAGTTCCATCGCTCTGTGACTAGATCTACAAGAAATTGATATTTCAGACCCATGGATGCTTTGAATCACAACACCAAACAGTTTACATCATAACTGTATTACACCAGCACTTTATAGATAAATTTCATTAGATAGATGTATCAATGGTGAAAATCTGTCAAGCACTACAAACATAAGCAGAAATCAGAATTTATGATAAGATGCAAAGTTGGACACATGCTACCGTACAACATTCACTCAAACAGATTGCACTGCATTACTAATTGTACATGTGTAATAAATTGTGTTTCTAAGAGTTACCGTGAGGAGCTTGTATAATATGGACTCCACATCTTCCCCAACATATCCTGCCTGCAAATAACATACAATTGCCACGACAAAATGAGCGCCAGTCACAAATTTTGGGGAACTTCCAACTGAAGCTTAGCAATTTAATATACATAATAATAATAATAATAATAATATCTTCATAAAAATATCATCACTTGTTAATGATGTAATTAAAGATGCCAGAAGAAAATATATTTAATAGAAAGTAAAACATGGTATCTACAAGTATGAGTGCTTGCATATGCACATGTATGCGTGTCTCCAAGTAAGAGAGAAACTAGGGAACTGAATCTGCCATAAATTGAAGCTCAAATATCACAACTATAATTGAAAGAAATTCTTAATAACCAATGGCACAAGGATTCAACTTTGCTGGAGCCCACAGATACCATGTTTTCTTTATCAAACAGTAATTAGCTTTATCTTTTTATTTTTGGAACTGAAACCATATTCCACCAAAATACAACAAGTGGGTGAGGGTTTCTGAAATATGAGTAGCTTTTGAATAAAAACAATTTCATCATTTTTTTTAAATATCAGTGAAACCAATATGAATACTTATTTTGTGGTATTATTCACCCAACTATTGGGCAAAACATCTGACAGCAAATAATTGCAACATACAAATTATATAAAGCTGAATATGGATGCAAGTTAGGAATTAAATTATACTTCAGGAGAACCAAGATACAGAAAACCAAAAGTGTTTCTCTCAATCCATGAATGCTACTCTTCTCAAGAGTGCAGGGAATTATTATTATTTTTTTTTTTGCAAGACAATTTAAATTTTAGCAAAAATGCCCCAAGAGGAAAGGAATTCATACAAAAGAGTAAAACAATGTGCACTTACAAAGAAGTACTAATATTTGTACTAACAATAATATGTCACCAAGTAATTGACTGTTTCTTTATTTCTAATTCAAAATCACCCAATTACATGATAACATATTATCATTAGTACAAAATTAAAACCCACTGTTAATACACATAGTTTTATTGCAAAAAAATATAAATAATATAAAAAAAAAGAATAAGAAATTAAAACACTAGAATATGCAACTCGCCTGTGTCAACGTAGTTGCATCTGCAATAACAAAGGGAACATTCACAAACCGTGCTAAGGTTTTGGCAAGTAAAGTCTTCCCTGTCCTTGAAAAACATCAGTAGAGAACAGGTGAGACCAGTAACTGACAGTATCACGGTAATAATCAATGAAACACAAATTCTATGTTGGGTTATTTCACAGTTAAAATTTGGCTGGAAAAAAGGCAAAAACAAAATTCACAGAAAAAAGGCATTAACAAAATTTGAGGAAGAAAAGTTAATAGGAAACTATTTAGTGCAAGAAAAAACCCCACATTAATATGGAACCTAATGAAAAGAAGGCTACAGAATAGTCAATTGAGAAGAGTCCTACTCTCACAAACGTTCCTTAGAAACATTGCTCCTAGTGTTAATAGAACAGGAAAAAAAAAATAACGAATTAGGAAGAAGTTGAATAAGGATCCCCTCCCCCAAAAAAAAAAAAAAAAAACGGAAGTATTTCGTCTAAAGAAGAGAAAAAGGAGTAACTAATACCCATCCCTTTGGAATAAGATAAAACATCTTTAAATTTGGTAAGCATGGTCCAAACTTGCAGATGACTCAAAAGAATGGAGTTAACTGAGAAATATACAAGTACACTACAAGGTTAAAACAAAGATAACAAAAAATTACCTGAGCCTGTTGGCCCCAGTACCAAAATGTTACTTTTCTCCAGTTCCACGTTATCATCATCCACTGTCTCTACTCCAAAGCTACTAGAATCTCCAGCTGGCCTAACTTCCCAAGTGGTTGTAAACATGTTAACAACTGTGCTTCTTCTCAAAGAACATTATAAAAGCAAGAAAAAGTAACTCACAGGAACATACATAGACACAAATGAAGTAGTAACAGTTGTATTCACCTAGAAATATACAAGTTTTGACCTTGTGATGCAATGGTTTCAGATGATGCAATGTCTACTTAAGAAAACCATGACAACAACAAGCATTAGTAAATGTAACATAATTCCTACCTACTATAAGGTTTAACATTTAATATGCACACTGAAAAAAGAATCAATGTTTTTAGACATGGATAGAATATTGAGCGGTGAAGGGGCTGGTCCAGGTCAATCAACTCGGACTGATGTACTGGTTAAATAAATATTAAACATAATATTTAAAACAATTTTGTCTAATTAATTATTAAATATTAAATCAAGATTAAATTTAACTTAAATTGAATTTGGTTTGGTGGTCAATAGTCCAAAATGTTGGGTTTGACTCTCAGTAACAGAAAAATTTTACCAAAAAAAAAAAAAATCTTTAAATAAAAAATAACTCAAACCTATAATCAAATGAAAAATCAGTCTAACAATAAATGGCTTGCTTTCTCATGCATAACCTAAGTCCCAACTTCACCAAAATCCTCTAATTTCTTACACATACATCAGCATATGGGTTTGACTAGGGTAACCCAGCAATTGAACTGCTGGAACCATCCAGTTCACTCTTTCAATTGCCCATATTGGCTTTGGGGCAAGCCTGGATCTGCCCAACCATTGGTTGATATATTTATTTATTTTATATGTTTGAGAATGATAAGTATTTTATAGATGCTATTTGAATCAAAATATTGTTAACCTAACCCACACCAAGTTTCTGACTTCAATTTCTAAGATATTGGCCACATCTATATTCGTGCAATGCAGTGAATTGCCCTTAACTATTCATTCTCTCTTCTTTTCTTTTCCAAAGGAGTTCTATAAGTATTTCAGATGAATAACCCAGCTCCTTACTTCCCAGCATTAGAATATGGCAAAGAAAACAGAAAATAATAAAACAAGGTGACTACACATCAACCGTATAGAGCTAACCGTTTTTGCAATGAGTCGTTATAAATTCTCATATAGTGATTGTAAACCGCCACAGAGAGCACCTGTATACAAGATAAAGAATCAAAGAAAAATAAGAAATCAACATGCTTTTACTCAACATATTTTACAATGAGTGCATGAGAAACAGGGCAGAAAATCATAGAAAACAAATTTACATCCTACGATAAAGCCATACTTCAAATTCTTCCAAGAGAGATGATCACAAACACAACCACATGAAAATATCTTTCCATATTGTCCCCTATGTGAATTCATGCATTATGCCATAGGAAAAGTGCATTAAAGCACTACAAATATCTGCATTATCCCTCAAAATCCAGACTTTTCAAAATCATCAAAGTCAGGTTTACAACTAGCACAGCCACCTAAATAAACAAAACAAACACCACGGAATGAAAATGTCCAAAGAAAACTCGACTTAAACTACTGCAAAAGACTAGCAAAATGCAATTTGCCTGTAAAAAAACCCATTAAGACAACATGCCGCCCATTCAAACTCAAACAAAACTCAAGAAGCAAATAGTAAACTAGCACTAACTACACCTGTTGCTTTTAAGATTTTACCATACAAACCCGAAGCATAACACTTTCTAATAAACAAAATAAAAACTCCAAATACAGCAACTAAACAATCAAAAACAAATTAACAAACATGACACATACGCAGAGAACCATAAATTTTTACCTTTTTGGCCCTCTCCTGCCCAATTACAAACTTATCAAGCCCCTTGCAAATTTCCTTAGGAGTTGGAAACTTGTGCCCCAAATTGGACCCGCCCCAACACCCATCCTTCGAACCAGACCCGGACCCAGTTCCACGGGCCAAACTATGACCCGGTCCACTGCCCCGAACCGCAATTCCATCTCCAGGAGGCTGCCATACCTCTGGTGGTTCCCCATACGAATTCATAACGGTAGCACTAGTACTATTTCTATCAAACCCTTCAACCGTATTCAAATTAGAACCCTTCTCAATCAAATCACCACGAAGAGACACGGGTTTGAATGAAGTGAAGTGATAAGGTGTGTTATTTAAGCGATCGTCGTATTTCGTACGATTCCTACAGTGAGAACTGGTCATGGCCACGCGGCCAGCGTGCATGTAATTGAAAATTAAGTACCTGTATTGAGACACCGTAAAACAAGCCATTGCTTTGGAAGATTTGGATCTGATTGTTGCTAAACCAGCCATTAAATTAAAATTTAACAAAAAATTACCGGGAAAATGATGGAAATTCAGGTTTGAAAAAGATTTAAAATTTGTTCAGGGGTTTAAAAGAATCACAGGTGAATTGAAGTGGGTGGCTGTTAGATTTTAAAGATGACAACCATAACTGCAAGAAAATTAAACCTACCAGATTTTCCCGGGAAAGCGAGGGAAAATAAGTTCGAAAATATGGAAAATTAGTTGAGGGTTTTGACAGAACAGGAGGTGAAATGAAGTGGGCAGGTGTTAGATTTTGAAGATGAGAATGAGAATTCGCAGAAAATAAACAGAAAACTACGACCGCCAACACTCAACAGCAGAGAAGAAGATAAAATAAAATAAAACAAAACAAAAGAAAAAAAAAATATCTGCTGCCACTGTAATTAGATAAGTTGACCAGACTTTTATTTATTTTTACGAGGTTTCAAGAGAGAATGTAATAAAAAAACTTGTGATGGTAATTAAGAAAAACGACACCGTTGCGACTTGGCTAATTGTAGACCAATATTCTCTTGCTTGCCATATTTACATAAAATATCAGTAGATTTTAGACAGAATCTACTTGCATGATGTCTTTGGTCTTTTCTAAGATTTTTTTTTTTTTTGTTTTAATGAAGAAGTAAATTTGCAGTAAAATTTTTTTATCTCGGTTTCCTGCTTGTAAAGCAGTCTTAGTCATGATATCAAAAAAAAAAAAAAAAAACAAATCTACAAGATCTTGTCTGTATTCTGAAATTTGGGTCTATCTGATTTTACTTTCTAATTCAAAATATCTGGAAATAGAGTTTTTATAAATAATAATAATAATAATAATAATAATATCTATAAGTCTGTTCGATAACCTAAACTTGGAGTAAGTTTTGTAATATTTAGAGAAAATTATTAAAATAGTTTATTTTAAAAATTAAAATGAATTATTAAAACTTTAGATTTCTTATCTGATTTTTCATGTTGCTATTATAAATGGGAGAAACATCGTGAATACATAACAAAATATTTAAATTTTTATACTAAATTCAAATAAATATGATAAAAATCATTTCATTAACAAATTTTATCATATTTATTAACAAAATTCTTCATGATGCACGTTAATGGTGAAGATTGCACAATCCTCTACCATCATATATGGTTTTTTCATGTTTTAACGATAAAACGATACAATACATATAAAAATCAAATCAAATCAAATATGTTTAACGTTAAAAAATAAGTTAAATTCATTTTTTAGTTATAATAATAGATTATTTTAATAATTTTTCTAGTATTTAAATACCAAAAATTCGAATATAATATTGGTTTTGTAGGATTAAATTGATGCTTAAAACTGTTAATATGGAAATTAAGGATGTGGTAAAAGACTGACTACGAGAAGTAAAATGCTATAAAATTCTATTCACTTATTACACAAGTTATCTCGATTACCCTTCAACTTTGGAAAAACCAATTTCTTACCCAACCAATAAATTTGTTAAAAAATAAATTTTTCATAAAAACATTAAAAAGTTAAAAAACTTCAAGTAATGTAAGATTGTATCCCAAGATTTTGTTAAATAATTTATATGCCCCTAATTTTTAAAGCAGACTGTAAATTTTTTTAATTTTACAAATGATAAAAAAAAACCTTTCGAAGAGCTTTTGAGAATTTTATTTTAATATACTCTTCTTTAGCTTGAAAATTATAAATATATCTCAACGAATAAAATATTAAATATAAATATTATATTAAAAGCTATTAAATATATAAAAATAAATATAATAATTTTTGAAAGAAGATTGAAAAAATATCATCTTAACCCCTAATAAGTTTTGAAAAACTATATTTACACTCTTACTTACACCGCATATTACAATAGTTAAACAAAATAACATAAATAACTTTTAATTTTTAAAACTAAATATAGATTTTAACAAACAAAGAAAAAATAGATTTAAACAAACTTAAATGGTAACATTTGTAGGAAATAGTCATATGGCCTATTTAATATTAATATTATGTAACATGGCATCACAAAATTTTATCCTAAATGATATATCATTTCACATAATATTAGTGATTCATCAAAATTAGATAAGATGATTCCAAAACAACACTTGGATGAATATAGTACTACTCTTAATTCATAATTATAGAACAAATTTTTTACTTCTTTTTAACCAAATTTAGTGGATTTGATAGCTTTAGCAAGCAAGAAAATGAGAGAATATCAAGAACAAACATAGAAAAAAGCTGTGTCTGATTAATGCTCAAATAGAATTTTTAACATGATATTAAAAACATAGAGCACAAGTTTTTTTTAAACTAGCAAAATGTTATTAAGATGCTTTTCAAAATCATTAATGAGCTTGAGATTGCATATTACTTTCAGCAAATCAAATAAAATGCTATATAACAAGCTCATATTGAGACTCTTCTGATTTACAAGAACTGCTTTGTAAAAGGAAGCAGAAGCACTATTACTTTGTCCTAGAAAATCATTAGCTAAGAGAAACGTTTGAACAATACCCAGGTCTGAAGTAACACAAAAGTGCTGATTATCAGTGATTGTTTAAGGCAGCAACAAACTTAACATCAGCAGCTTCTGTTAAGACAGCTGCTTCTAGGCTTGCTTGTCTACTTCTGATGAACTGCAATATGACTAAGACTGATTACACAGAGATCCAAGAACAAACTCAAACCTTCCCATTTGAGTAAACAATAATAATAATGGCAGTAATAAAGAAAACCAAAAATTGAGTAAGAATCTCCAATCCTTGTGACAATGGTTAAGACGGATACCCTCTAAGATAATTCTAGAGGTTACCTTTTGAAACTTTAGAAGGAGCCTCTTTAATAAAAATTAGAAAGTAAATAAAAGGTTCAGATGTTGCTACCATTAGGAATACACTTTATCTTGCTATTTGAATTTGATGCTGAAATTGATATTTCAAACATGTGATGAATCTTTAACAAGGGAATTGAAATTCTTGGAAGAAAGTAATAAGGGTGATAAAGAAACCAATCTTACTTGAATTTCGAAGCAAGGCTTTTAGCTTCTCTAACAGCAGCACTTACAGCGTAAATCACCATCTTCTTCACCTACAAACAAGAAAGCCGGTGAAGTGTAAGAAACATTTTTGGTTAAAACACATTGTTGGTTTACATACATACAATGAAAAATAGTTGAGCAATAGACAAAAGACTAGACCCTAAGATTTAATTGTCATTGACGCAAGGTAAAAATCCAAGGTCACAGATTTCTGAAAAAGAAGAATAGAAGCAGCATGTACCTCTAGTTTGTCCTCCTTAGCTCTATGACCTTTAGGAAGCAAACGAAACTCCTCTGTTAAGCGAATGCATTCTTGGACGTTATCAGGGGATACAAAGTCAAGGGCAACCTTAATGCATGACTGGAAAAGATTATTAGATAGTGTTAATACATATGAAACCCAGATGAAGTTAAGCAATCCTTTGATAAAATTTCCTAACAAGGCACAAAATTTCCTATACTGATGGAATATCTATCTCAAGGCCTTACGGATTCATTTTGCACTTGGTAGAAGACCGTCTCAAGCTCTTGCCAAAAAGAAGTTGATGTTTGCCAGGTTGACTAAACCTAAAATTTTATAAGTTTTCAATAACTTACTTTTATAACCTTTTGAATTTCAAAGTTTATATTTTATTATGACCAAACATTCTGAAAATTTACAGATTGATTACAAAATTTCTTCTAACAAGCAACATCTTTGACTTCAGTGGAATTTCTTAGACTACAGGGGCTAAAAGGATAACATAAGCTAATTCAACAATTTATTGCATATCCTGACCATTAATGTGACATTTTAAGTCAAGTGATATTTTCCTGAGTGGATGGCAAGCCACAAACACGGCTTGAAGAAATGAAAGACAAAGGGAAACAATGTTTATTTTGTAGCTTTGCCAAGCTCCAACAAGTAGGCATAATTGTTACATCAGACACCTTACCCGTCTATTTCTTACTTGATGTGGGCATCCTGCAGGAATGAAAACAGCCTCCCCAAGGTGTTGCTCAAATGTCCAAGGTTCAACATCTGAAAATCATTTGAAGGGGTCACAAGCTAGCATGACATCTTTGTACAATAGCCTTACTAAAAACAAGTTAGATCTTACTGAACTCCTCCTTCAGCTGTTTTTTATGTCTCTCATTTAGATATAGGGTCTGGTCATGGATGGGGTGAATAACCTGATGCAAGCATGACATTAATTTAAAACAATATAACTCAAAGTAATAATGCATTATTGAAAGATTTGCTCACAATGATACGTACAGAATTCACAGGAAGATTATCGATATGGCGGAACTCTTTCTGATGGTTGTGCAAGTACTTAATTAAATCAGGCACATCCTGCCTACGAAAAATGTCCCAAACAGCACCACCATATACAATCTCAGAAGTTTGATTGTCTTTCACAGAATCTCTATTTGCATTTGTCCCTGGGGAGACTGATCCTGAACAATTGACTCCATTTTCAAAACATTTTGCCTCCATAGGATCTATATTGCTGGCAGGTTTCATTTCCCCTGCTATGGTATAAGGATGACAGTCTTGATTACACAAACTTCCCTTGATTGTTTCTTGATTACCACAAACTACATGAACAGGATGAAATTCTTCAACTCTAGGGTAGCTCTGCCCAGTATCAACTCCACTGGGCAAGGATAGATTACTCCCAGCAGCATCCAAGCTTTTAGCAACACAGTCGGGAGTTGCATCAGTCTTAGCTTGATCTGACTTTCTACCTTGATCTCTGTCAGTGCCAGAAAACGTCACCACAGAACCATCTTTCCCCTTTACAAGCTCACTAGTCTCCACGAACCCAGAAGATAGAACATATTCTTGATGATCTGAATCACTTTCTTTCATTTCATTCTGATCATAGGGTTCATGAAAATTACTGTGACTGGAACTCATCTCATCCTGCAGCAGGAGTTTTCTCCCAGGCACATTCTTGCATATGGAACAGGACTCTTTCATGGCAGGAGAGGATTGCTCATCTGACGAGAAATCTGTCTTCAGAAAATTTATGCAATTGCAAGATCCAGTTGGTTTAGTCAAATTTGTATTTGACTTTTGTTTTTTCCGACTCTTCCTGCCAACTTTACCTGATTTTTTAACAATACCATAAAGCTTCCGCAGGTCTTCATCATTGTATTTCTTCTGTAACTTTTTTATGATTTTGTGCTGCCATTGAGGAATTTTCACTTCAGCGGTGTGAGTCAGTATATTGACCTATATTGCACACACAAGAAAACTTGGTCAACTTTGATCTGAAACTACGTTGACTGCTCATTTGACTTAAAAAACTGAAGTTAATAGGTAAAGCATCAACAATATTATTTAAGCTCTAAATAAATATAGTGAGAAAGATAGGGCACAAAGAGAGAGGTGAGCTGTCTTTTCTTAGGACTACAGGGGTACACAGTTAAATTCTATCATGTCCCATCTGAGGACCACCTATTAAACTCATTCTTATGAATTTAAAGCAGGAAGATTTAGCAATTCATGTGACTCATCTACCAGCCCCCAGTCCTGAAAAAAAGAGGGATGTCTGCACTTTACCTTAGCGTGTGAAACTGATATATCAATCACACACAACCATAGAAATAATAACATAAAAAAAAAAAGAAAACCGATTAATGATTTGTGACTCCAATTTGGTTGCATAAATATCACCAATATAATTAAGTTTCTTCACTGTAGATCAACAAGGTACAGGGTATGAGAAAATTCTCGTCCTCTCAACTCTCTCTCACTCAACAACGACCTGTCTATGCTCTTACAACATAACTTATAGAGAACCGCCCTAAGTGGTGGACATTCTCTAATTTTCACTCAACACAACACCCTATGATGGGCTCTTTCTCATCATAGGCTACCTTTGGGATGAAAATCCAATTTTTCTTCTATTCTTCCAGTGTTTCAAGGGTTTATTCTCTTATTCAGCAGAAATCTACATAAAACTGGAGAAAAATATCATCATTTATAGAACCTGTCTTCCCATGGTCTAAGGTGCCATTACAGCTATCACTCACCATGGAACAAGACCTTGGTGGTGAGCCCCTTTAAGCACACTATGAAGCCATATACCACTTTTAGCCCACTCTAAGCACTAACAACAAATTATCGAAGATCTTTAAACTCAGACCCTATCTATTACACAAACATTTCTAAATGCAATGAGACTAAAATCACACATTTAAGTCTGATAGGAGTCAAATTTTTAATAAAAATTACCAGTGCTGAATGTCAGTAAATCATGAAATTATATCATGTCTAGATTCAAAACACTGTGAAAAGCAAGAAAAACCTAGACCAAAAATAATTTGCTAATTTATAGAAAAAATTGCATACCGCATCAGAAATGTCACAATGTAGTTTTGTCACTGAATCACCCCTTCCAAGTTCTTGTAAAGACCCATAGGCAATGTATGTTTTGGGTCCCAAGTCTGGCTTCAGAACAGAAGGAAGCTTTGTAGTAAGATTCAGAACACCAGATTTTGGATGGGTATAGTCAGCAAATGGAAGCATAGCCATGAATTCAGCACCATGCCTTGGCAAACACTCTTCAAATGAATTTGATGCAGGCCAATCTTTCAACTTCAACATTTCTGGCCACCCATTCCTATAGCTACGACCCTCTAAGTAGCCCTTAAAGAACTGGAAAATATTGATTTCGACCTGTATCATCAAGAGGAAATGTATTATTTAGATCATAGCCAATAACTGGAGCCTACTGCCAGCCAGAAAAGTGCTTAAAATCTTAAGACCTGAAATGAATACAAACAAACAAGCAAAAAATATCAAAACAAAATTTTTATTGTAAGATACCTTAATTCTCTTACTCATGCATTGTCAATATAAAATAGGCCAAACATATGGAATATACTGATAATGAAGGATCCATAAAAGAAAGAGTGAGAGAGAGAGAGGGGATTTTTGTTGTTGACGTAAATTTCCAACCATTAATAAGCCTTACCCTAAAGGTGCAAGAATATATTGAGTTGGCAAATTAATCCAGTCCTTGACTTTGTATCTCAACCATTAGATTAAGTAGAGTGAATATTTGAGAATTTATGTCAACTCTTCAAGTCAAGAATTTAAGACAAATGCTTGTTTCCTAAAGGGAAGCTCATGATTTTAGTTTAGGGTGAAGCAACAGGCGTATGAAGGCACATAACAGTATGAAAGTAAAAACATAGAGCAGATTTAAAGCTTAAAAACCAATTATAATTGAAAACAAAGACGAACTGCAAAATATTGGCCTGGTAATGGTACTAGGCCAGCAAGTGGGCCAGTGAGGAGGTATAATTCTAGATGAACATATCAGCAACTACAAAAAGGTGTAATGCAACTCTGGGACATACAAAGATGAATGCATACCTCACACCAATCTAAACAATCAACAGCTTTAACCTTATGAGCCTCCTCTTTTAAAATCTTTTCTGCCCCTCGAAAAGCCCTCCACATGACCATTGGATCCCAACTAAGACCAGAAGTCTTTTCAAGCACATTTCTAACTATCACAGGTTCACCTCTCATCCAATGCATTTGAAAATGCTCGATGTCATTGTTTTCCAACTGAGTAGCATTTGCACAGTACAGATAATTGTCCTGACTGTTGTCCCTATAAGCTGCCTGCCTAACTTCAAAAGTTTTTACCCCTTTTTCAGCAGAGTCTACATGATTGCACAAAGAACATCCTTGAGAAACAACATCCAGCAACTTATAGTTGATAGTCAGGTCCTCTGCAGTCTTAATCAACTTCGCAATCCAATTAGTATCAAAGATGCGTCTCAGTGCAAGCATCTGACTCCCACAACCTCCCTGTGCTTTGGGAGGACAAGGAATCTTACCGTCAGCCTCTGCTCTCCAATCAGGAATTTCAAATAATGTCTTAGCCATCTTGTCTGAAGAAATTTGGCTGTCAAAACCTGTAACCTGACCATTTGCTTTTTCAGCAAGCTGCTGTTCAGAAAGCACCTCTTCGATACCTCTATGTTGAACACCTTTTCTTATTTCTCCACAGCAAGTAAGGCAAAGATCATAAGAACAATCAGGATTGGGGCAGCTTCTGTGGAAATTAACAATTGACGTGCTGCAATTGTCACTGTTAAATACGGACAGATTCATTGTTAAAACTTTTACCATTATAAATACAATTTTGACCAGTATACACATGGACACACACTTCATGTACAAAAGGTTAGGTATTGAGAGGTGTAAATAGACTGACATATTATCACATGATTAGGTGATTTTAAATTCAATAAAACTATATACACTTATAATTAGTACTAATGATGATATGTTACCATGTGATTGAGTGATTTTGAATTATGAATAAAATAATACCCAATCACATGATAACACATTATCACTAGTACATAAATTGGTGTTTATTATAAATGCACATAACATTACTCTCTCTCTCTCTCTCTCTATCTATCTATCTATGTATATATATATATATATATATATATAGAAAGAAATTATGAATTACAGTATCTTGAACTCATAATAGCACCATTCAACAAAGAAAAGGGCACAACTGCCACTATCAGAAGAGAAAGCAAGCTATCAACTGTAATGGATGAACCTATCCCTAGCATCCAATCTCCCATTGATGATTTATGAGTATGTCCCTAGGTTAAATAAACTACTAATGAATGGAGAAATCTCTTAGAAGTCTGCACCTTTTCCAGTAGATTTCTAGTTTAGATTAACAAATATATGAAATAAGATTACACACTGCCACATAACGATAAGGGATGCAGAAAGGTGCATTTGCCAGGATCAGAAAAGAAAGTACGAACATTCAACAATGGTAGACAGTACGTTGACTCAAATACAATCTTCGACAATCAATAATATGTTTTAGCATAATATTTACAAATTTAGAGATCAATTTCAAACAAGATCTCTTTCCCTCAAAACAGAATGTACCTGAGGGAAAAAGGATTTTTTCAGGCACTAAACAGTATGCACAAAATACACAAAGCACAAAGATGGGATAATTATGATGAATTACCCAAAGTCCATTTCTTCCGAATTCTTTTTCTTTTCTGATTAATAGATATTAAAGGCTCTTT
Organism: Anacardium occidentale; assembly: GCA_026122585.1. Taxonomy (NCBI): domain Eukaryota; kingdom Viridiplantae; phylum Streptophyta; class Magnoliopsida; order Sapindales; family Anacardiaceae; genus Anacardium; species Anacardium occidentale. Next base: position 211,705 of record JAJEJH010000028.1, read on the forward strand.
AATACATTTTCATTGCTGATTTTCCAGACAGTCAGAAAGGTAAAAAGGTTAGTAGTTTCTTCTGGTGTCAAAGCATGAGCCACATAAGACATGGCAAACCCATGTCTACTAATGTTGACTGTATCAGGGAGATACAATGTTTTTCCACTTAGATACCATAATTTTCCAAAGATCATAAACTTACTAAAGATAAAATATAGACTGAAGATACCAGGTATTTATGAACATCAGGGAGCATGAGATGATACCAATATACCCTGTCATCATCATCCAATGAAGATCTCATTATGTCATCCTCTGTCAATTGTAATCCTATGAAACAGGCAGAAGAAAAACACTTGATAAGCATTTTGAAACACCTATCTTGCAAAAACTTCTAAATGGTAATCCCATACAATTATAATACCACAAATGTTGGCTTCTATTCCCAATTCAATGCTCTGCTCTCGTTGGATATGCCTCAGGAGAGGCAGAGTTTTATTTAACAAGTATAGCAATTTTTCCAATTTGACATTTGTATCTGCTTCTTTACATTCAGCCTATCAAAAAAATCATTCATTTTACTTATCACTAAAAGAACTACAGCAAAGTAAACAGAAATATAAACAGAAAGATCAGAAGGCACAAACCAGCACAATCAAATCTTCCTTAAGGCACACTCTGCAATTGCAATTGCCCCTGCAAAATGGACATGCAGTCGCTATGTCCTCTCTTGTTTTCTCTGGGTACCTAATTTAGTTCTTTAAAGACACTATCAGGAGTTGCACAAGAAATCAAAATAATATAGATCAACATTTAATTAAATTGTTTTTCTATTAGGTATATTATACACAAATAGAAAGTGATTTTACTGCTGTTTTTAACTTTCACAAGAACTTGAACTTAATACTATTCTAGCAGGAAGGTGTAGAGGAAAAGCTTTCATGATAAATCAATAAATAGGAAAAGCTTTCATGATAAATCAATAAATCTATGTACAAAAGTCAGGGTTGATGAACTGCACTTACTATGAGCAAAATAGGATTTTTAAGATCACATTAATGGTTTGCATAAAAGCTGGGAACAATATTGCGAAAATCAACTAATCTACTGTCTCACAGTTTTTCAATTTCATTGTTTCCATTAGTAATATAACTTTGTAAGATCTCATTACCATTTTGCAACACACTGATAGCAATAGCGCTTCCTTTTGCAACTGGAACAAACAACTACACCATTCCTATCACTCCTCAAACATTGGTGGCACATCAAACTTCTCTGCTCCATGTTGCAGCTCCCAGCAGCCTAATGCAGAAGCTCAGTCAAAATGGTTTACAAATTACAAAGGAAAATTGGAAGCATTACAACAGGACAATATAATTTCATCGAAGATCCAGATTACACATAATAGTAAATAGAGCACAATTCTCTATTTTTCCTCTTTTCATGTATGATTAAAACTCCTTAACACACCAGACTTTTTTCAAATGAGGAATATAAAGTTATCACATGTAGTTGCCAATTTTAAAGTATATGCCTAAGAAAGTGTTGCATACAAAGGTTTGGCAGTTTAAATTGTATGATTGGCATATCAAGGACCTGTAGAGTTACATAGCATATAAGTCATTCAGAACGCTATATATCAGGCCTACCCATTCTTTTAAGCTTAATTCATTAGTGAACATAACTTGCCAATAGCACTAACTAATCTAACATCAATAAATTTTTGTCAAATAAGTGAATATAAATAGTTTGTCTCAAAGAAACTATGAGAAATGATGAATTTGGAAGAACTTACCATTGACTTTGAGTTTTCTGATTGATTGCAGACCATCCTCGGCCTCCCTCTAGGCCGCTTTTGAGCACTGCTAGAATTGTTAGTTAACAAGAGTGCTTTCGTTTCCAAATGGCTGACATCCACTCCATCTCCAATCAGAACATCCATCATCATCAAATCTTTTTCCTTTTCATGTTCTATCTTGACAGGAGCCATTTGCTTTTGATTCTTCTGCCCTAAAATCTTATTCAAAGGTTCACCGAAAAGAATTGTTCTCTTGTTCTTTGCACCCTTTGGTCGGCCTCGCTTACTACTTTGCCTCTCATCAGGACCATCAGTCACTCTGTGATTTTTTTCTCCTGCACAGCTTTTTTTCTTGGTTTTTGAATCCTTCGGCGTTTTTGACTTATTCTTTGACTGCATAATCTCATCCCCTCTGGAAGGCTGTTCGATAATTTCAACACCAATAATTGCCTCCTTAATCTCACCACGTATTTCTAGGTTTCTATCAGCAAAAACTTCCTTTTCATAATGCTTTACCCTATCTTCTTCACCATCATTATTGCCCACAATTTCACTAAGCGTTCCCCGATCTTCACCTGCAATTATATTCTTCTTATTCTTGGAACCCTTAGGTCGGCCACGCCCAGGCTTTGTCTGGACAATCACATGACCACCTCCATTAACAACAGTGACTTCACCTGTCATAACTTTCACTTCTATAAACCCAACAGTAGTCCCCTCATTTTTTGGTGTCATCGAATTTTTAACACCACCATTATTACCACTCCCAATTAGATCGGACATTTCTTGATTTTGCCCTTCAGAAATTTTCTTTACCTTATTCTTTGAACCCTTTGGCCGACCAACCTTCTTCTTTGGGCTCACGAGGTTATCACTCTTAAGGTCACCATCAGCTTTACTCACCCCTTCAATACATTCCTGAGAAACAGGAACCTTAATCTTATTTTTCGAACCCTTTGGCCTCCCACGTTTACGCTTTACCTTTAGCATCTCATTTTCTGCACCATTTGCAACTCCATTTACAGGTTGATGCGCTTCTTGAGTTTCTTCTATGAAAGGTGTTTCACCTCCATTTCCAAATGATAATTCACCAAACAGGCCTTGAATTCCAACACCATCAAGACTAACACATGCAGATTTTCCACACCAACACTGACTTGCAAATGAACCAAACCCTTCACCAAACAAACTTATACCCCCATTTCCATCACCACCACCATTCACCCCAGTAAAAAGACTCTCAATTTCTTTACCACCAGACCCAAAAACCTCAATTCCACCACTTACTTCATCAAACAAGCCCTCAATCATCTTACAATCAAAACCCCCACCACCAGTTTCAGCCACATCCTTCGATGACTCCAGGCCCTTGATATCAAGTTGCTCATCATCATTACTAACACCAATTTCCTCACCATTCCTTATAAGAACCTCACCACCACCACCAAACCCACTTGAAGCTTCACCTAAACACACTTCATTCCCCTGATATACCTCATCACCACCAAAATGCTCCAAGCTTTGACCATCATTCCCTACACTCTCTTCACAAAAACAACCTAGAGGACTGTCAGCTTCATCACCAAGCAAACCTTCAATTTCCTCACCCCAAAAACCCAAACACTCATTTCCCACACTCAAATCAACACCATTTTTCACCGCACTCTCTTCCTCACTCGCATCCCCCTCCCCCTTCTTTTGCTTCTTTCCCTTCAAGCCCACTTGACTTCCACTCCCATTTTCAGTCCTCTTCCTCTTCATCAACCTCATCTCCTCTTTCCACTGCTTCCTATACACATAATGCTTCTGACAATAGCGTTTACCCTTCAAAGCTCTTTCACCACACCTCCATTTCGGTGGGTCTCTTCTGCACCTGCCATCCTGAACAGCATCCTTATTCATCGTTCCCCTCTTTTTTAAAAGAGAAGAAAATCAAGAAATTGCTTATTTTCTTGAAAATGTAAAAGGGCTAGTGAGTAACAGAGTCAATGACGGCAAACGGGGATGTTTTGAATTACATTTTGAGGTGGGAAATTGAAATTCGAAAGAAATGAATATGAAATTGATAGCAAAAACTAGAATTATGATGTTAATACCTATGCAATTGCAAACGCAAATCAATGTACTCTCTTTTCTTCTTTTTATATTTTTTTTCCTTACATTTATGTTGTGGAGCACATGAGCGGACATGTTGATGTAACGTTCCAATATCAGAATATCAATTTTCATTTATGTCTCAAGAATCTTAAAACAACATTATCATCCCTGTGGGTTTTGGATCAATCTTTGTTAATGTATTTTTTATCTTCCAATAAAATTAAAATATAAAAAAATATAAAACTTAAATAATATAATTAAGTGTAAACAATTTTTGTATATATATTTTGTATACTTTGTGTTATTATGTAATCTGATAATTTTGAATTTAATAAAATAATTACATATTATATAAATACATAAATTATGTAAAAAAAAATGGTGTATATAACATTGCCCATTTAAAACATATAGATACTATTATAAAACCATTTAAACACATTCGTGGGCTATGTCGGGCCTTTTTGGTGCAATGCACCATATTCTTGAGTCAAGACGTGCTTAAGTCTCTTAAATAATGGATTTTGTTCAGTTACGATAAATGCAATGTTTGAGGCACGATATAAGGACCTCTTAGTGATATCTCAATGGGCATTTAATGAGACAATCAAAGTGCTTAAGCAAGTTGATTCTTCATATTATAAATTTTTTATTTTTTAAAATTATTAATTTATAATATTTTTTAATTTAATTATTTTTGGATTAATATTTGATTTTTCTCATTCTCAAAATAACCTAAAAAAATTGAATTTATTTGTTCTCAAATTTATTTTAACATAAATGAAAATATAAAATAAATGTAATAATTAAAAAATATTGAAAAAACTGAAAACAGATTAATTTATAAAATTAAGAATTAATTGAGGATGTTAAAACTTTATAATTGACATAAAGAGATTGAGATTGAGACAGTGGAGGGTGAAGGAATTGTATAAGATTATAAATTGCATTATGTTATTTACTGTAAAATTAAAAAACAAAATAAAAATTAAAAAGTTTCTAACACCCTTGTGATGCTTAGGAATAGCTATTTCCCCCCCCCCCCCTGCTTTAATGATTTGTTTTTTAAAATTTTTAATATTATTTTTGAAGATTGTGTTGTACCCAAAGTTTTATCATGTACAAATGTTTTTTAATAAGGCTAAAAGACTGATTTACTTTTAGAATTTTTTTCAATAATAAAATTTTATCTGATAATTTTTTAAAATTTAAATACTTAGCTATCAAATATTTTTTATTTATATTTGTCAAAATACTTAATAAAATAATTAAAATACTGTTACTAAAAAAGATAAAAAATATAAATAATAAAAATATTTAAATATAAAAAATAATGTAATTTTAAAAAATATATTTTAATTAAATTTTTAAAATTAAAAAAGTCACCATCACTTAAATTTGAATCAGGTGGTGGGAAAACTTTTTCCCACCTGATTCACAACATGATCAAAACCTATTTTAGCAAATGTGACAAGATCTGACCACTTGATTTATGAATTAGTTAGATTTGATGGACCCTTTTTGATATAGGTGACAAGATTTGACCGCTTTTAATATAAATGGTGGCTGAAATGGTAGAAAATGACCATATATACAACGATAATTTATAGTCAATATTGATGGCAAAAGTGATCAAATTGTCTCTATCAACTGATCACCTTATACCAAATGACATTTTCCAATTATTTGATTTGTTTTTTTTTTTAATTTTTTCTTTTTTAAAATTAAAAAATAATATCTAAACAATTCCATAAAAGTTAAAACTTATGAATCAATTATTAAATTATTTTTTTCTAAATCTTTTATAAAATATGATAAGAACAGTTAAAATTACTGAATGATCATATCATTTTGACGAAATAATTAAATTTTTTATTTTTTATGAAAAGTATTAAACTTTTTAATTTTTTATTGAATAGATCATACTTATATTTAATCACATAAAGTTGACTATAATATTTAATGTCATTAAAAATTAATGACGTGGTTTTTCTTGTTTTAATTCATAAAATATTTTGAAGATAATTTTTGGTTGGGATGAACAATTTTTAGTTGAATAAACTTTTTTTTTCTTTTATTGGGAAAATTTAAATCTTTATATTTTTTTTATTAAAGAGATTAAATTTGTATTCTATCACGCAAAAACATAATTAATCTATAAATCTATATTATGTCTTCCTACAGAGACTAAATTCATTTAATTAAGTGATGTTTATTGACATTAAACTTTGCTAAGCGTATCTTATTAATTTAAATTATTTTAATAAGAATGATGTTTTAGCAAAGTTCAAAGAAATCATTTTTAACTATTAAAAAAATTTAAACTTTCTACTTAGAATATCCTTATTATAAAAATAAAATAAAATGAGAAATTAATTCTGATAGGGTTTTGCTTTTTTGGCTAGATTTTGTTTATTTTATATATGTTTTGTGGTTTTTTATAAAATAAATTTAGAAAAAAAAAGTATAATTTAAGATTTTTTGTGGATTGCACATTTTCTAATCAACAATTAAATTGCCCATGTTATTATCTAAAATGTCCATATCTATCAATGTTTAACACCAAAAATTTGATCCCTTAACTGGTAAATTAAAAGTTTGATAATTTTAATGTGAAAACTAAAAGTTTAATTCTTTTAATAGAGAAAATCATATTAAACAACTTTCATATATTGCTATTATTTTATCATAAAATCTAAGGGAGGGGTGGGAAAATGGAAATTTCAATCTTGAAAGGTGGGAAATGTTAGTTGGTCATTTATTTTGGAAAAAGGTGGGTGATGGGCGGCATGCGATTGTGATGGAGGCGGTGGGGCGACGGAGGAGACATTAGATTGGGGAGGGAGAGGACTTGTGGGGTCGGTTTTGTCATTATTTTGTAAAATTATCATATTTGAAATTATCTGGGACTTAACGAAGGAAAACGTCGCCTTTATACTTTTATTCGGAAAACAACACTGCCAATAAATTAACATGTTGTCGAGTCCACACCCCTTCAGCCCATGAGTAGGAGATTGGGCGCATGAAGTTGGAAATGTTGTACTATACTATAAACTTGGCTCAATTATGTTATTGTGATCGTGCCATATATTAAGGTATTAGTTGAAATATTAATTCTGTCGGTTAAATAATTTTACCTTTTAATCTAATAACATCCATAATAATAATAATAATAATAATAATAATAATACTAATAGTGTGAACTCTTTTTTACACCAAGCCTAGCCACATGGGTTCAGAAGGAAAATGTTATACCAAATGGTAAAACCAACCCTTTGATATTAGCTGATGGATGTTTGTGTTACTTCTATATAATGTTGAATTAGAATCAAATCGAATATAAACATATACATATTCGTATTTGATTCATTCGATGGGAGAAGATGTTTGAGTTCAGTTTATGTTTGTCAAATATAGTTGAAAGACATTTATGTTCACATAAAATGCTACCATTTGCATTTGTTTGATTTATATTTGTCACTGTACATACAAACACAAACATGTTTATTTTTATTGAATACAAATATGTTTGATCAATATATTGAAATCGAAACAAAAGAAAATTTTTTCTCTTTTTTCAAAATATTGAATGCAAAATAAGATCATTTTACTTTTAAATAAAACTAAGTTATTTTTTTTAAATATGAACCGAATATAAATATATAAACTATTCGTATACACTAATCAGAATATTCAAAACGAATATGCGTATTTAGATTAACCGATTATCAATTTGAATAACGTTTGCCCAAATCAAACACGAGTACAAATATGAATATATTCGCACCATTTCCAGCCCTACTTACACAACTTGTGCCACTAAGATATAGGTGGTGATACCAAATAAATAATTTTTTGGTAATGCCTGAATAAGGAGTAACAAAGGCTACAATTTCTTGTCTACAAATATTCTTTAGCTCATAATTTTCTGACATCAAACCAAGCAAGAAAGGAAAGCAATGTAAGTAACCCGCATATCATGCGAAATTCTTTGGTGATAGGAGAGCTCCACCAGAAGCAAAATTTCATATCCAACAATTGAAAGTTTAACTTATTTTTCTTTGGCTTTTTCCTCTTCCTTCATCTTCTTCTCCCACCTGCGCTTCTTGTAGTCCAATAACATTTCTGGCATTTTCTCCATCAACTTGGCAGTATTTTCTCGTTTCTCTGCAGCTATCCTGTCAACCTTGTGTCCCTTCCTCTTGGTTTTCATCTCTTTCCTCTCTGGATCATATGGCCAATCTTCCCCTGCCATGAGAACTTCCTTGCGAAGTCTAGCTCTACGACGAGCACTAATGCCAAGTGGCTTCCATGCTCCTAGGTGCCAGTAACCCCACACACCCTTGGATAGTTCATCTTTGTATTTTGCCAATTTCTCACGCCATGGATACTGGTACTCCCCAATAGCCTTTGCCGCAGAACTTGCCGCTTTGCCAGCCATTAGCTTACTAACCTACGTTGTCCACAGAAGAGGAAACACATGGGCCCACATAACTTAAATTGTTATTATGAAGAAAAACATTTAAAACTCACAAGAGTGTTAAATCCATTCCAGAAGACCCTTTAATCACTCAGTTTGACTAAGTCCAGAAACAACTGCTCCAGAACAACAATGTCATTTATGATTCCCAGAGTGCGAGCAATGCGCACTCCCCATAACATTCATTAAAAAACAATAGTGCTCTAAATATAAATTTGTCAAAGTTGGAGTTATACTAAAGTTTCAATTAACTCTTTATCTCCTAAGAAAGACATTAAGAGTCCAGCGAGGGCAAAACAAACATCAGTGCCACACAAATGCCAAGTTATCAGAATGTTGATGAGGACCTTTAGCCCTAGATAAAAGCTCTCTGTAGTCAAAACTATTTCACTCAACTTCAAAGTTTACCCAGGGCCTATTCATTACTTAAAAGCAAAACAGATGTTAACATATGCATTAGCAACAGTAAACACTAACAAACTATATCAACAGCCAGATGCCAATGACACTGGTGACAGATGAGCTATGTTCCTCATTAGCATTTCATGGGAAACAACTTCCTATTGATGCATTACAAAAAACAACAAAAAAAAAAAAAAATCACTAAACTAATTGGCACAAAGATAATTGCTTTCTGAGTGCTTTCAAGCCAAGCAAAGTAACTAAAAGGACAGAAATTGGGTACTTTGAACTCTGTTACCACTGGCCAAATGCCCAGATTGCTCCATCCCACATTCAAAATTCACAGCTAATTATTAAACAGTGAATAAGCACCACAAAAGGAGACTTCGATTACACATACTCCCTCATACACCTCATTTGAAAAACTGAACACAATGCATGAGTTAATGCATAATGAAAATCAATAAAATTAATGTTTTTCATATCGATTCAGAAGCATAAAAAACCTAATTATCATCACACCAAATTAATCCTAACCTTTGTAACTCTCACAATCACTTAATCAAACGCTTGAAACACAAGCGTTAACTTTGTTACTAAATAAACAAAAACGAAACAGTGTCTTTCCTGGCTCTAAATCTAACTTATGCAGTCTAATAACAACCACAGAGTTCACCAACCGCAATTACGCCGGTTCATATTCATAACGAAACTAAAACACAAAGCCCTAAAATTCTCAATTTGCACAAAGACGGTTAAAACTTGAGGCAACATCACCCTGTTTTTCTGTTTGATTCTCTGGAAAAGTACAGAAAAAATAATTTATAAAATGAAACAATAAAGGATAAATGTAATTAAACTTACGGAAGAATGGAGATGCAGGTCAGTGGAGAGTTCCGAGACGTGCGCTAGTTCTTGAGTTGAATGAGGATAAAAATGGACCTGCCAGAAAGAGCGCTTTAGGGTTTTACAGAAGGCCAAGGGATTATTCCCACCCATTGTATAGTTTGAGGCGGGTGATCCCACCCTCTAACTTTTAAAAGTTCGGATTCCCACCCTTGGACCAAAATTCAAATATATTTTATAATTTTTCAAATGAAATGACTAAAATACCCTTTAATAAATAAAAATTTATAATAAAATTATAAAATAATTTTTAAATATAAAAAAATTTTTAAAAAATTTAAAAATATATTTAAAAACTTAAAATAAAAAAAAGTAGTGGCGATGGTGGCCGTTGATAACGGCACCAGGTAGCCGTCTCCGGCCACCTGATTCCAGGGGAGGCCAAATCTGGCCGCTCCATTAGGTGGAGATGGTTAAATCTGGTCATCTCCAGTTTTGGAAGAGGAAACTACAAAAAGTGGTCAGAAACGGTCGTTGGGACTAATACTGACCCTTTTTGACTGTTTCTAGTGGTTAGATCTGGTAGAAGTGGTCAGATTTGGCCTTCCCTAGAATCAAGTGGCCGAAGATGGCCACCTGATTCCATTATCAACGGCCACCGATATCGGTAGTGGTGGCTACTTTATTTTTTTAAAATTTAAAATTTTATATTTATATAAAATTTGTTTTTTATTTTATAAAATTTGAATCTTAAAAAGGTAAAAATACCTTTAAATTAATACTGTTTACTAATATATTTATTATTAAATTTGATTAGAGGGTTGAAATCTAAACTTTTAAAAGTTAGAGGGTAGGCCATTGTCTCCACCTCAAACTAACTTTGGGTGGGAATAAGTCCTTCGGCCTTTACAGAAGTACCCGCATTTAAAATTTGTTTTCCCTTATCATCTACGTTCACTTTTTGGGCAAAGGTCACCCAAGGTTTTCTCAAAGTACTAAATTATATCTTTTAATTTTTAAAAATATAAATATTTATATTGATTTAAATTAATAGTTAAATTTAATAATTAAAAAATATATTTTTAATAAAAGTTTTAAAAATAATAAAATAAAATTTATAAAAAATATTAAAAATATCAAAATAAAATAAAAAATAATAAATCAACCATCGTTATTGATAATAATGATTGATTTTTTAATTTTTAATTTTAATAAATTTTTTGAAAATTTGAAAATTTTAATTTAAATATTAAATTATATTTTTATAATATATGTTTTTTTTTTCAAGGGTAATCATGTTACAAAAAATGTTGGAAGAAACGGATGAAAAATTGTTAATGGATGAATGTTTGAGTTTTTAAAAGTTAGAGAATAAAATTTGTTCTTTCAAAAAACTTTGCGTGCAAATAAGTGCTTTGGCCTTATTTTTTTTAGATATATTCAACCTTATTCTAAAATTGGAATATTGGTACAAGCAAAAACCCTAATTAATTTTAAAAATTGGAAAAAATAATTAAAAAATCCTAATTAAACTTTGATAAGCCTTAACTATTGTATAAAATCCATTAAAATAAATTAAAGAATAAAGGATCACAATCCATTTTATTTTCTAAAAAAAAATTGTAGTTTTTTAAAGGTTAAATGGTTTGCTAGTGTTGAAAAAAAAAGAACATGAAAGCTAATTACTCTGGCAGAAGAGCATCTTTTTGCAAATACCTTAATCGTATTCGAAGCTTTTCAAGGATTATACAAGAAATTTGTAAAACCCCAAAATAGCTAGAATAATAGTAAAGGAGAGGTGAATAGGATTATTAAAAACTTTTAAAACTTAAAACATTTTTCTTATTCACTAATCAATCCACCAAACAAATAATTAATATGAAGCAAATAAATTGATATAGGGAAAGAATGTATTCAACCAATTTTAGAGTGTTTTGAAACTTTGACCACAAATCTTCTACATCCACTTCTTCAAACAAACCCTACTTAAAGTTTTCATTAGTTAAACCGAAATTCACTTACATTATAGCTTTGATCCAAAGAAATTTCGCTCTTAACACTAATTATACAGGATTGTGCTCAAAATGTTTAAGTAAGATACAAAAGATATATTGTCTCTCTAAGGTTGATATACAAGTTTATACAAACAATTTTTTTTTTTTTTTGATATGCAATAAGAATAGTGAGAGATAGAGGGTGAGAACGAGAGAAAATTAAAGGTTGAGTAGATTACACATAGTCTCCAATATTTTTCATTTCAAATGGGCTCCAATTTATAGCTTAAAACGTTTTGGAAGAGGAAAAAATCCGTTGGAGAATAAATAGATCCGTTGCAACCACTAAAGTTGAAAATTTGCTCTAATACACGAGCATAAATTAAGTGTCACGGGCGTAACCTTATCATTCAATGTCTCGAGCTGTTCTTTTAGTAGTCAAATTTTTATTGGAGCTAGTTCATGTATGGGCGTGAATATTTAGACTTTTCATCTTTTAGAGCCATATATAGAGCCATGCCCGATACCCTATTCGTGGTCATATACGTTTTATATTTTGCTTACTTACAACCGTACATGTCTTATTCACAAGTGTACATATTTATTTGACTCTAATACTTTGACCTTTCACAGGCAAAATTGGTCATAACTTGGATGATGTAATCCTTCCATGCAGGGTTAGAATCGAATCGAATATATTCAAATTTGTTTTTAAATTCGACTCAAATAAGTCCAAAACAAACTGTACAAATTCGAATACGAACACGAATATAAACTATAATTTTAAAAATTAGTGAATATGAATCCGAACACGAATTATATGAACAAAACATGAAAACGAATCCGTACTTAAATTAAAAATTTTTTAATTACATTTTATTAATTATTTGTATTAATTCTAATTTTTAATAAAATATAAATACAAATTATGTGAACCGAATATGAATACAAACACAAATACGAGCCAAATACGAACTGAGTTATAAGAATTGAATTCGAACCCGAACTTTATTATAAAAAATTCAAAGAACATGAACATGAACCCAAACTATACGAAACAAGCCCAAACACGAACATATGCATGTTCATGTTTAATTCAATTCGAATTTAACCCTACTTCCATGCGTGGTCACATGTGTGAAACATTTAGACTCACAGGCGTGTATTATGTTGACTTTCTTCAGTTGACTATGCACGGGAGTTATTGGACATGATTAACTCGTCTTGACTCAGCTATAGTTATGGGTGTGACTACTCAGTAATCATGGGCATACATGATGGTTGACTTCGCTTGACTCATGCACGGGACATATTCATGAAACCATATTGTTTGTGATTGACATCTAATTGGTATGTCATGAACATACATATGTCATATACGATGTGCATGACCAAACACTTTTACATAGAACAGAGCACTGACAACGTTACGAAGTCGTTAAAATGCAAATATGAGACCAAAATGAACTATGTACGTACATGTTCAAGGCACAATCGTACATTTAACTTGCAAAACATAAAAATAGTTTTGTCCTATTTTGGTCTTGATTTCAATCATGCCAAAGACATATTATATATTTTAACATGATTTTTGTTATTATCAAAACACCGAAGGACTTAATAGAATTTTTAATGGTTTTAGAGGCATGTTTGGTTTGGGTGATATTTTATTACATAAAGAAATATTATCTTTAACTGAAAAATTATTGATATAAATTAATATTATATTTGATAAAATTAATATTTATCAGTAATTATTGAGTTTGATCGACATTAACAAAATATTACTGAAATTTTATTTTACTTAAATGACTTCAAAAGATTATTAGTAATAAATTAATATTGTATTTAGTTAAAATTAATAATTTCAAAAGTTTGTAAAATAAGATTTATGCCTTTAATTTGTTGTATTTTTTTTTGGGATATAATTGTTATTTTTAAAATTATTAGATTTATATTAAAATTTTAAAATTTTCAAAACATCCTTAAACTCTGTTGAAATTTCAAAATATCCTCTTACAATTGCATTCACCCCTAATTTTTTAGACTTCATAATTTATCATTAAACACATGATTATATATATTTATACTTTAATTTATTTTTTAAGGTATAATTATCATTTTTAAAATTTTTAGAGTCGTATTAAAATTCTAAAAATTTCACAAACACCCCAAAATTATTTTAAAGTTTTTAAAAGCCCTTAGAGTTTATTACCAGATCTAAAATGTGTAAATTTTATAATTTCTCCTCTAAACATATGATTATATGTATTTACAATTTTAATTTTTCAAAGGTATAATTTTCATTTTTGGGACTATAAGGGCACATTAAAATTTAAAAATTTTTAAAAATACTAATAATTTTTTTAAATTACAATAAAAGACACCTTAAAAATATCATTAACACCCTAAAATTTTTAAAATTTGATTTACTCCAATTATATGATTATAAGACATTTATACTCTTAATTTATTTTATTTTTTGAGGTATAATTATTATTTTTGAAATTATTACAAACATATTGAAAATAAAGTTAATTCTATTCAAAAAATCTAATAAGGATAAAATTACAAATAAAATTAAGATTATATTGATAATCTTTTAATACCTAAGCCGGAGGTAGTAATCGAATTTTTTCTTATATTAGCTTTCACATCACAAAATAATGTCATTAATAAAAAAAATAAATTAGCAAGGTAATCAAATGCTATATGTAACCAGAAATTATTAGCAATGCAACCAAACCCCCTAAAAGGTTATGTTATACCTTATATCAAACAATCCACAAAAGTATATAACTTAAATAAAATAAACTGAGCTTAAATGTTTTAATGTTAATTTTTGAAATAAATATTCCTCGTAACCATGTGCCCCATTCGATTTAAGGGGGGTACAAAATTCAATTTAAATTATAAAACTGAATCTAATCATTTAAAAGTCATGATTTAGTTTGGAATAGTTTATAAAACAGTTTATTTGGGTCAAAACTTTTTAGAAAAATGGTTTACAATTTAGGTTATGGCTTGACTAGTTTTTCAATTGAATCAAATTTGTTGGACCCCTGTAAGTTTTGAGTTGATAAAAAACCATGTTAAATTATCTAACTGGTTTTTGTATGTATTGTTCATGATAAAAAATGACCAAAAAGATTAATTTTACAAGTTTTGCCTTATGCACGACCGTGCATTATTAGACTACATGATTGTGTGTGTGCCATAATGGCAACACATGATTTTGTTAAGTCATGCAATATATCCGTGCATGGATATGCTTGAATGCACGACCGTGCAAGTTACGAGCACACGACTGTACGTCTTAAGTTGAGGATGCACTCTCTTGTATACCTAGTCGTGCTCATGTAAAATAGTCTTTAATGGGTACATGCTTGTGTGTTAGCAACACATGCTCGTGCTCAATGAAAAATACTAACCGTATGGTGATCGTGCGAGTATTATGCACAAGATCATGTGGGCTTCTAAAATCTTGAAGCAATGAAGACTTGAAGACACACAACAGTGTGTGTGGAGCACACGCTTGTGCAAGATGGGCGTGATAAGTGAAATCCAATAGTTGGAGAGTAGACTTTAATGAGAGTACGACCATACTGAAAGGTATACCAGATTCACTCTAACGGCTTTTAAATCATCTCCAATGGCTGATTTTTCCTAAATGCTATAAATTGGAGATGATTTGAAGATTAAAGGGTTAAAGAATCAGACATACAACTTCATCTCTTCATTCTCTAATTTCTCTTTTCCACATGCTCTCTTTAAACTTAATTGTATAATCTTTGAGAGAAACCTTGTGAGTGCATTTGTATATTAGCCTATTAAGAGATATATAATTCCTTTGTAATTTCTAAACCCTTGGACGTAATATTTGCAAAAACTAAGTTAAGAACATAATTCTTTAATATCAAAATTAGTGTATAAAAGCGAAATCCTTTGGTGTTGAAATTACTAGAGGAAAATCTTCAAGTAGAGTTGCTTGGAGTAGTAGACGTAAGAGACGTAAAGAAACTCCAAACCATTCTAAATTAGTTGAGTTAAGCATTTCTCTTCCCTTTCTCTTTTTAAATTGCATTATATATGCTTGGATTGAGTTAATGTTATTTGTTTTATATTCATTGCATTATTGGTTTTGTTTGGTTGATTGTTTAGTAAATAGACAAAAAGTTTTAAATTTTCACAAAATTTTAAATTTTCACAAAATTTTAAAATTTCGTAAAGTTTTAAATAACCTATTTGCCTGGCCCACCCCCCCCCCCTCCCCTCGTATAATGGGGTTTAACAAAATCATAAACCATATTTTTTAAAATACATATATATAATCTTGTTTGATATAATTTATTAATAAACAATTAAGTATTCTACTTGTTTTTCATATTTGTTTTATCATTTTCTTTTTGTAATATATTTCATATTTGTTTAACATCTTATTTCATGTTTTAGATAACTACAATTCAATTACTATTTATTAAATATAAAATACTCCAAAATAAATGATTCTTAATATTCAAACCATAATCTAAATCAAACCATATTTTTACAATTTAGTTTGCAAAGTTTAAAATAATATGGTTTGGTTTAAAAATTTTTTAGACTGACAAACTGAAATGTACACACTCTTGATTTGATCGAAGTATATTATTATTATTATTATTATTATAAGTTAACTCAAAATATAACGTCGAACGAATACTTCTTTTGGAAATAAACAATAGCTTACGATAAAATATGACTAATAACATATACAATTATAACATTTCAATTCATAAACATTATGTTCAAGTTCAGAAATCATTAAAAAAAACCATTCTTTTGATTAAAACTTCAGAGTACATGGAAAGGGCAATAATGCAACACTAAAACAGCCTTCATTCACTGTACAAATCAGTAAAATGTGCATCCATTAAACCAAAGTTGAAAAATCATTTTTCCTCAGTGCACATTTGCCATCATTGGACAATCATGAATTGCACTAGTTTTCCTACATAAATTCTGAAGGCGAGGCAAAACCTAAAACACCTAAGTTCCATTTCACCACAGCTTGAATCCAATCAAAGCCATTACTCAAATCTTGCTTGGTTAAGAACACAAAATTCTGCCTTCAAGCCATGCTTCTGCCCATGACTATACAATGAGCACAATGATCAAGTTAAAAGTTTCAGACTTCACTGACAATCTGAAAAATTACCCCATTTTTGTGTCGTTAAAGAGTCAATTCGGTTCTTTGTCAAAATCATCTTGGCGTCAGCATCCCTTGTGCAGCAGCCTGCATCTGTTTACATCATTTATCAAAAAAAAAAAAAACAAAACAAAACAAAACAAAACAGAGCAAATAAATTTAACCACAGATAGTTAAAGATAAAAACAACTAATTGAAATGTCAAGAGCAGACTTTATTTCTTTCTCTTCTTGACTGCTTTGGATAAAATGCTCATATATGAATCGTGTACATCTAATTAGGCCACTTAAAAGTTGTGTCCTACAGTACAATATAACAAGATGACCAAATCTGACATAAAATCAAATCAAACTATCAAACTGATTCTGAACAAGTTGAAGATTAACTAAGATTAAATTCAATCCAAACATACATGATACAGGAGCTTTAGAGTTTAAGGAGATGGTTGAGATGAATTTCAATTAGAGACTTGATGGCTAGAATATAATTAATTGGATTTAAGGGAAAAAGAATTGGAAAGAAAAATAATAGGAATTATTGAGAGAGTTTCAAGAGTTTATAATGAAGAAAACACAAGAAGGAAGGAATTGACAGTGAAAGAAGACTGTTTGTAAAAAATAAGTGGGTAGCCCGGTATAATACTCTTTTAAGGCTAACTTGTGTAGCAATTTTTTTTTTTAAATTATTATTTTGTTTTTTGTGCCTGGCCTACTGATCTCTATCCTCCAACCTTGTTTTGTTTTCTAAGCCCTCGCATCCTTTTGCAGTTTGTCGTAACACCATGTACAACCCTGGATTGTAAGGGTCAGTCCGTTGATTATAATGGAATTAACTGACATATATCTGATAAATTGAATTTTTATTGAATGAAGAAGGCAATTACAATTGGAAAACCCAATATCTTTGGCGCTCTACCAAGAGATCACTGATAGTGCTCCACCTTCTAGCCACAGAATTACTCTGAAATTGGATTCTCAACAACTAATCCAAATCCTCCCTCAACCTTACTATTTATTCAATTAAGAACCTAACACTAATTAAACTCCTAATCCTAATTGGTAATCCATAATCTAATTGCTAATTAATAAATCATCCTCATTCCAAATTTATATTATTAATTTCTTTTCCTCTAATTTTACCAATAAATATTAAATGCGAAAATTACAGTTTCCTTTTACTTGCCGGGGGCCAAACACATCACTGAATAAGTAATTTAATGTCAAGTTGACCAACATAAATTATCAAACAGATCATTTGAATCTGAATTTCAGAGGACCAATAAAGAGCTTTTGAACTGGTAGAGCCAAAAAACTTCAGAAGAAAGCAGGATTACGTTAAATCTTTACCTATGAGATTAAACTCTCATGGAAGGCACATTAGAAAACATACAAGAAAAAATGGCACAAATTTTTGAAGAGAGGGATTATGATCTGTACTAAAAACAAAAATGATAATTGTTAGAAAAATAATGCCTGAACAGAAAAACGATTGAGAGAGCTACTTGCAATCATAGCTTAACTCACAAACCTTTCAGGAACAAGATAGATATCAACAAATTGTTTCCAACCTGGATATTGGCCATATAAGTTACATAAATACGACCTTGTTAGACTATAAATAAAACAAGGATGGCCAATGACCTCTCTAAGCTCTATACAGAAGGCTACCTCTTTGTGGTTAGCTTGTCCATTTTATATTTTTATGTTTTGCATCTTCTTTTAGTTTTAATACAATTCTTCTTGTTTCCTATATAAAATGTAGTAAATAAATAAAATAAGCACATTACCTGGCTTGCATAGGTTGCACTATCCGCCAAAAACTTGAGCAACTCTTCTTTCTTTCTTTCAAAACTATCTTTTGCACCTTTACATAGTGAAGTTTCTCTCTTCAAATCATCCATCAAATTTTCCTTCTTCCATTTCATCTCCTGGATCTGCCTCTCAGTTGCAGCATAGTAATCAGGTTTGTTTAACATCCCAGAGGATTTTGCAAATCTCACATCTGTATCTTGCCTAAGATCAGATGTGTCCAAATTTCAGAAGCAAGAATATGGTGACAAATAAAATCCCACTTGTTATTAATCAACAAAATTAACCACACAAAGTGCTCAGGTTCTAAATTTGAACCACAGTAGTACCAAATTTTAGATGCTATTCAATGCCTTAACATGCACAAAGGTTTATATCTTAGCAGTAGAGTATGATAGCATCTTAAGGCAAAAGGGAAAAATATAAAACTGGTAATCATGATTCATCAGCTTAATATAGTAAGCTAATAGAAAATTAAGTATATAATACCGCAAATTCATTTTGCTGAACAAACAGAAACTCTTATTCTTTTTGTATCATTAAAATCAATTGGAAGCTGGCCCTTTTAACAAACAAGGTTTCTGTTATACAGACCGATTCTGTTTCATGGTAAAAAAGAAATGATATCTCTGAAAGAAATCCTGGGATTCATAATCAACATACTAGCAAAGAAAGTAGATTTATCACAATCACAAGTTAACATATGGACTTCAAGAGGAATGGAAGTGTGTCCATCAGTCACTTCACTAATGCCATGAAAATTTTTTAAGCTCATTTGATAGTCATCAAAATTGTGAGGGATTATCATCTCAAAAGGCAATGGCATCCAAAGATAAAAACAACATATAGGAGAACTTGATAAGAAGTACTAAAGAAGATAAAAATAATTAGATTCCAAAGAAAAACAAATAAAAAAAAATCTGCCAGCCCACTTGTGGTGGCAGATTTTCTTACCGATTGCCAAGGTAGAAGACACCAGTGCTTCTGATGATTCCACCATCCAAAGAAAGAGCTCCATCACTTATTAAGGGAAGGGCAAGTAACATTTCGGCCCTTGTTCTATACACTTGCAGACGTGAAAAAAGATTATAAAATAGAGTCTCTCTAAGGCCATACCCAGTAGAAGTTACACAAAACAAGTTTTTGCTTTCCACATCAATCATATTCACCGCAAAGCCAAGAAAGCCAGGTGGAGACTCCCCATTAGGCAATCTTGGCTTTAGAATATCAAGCCTCCTTTGTGGATCATCAACTACAAACTCACCCGCAAAAGGTCTGGAGAAAGAAAAAATTTAGAATGTCTGCAGATACAACGCTATATAATTAAGGAAAGCAGAAATCAAATTCATGCCTCAAGTTTTCAAGACATATGACAAGAAACCGGTCATCTATAGTCCTCCCAATAGAAACACCAAGCCCATGAAGTCCAGAACTTTTAACAATGCAACCTTCTGGATCATATGTTTCTAGAGCCTTAACACCTTCATAAGTCTTGCAAACAATTGCCAACATAGTATCCAGTCCTAAATACTCAGAGAAAAGCCTGCACTCCAAAAAAAGACGGAAAAAAATGTCAAGCAAGGGGTATTAGTAAAAACATTTAGCTCTGTCACATTTTCTGGCTATACAAAACCTATAAATCAAACATGCATTTCATTCTAACCTTTAACTGTCTCTCCAGCAATGTACAACATAACCTCACTCACCACTCAGGAACAAACAACACTACAACAGCATGCAAGCTTTAAGGATGAATCTGCTGGCAACAAATATATTTGTCTGAAGAAAATCATGTAATACAACAAATGATTGCCCATTGCAAAACTTAAAAAGGTCCTTATTGATGAGCAACAGCAAAATCAGTTCACTATAGAAAAGAAAGAGCAACCAGAAACAAGCCAATACAAAAAGCACAATATCACCAGAGAAAGATGAAAAAAAGATAGAATACATGATCAATCAACCTGCTAAGATTTTCATCCTCAACTTTGCCAAGTGAAGCTACAATTCCAAGAACATCCTTGGTTGACAGAAGATGTGATGCCTGAGAGCCATGACGTGTTTTCAGTTTACAAAAAACCCCTGCAGCAGTTTTTTCATGCTGGAGAATCTGCCTTGTTGTTTCTTCCTCACTTTGAATGTTGAAATGGTTCTCATTCTCAGTCTTAGCTCCACTTGAAGAATGATACTTGCCAAGAATGACTAACAGAAAGCTTATTAGAGGCAAACAAATGCAAAAAAAAAAAAGAGAGAGAGAGAGAGAGAGAGAGATCAAAGTGTGTCATATAATACTAAAACAAGTTAAAACCTCAAATTATGCAATATTATTTGAAGTCAACACAAGATTTTCTGTGAGTAAACAGCTTTCACCTAAAGTCCAAAATCCCTTTTTCCTTCCTTATTTTGGTGCATAAATTATGTGACTAAGTTTATCATCTAGATTTTCAATTACATGATATTGCAGTTACATTTATGGGTGCCACTTCAGGAAACTCTTTTGATTAAAACAACCATTCCTAGCGGAAAAGTGCTTGATCTAGTGGCTAAAGTGAAAATTAAAACAGAAAGCTACATGTTATACAATACAATGGTTATACTAACTCAGAAAAACCCAATCCAAATAGTCAAATCTATTCTCTGAATATGGGCACCACCCATATGACATAGAGGCTATATTGCATGGTTTATCATACAAACTATTTGCCTTTACATTTTCTTCTGCAAATTTCAAGATGTAGTTGCTATACGTTAATTCATGTGCTGAATTAAAAGAATAAATATACCTTGTGATTCAAGTATAGAGTCATCTAACTTGTTGCTTTGGGACTTCAAAAGTTTTATGTGGTCCTCATGCTGCTTGATTTTCAGGCCTAGCATTTGTAGATCATCTTGAAGTCTCTACAAAATTAAGGATAGAGCAAAGCATATATCATTTAATCATTTAATCATTTAATCATTCAGTTTCAAAGTTGGGCATACTATTAAAAAGAAATACACAAACAACATAAAATTAAAGCATACTAATATATATTGCATCTAGCTATATCCCTACTCAACAGTATAAATCAAAAATGCTTTTTCTTTTACAACGAAAGTAAAATAAATCTTAAACTGGCTCCAATTTATTTTTTTAAAAACAACCTTAGAATGGTAAAAGAAGACTTCTGCTTGTTGATTTCCTCCATTTTGCATTCCAACTACAGTAGCTTCCTTTTGATCCACTTGCACTGATGCTGACGAATCTTGAATAGACAGAGCATTTGTTTGAATTGAAAGCTGCAAAAGCGAGGGACAATCATATCTTTGCAAACATCAGTTTACAGCAAATACATTGCATATGTAAATTATATATGCACAGAATTTTACGTTCTCCTAGACTTCACATATTTTTAATCCAAAAGAAAGCAAGAAGATGAAAACCAAAAAGGAAAATATAACAGGTTAGGTTGTTCCAATTTTATTACATTTCAATATTAGTTTGCAAAAATGCAGTAATCATTCACAGGTGTACTAGTCTAAAACAGGCAGGCCCAAAGATGCCTTCTCCCAAAAAGAGAACTACATTTAATAAAAAGTTGTGGTTTCCCTCATCTACATCCAAACAAAAAGATGCTACCACTCGTCACTACTATCACCAAGGATACAAAACAAAAGTGATATTTTTGACTTCATAAATTATAATAATTGGGACTCTCAAAATTATATCTGCAATTCTCTTTTGGCTTAAAATTATTTGATATCATTAATACAGGAAAGCGAAAACTTTCAAAATTTACAATAATCACAAAAAAAATTTTCACATCAAATAGCTTTTCACATCCTTCACTGGCTACACTTACACAGAAGCATTACAGAAAAAAAAATTTAAAGAAAACTAGTAACAGTAATTTTTTATCACCAAAATCTCAGTTTCTCACTGACAGGACTAACACCCTTGACATAATAATTCAGGTACTTGACCTCTCAACATGCATGAGCAAAGAACAAAAATACAATCTCCATCTCTAGCAAGAAAAATTCACAGTCAAGCATGGAACTTCCAAGCGATATGTGTATTACAATATCTGAGGAGAATTTATTAGTAAAAGCTTGTAACTTCCCAGTTTCTTGGACTTCAATAAACAACCTCCAACAGCAATTTTAGCCAACAATTAAGTTACTTTAGCAAGTTCAAACTCTACGGGTTGTAAAAGAGACCTCGGAATTAAATCTCACTCACAACAGGGTTCCGGGGGCTTCATTTATATTTGTTAAGCACTTTATTTCTTATAACAAAAAAATTCCAAGCATTTGCTCAGCATTCTTTTTTTATTCATTTTGTTTTTTCTTCTCTATAAATGTTTTGGGTTCCAAAAATGCAAATGCCCAGATTAAAAAATACTCTAGCTTGTCTCGTGCAGTCAACAAAAAAAAAAAAAAAAAAAAAAACTCTAACACTTAATCTCTATTTTATTCTTAAATTAAACACAAATAATTTTTTTTTCGCAACCCAGAAGTTTCCAGAATTCGCTAAAAGAACTCCGCTTTGAATCTGGCACCCAACAGAAAATCTCGCTAGATAGCACAATTAGATTCCACAAACCTCAATTTACAGCACATAAACCTTTAGGTGATTATAAAGGACGAAACAAACTGAACATGCAAGAGAAACCCTAAATGTTTGGATGCTGAGAAAATGCGGAAAATGTGAGACCAAAAAAAAAAAAAAGGAACAGAAAGGTGAGCACACAAAGTGGCATTGAGAGTCCGGCAAATTTACAAAGTGGTGAAATTGAAACGAGTGGAATGTGTTGAGACTCACCTGCTGCTTGGATTGATACATGACCGAGTTGAGCTCGACTCTGTTCAACTCACTCTCTCTTTGTTTTTGAAAATTTTGCTTGTAAACAGAGCTGTGTACATTCGGGATCTATTTGGCTTTAATGGTAATGCCATTAATATTTGGATTGCCATATTGCTTTACACTAAGTTGTGAAGCCAATTCTACACCGTTGGATCAATCATTTTTAGGGATAAGATTCAGCTTAATATTTCGGATCTTTTACTTAAAATATTTTATTAAATCTGACGGTTCCGATCTAAAGTTCAACGTTAGTGACTTCGCATCATTAGTTACAACATAGAGAATCTTTCTCGAACCAATGTTTGGCTCAATTTGGTTGTTGAGATAGAATTTCGTTTCAATATTTGGGTTTGAGTTTGAGAGTTTTTTTATAATTTAATTTTTAATATTATTATTAAAAAACTCTTATATGTTACTGTTAATTTCACTTGTGTTACTTTTTATTAATTGGAACTGAATAATTTAAATTCGATTTGAGTAATTGTGATTTTGAAAATGATAAATCTAGAACGTGTCAAATTTTATCCAATTAATTATCCCGTTTTTTTTTAATTACCCAAAAAAGAAGTCTTATTAAATGTTTTTAGACAAAATCCCGATAAAAAATTTCATTTTATAGATCAATCGGTTTGATTAATAAAATTATCATGATGTTAATATAATATAATTCAAAATTTAGAACGGGTCTTAGTTATATGACATTTATAGATCGTTCAGATCGATTTAATTTAATATTTAAACAATAATTTGATATTTTTACCAAGTTCAATTTTGAGTTAATCTGATTCAATAGATTAAACAAGTTTTAATTATAATTAAAACCGTTTGATAGTTGTTTTCAATTTATCCGACGTATCTAATATGGATTTTAAAAGTGATATTATGTATACAACCCGTTTAATGTTTTAATATTAGGGAAATTAATTCAAATGACTTGTTTATAAATAACTCAAATGAAGTTGGCATAGGTTTTTAAGGATAAATCAAACAAACATTTATTTCAGGCGTGCCCAATCATGCGTGATGTGGGTATTAAGTATATTTGATATATAACGAGTTAACAAAAATGCCCCTTATAAATACACTTTCTATAACCCGAAAAGTGGAGAAAAAAACTCGATCACATTTCAAATGATAATTTCTAACGACAAAATTTGACTTTTTTTTACAATTTTTACTAGAAAAAATGCATAGAAAGGTTAGTAAATTGATTGTTATTATCTTTTGTTTGTTCTTTATAGAGTAAAGATTTAAATTATTCTGTTTGGATTCATGGAGTTTTTGAAGTTTGGAATTTTCATTGGGATTTTAGTTTGAATACATGAATTTTTATTGATTTTGATAAAATTTGTTGATTTAATAATGTTAAAATAGATGTAGAATATGTTAGTGGTGACTTTTAACTTAATTTGAATGAAATTATGATAGTTCAACCACTAGCCATGATTCGCAACCATTATGCAAACCAAGCATAGTGCTCAGGATTAGGGACGAGGGGTTATGGTTACTTTTCAGTTGGCAAAGGCATTAGAACCCTGTGGCACGAGTGCCAAGGTTTTGGTTACTTTTCAGAAGGCATAAGGGTTTTGATAATGTAACAGTTCGAGGTTAGAATAGTCTTTCTAGGCCTTGAATCGGGGTTAGAAGAGAGATTTTTCAGTTAAAAATCAGTTTCAGTGAGTTAAGAAGGTATATCAGTCTTTTGGATGGCTTTACAGGTAGCTTGTGGAAGGAGTACGACTGTGCGTCTCTGGACACACACATATGCATCCCTTTCTCGCCATGCACACCCGTGCATGTTTGTTGCACGCCCGTGCATGTCTGCTGGTATATAAAACAATAGAAAAATTATTAGATAATCTGATAACTAGTAATACAGACATAATATGAGATACCAGAAAGAAAATTTTGTATAAAATATTTTATATATATATATATGTAACAAAATGAACAGGTTTATAGAATAAACCTATGGTGGAACAGTAAAAGAAAAAAGATAATGAATATTAGAAAAAGAGCTTAGTGAGTCAAGTTAGACCGCTCAGAATTTCTCTTTATTCTGGGTTGTTTACGTATACTCATATATGTATCTATGACACAACATGAGATAATATCCAAACAGTAAGTTAACTAAAGAAGAATATTCTATCAAATTAGAATGAACTCAGTTGAGGTTATTAGATAAACAATCAAATTATCTATAGGCAAAGTAGAGTCTATTAAGCTAGTAATCAGATTGGCAATGAAATGGAAACAACATAGGAAAGCATCAAAGAAAGAAAACAGAGAATAAGATAAAATAAAAAACTATTAAGCTATTAGAAAACTTAGTTAAGTTCATCAGCTTAGTAGCTAGGCAGATATGCATCAGCTTAGAGTCTACCTGAGGGTAGAGGTAGGAGATGCTTACTGAGTAATTTGTCACTCATCCCCCATAGTTTCCTTTTCTTACAGGTTGAGTTGGGTAGTTGAGCGTGGTGCGAGTCTTCACCCGATATTTTCAGTTAGACATATGAGTATGTATGTATATATGTATTTAGTTTTCAGCAGATAGCATGTTGGCTCGGATGCTTATGTTGCTCTTACATATGAGATGTACAGTATCATTTGTATTTTCAGATATTAGTATTAATAATAAAATATAATTTTTATTCAGAATATTGTACAGTGGGTTTCAACTTTTCACCACAGTTATTTTATAAACTTTCGCATTACATATGTTTTCAGTATAGTTTTGTGTAGGATTTCCTGTTGGATGTGATTGGTAATGATTTTTAGGTAATAAGAAAATAAAATAATATAAAATAATATAGTTTTTATATAATAAATAAATAATAATAGCACAGTAATATTTTAGCAAGGGGTCTTATAGAGAACCTGTAGCACAAGTGGTAGGGGTTGAAGTACTAGGAATTTTCTGACATTTGTCATCATATGCGTTTCATTCACTGCACGTAGCATCGGTTATGGCTTTCATTGTTGTTCTTTAGTGTAGGGGGTATTTTGATATTTTTTAATACAAAGTTTTTTTTTTTTAATTTTTTTTTCATGTTAAAGATTTTTTAATATTTACTTATTACATGAATATAGTTTTATTTGATGCATAGTTTTTTAATTTTCAAATTTTTTTTTGAAAAATTACATGTATTTTCATAGCTAACATAATTTTTTATATGTTATTTGTAAAGTATTGTAATAGCATATAAAGCACCAAAACTACAATGGACTAGAATGTTACGGTTTCCTCTAGAGCACCACATTAGGCCACAAGAGACAATCAAGGGAACCCATGTTTTTACATTAGTTCGAGTGACATATTATTAGAGGTAGGCAGAGTTGTTCAAGACCACCTGTTTTTGGCACATTTTGAGACTACAAGATAATTGAAGAGCTATGTTCCACTCATTTATATTGTAGGAGATAATCGAAACGAACTTTGCCAAGGAGTTTTTATTTAAAATCCGTAGGGTTTATGCCTGATTTAACCAATATGAGTTCACCCTTATTACAAACCGACAATTTAGCCACTGATTGGACATACAACTTTACTTTAGACAATAGCTCTAAAAGAAAAGTTATTGCCCATGAAGTGTTTTAACTGGTAAATTATATCAAAGGATTTAATGCATACTCGTGGAGAGTGTGGGTATGAGAGATGACACAACACTCAATCAAAGTTTACTTTAACTGAATATCGATGAAACATAACTCGCCCAATTGGTGAAATATGACATTATAAGGTTCCTTGTAACATTCCAGATAAATGTATTGTATACAAGACAATGATAATAATAAAATAATTATGTATTTATATAATTACATCATATGAATGAAATGTTTCTCAACTTTTCTGGTTTTCAATCCTAGATATATAAAACATTGGATAGTTCACTAAAATGGAAGATAACGGACATCCTGAATGGAATGACATAAATATGATTTTCGACAAATATAATGTATTTGAAAATTAAATACTAGCCATTGTTAATGTTATATTAACTTTTATTGAAAAAATATAAAAACTAATGCTAACGATGAACATAATGATGTTAATAACCATCTGAAAGCATCTCCAAACATCTCCAAACGAAATGGACAAGGATTAGTATCGCAATGTTGTCTTGTACATGGGCATTTCAGATAGTTTTTGTCCCCCGGAGCTGCCCTAAACAGTCTAGGTCTGACTGCTACTCTTGTGACGGAGCTCATAAAGGACTAGAAGTATATGCCTTCGGTTTTGCTAAAGATGTTCAATTAAGCTATAATCCACCAAATGAGTACTCTGATAAGAAACAGAAACTACAAAACGACGCAGGATTATATTTGAAAAGAATTAGGATTCTGCTCAGGATTAAGTATTGTACATATATATATCAGTTATACTAAAAACTAAAAATTAGAACTATGATACATAGTATATCAGAAACATAAATGCAGAAGATCATTATCCAACTGCAAATTATCATAAGACCAACAAAATCTACTGTGCTATTACAAGGTAACACTGCCAGCAACTTTCCATGTTGTCTTGGTTGATTGGAGTTGATCTATGATTTCTATGGCACAAACCCTTAACATATATACATTTTCCGACTATAAAATTTTTCATCTATTCTTTCTTTGAATTTCCATATTCCAAGTAATAGTCTTTCAAGCTTGGACTTATTTCATCCATATGTTGATTATACTTTTCCTTCTTATTATTAAACTTCTTCAAAGCCTTCTCAAGAGCTTTAGTATATTTCTCTTTTAAGCAACTGAGCTCACCTAATTCCAATTTCTTTTGTTTAATTTGATTCAATTTTTCCATACCTTCGAAAGATGGAAGCAGCCCTACCTGCTCTACAACCGGAAAACATATCGTTGGATTCCTGAAAGACAGATCATTAAGATAGATAATTTTTAGTCGTTGTACCTGTTAGCTTCAAGTAGCATCGTTAACTAGGCACCAACTCTAGATAACGGAAGAAAGATACTACAGTTTATAATTAAAGGTTTTAAGAGAGAGAAAGCAGCAGTACGTACCAGTGACCAAGAAAAATAAATCCATTCTCTTTCAAAATCCCACCATCTAGAGATATAGCACCATGATTTATACAAGCACGAGCCTGAATCATTTCTTCACGGGTTCTGTAAACTTGAAGCTCACCAAAGAGTCGGTAGAACAAAGTCTCTCTAAGACCATGACCTGCATCTGTCCTCGTGTAAATATGAAGCTCATCTAGGTCAACCATATTTACTGCATACCCCATAAAACCTGGTGGGCTGTTCCCACATGGTAAAATAGGGTCTGGCAATGCTAGCCTCCTCTGAGGGTCACTGACATCCAACTCCCCTGTGTAGGGCCTGCCAAGCCAATAATCGTATTTTGAAAATTGATGCGTAATATAACAAACTTCTTAAGGCATATGGCTATTTTTATTTTTTAAAGATTTTTTTTTTAGTTTTGCAGGCATATTCATATTAGCAATCACTCTAGAAGTTTTGAATTACAAACAGGAAACTGGATTTTGCACCTTATATCCTCAAGGCATATAACAAGAAATCGGCCAACTATAGACTTTCCATGTGCAGCTGCTTTTCCATGTAGTCCAAGGGACAAATCAATTTCCCCGTTCCATTCATACTTCTCAAGAGCACATGCTGCTTTGAAGGATCTGCAGACCAAAGCAAGCATTTGATCTTCACCCAAGTACTCCGCTAAAATCCTAAAGATTGAAAAACCTGAGATTATAAACCACAGAAGACTAACGACAAGTAATCATTTCAGTTAAGAAATTTTAAGAGATTAACAGAATGTTTACCTGCTAAGCTTACAGGTCCAAGCTTTTCCAATAAGTGCTACCAGACCGACTACATCTTCCATGAAATCAGTCCTTGATTCATGGAGTGGAAACTCCTTACCAACACAACCGAGAACAGCAGAGGCGGATTGACCCCTGCTCTGAATCCGTCTCATCATTTCCTCTTTGGTAAGCAAAAATGGATCACTCAAAATGTTAGGTTCAGTTGAAGCTGGTAAAAGAAACAAACAACAGATCGATATTCAGTTTTCCACTGCATTGTTGTTGGCGCCACATTTATCAATGCCTTGAAGATAGTGCTTTTATTTAAGCAGAAAGTAGAAAATAGAACCAAATCTCTAACCATTTGATTTTACAATAGCATGAAAGTTAGAATCGGACAATTATTTTTTCTCCGATGGCAGTTTATATCTTGTATCACAATTGTGTGGACCAGAATTGAAAAATTTTAACATAAAACTCTAAAAGTATCAGTACAGGCAAGTCTCAGGCATCTGATTGCAAACTATTTTATATCAAAATACTCTTTTTTTTTTTTTTTTTGGGACATCTTCATTACAAATAAGTGAAAGAGGTAGACAGGAACCATTATCAAACAATAATTATTTCATCAATATTGTAATGACCACCTGCTATCGTGAAATGGCAGAGAGTGACGATATGCGCCTTCAGGTCCTCAAAACAACCGAGAAACTAGTGATTTTTAATAGAGGCATATCTTAATGTCCTAAACGTATAACTTCTATGACAGGATCCACAACACAAAATAGCTACAAATAAATAGTAAACAATGCAAGTGTTATATTAAAGGTCCTGCATATCAAAATTACTTAGAACTGACAAATAATTTCGGAAGTTTCATAATTCTAGACCATATCTTTGCAGTCCAATCATGCACACTGAGTAGGATTTATTCACATTAATTTTTAATGAATGAGAAAGAAAAGTATGTCAGTCAAAACCTTGCAATTGAGACAAGACTTGCTCAACTTCTGCCATTTGCTCATTAACAACTTTCAAGGCCATCTCATACTTCTTGATACGACAACCATATTTGCAAATTTCACTCTCAAGCTCCTGGAACAGAAGCAGTTCAAAAAACAGAATTCAGATTCTGAAACCAACTAACAACTTAGGCAGCATTACCGCATTAGCACATGACAGCCACTTGGCTATGTTGAATGCTAATAGGGACAATGAAAGCCAAAAACAGTATAAAAAGCTCTTTTAATTGAATATAATTTTGGAAAAATCAAATCTTCTTGACCAAGGCATTAAAAACAAGTCAAAAAATCTATAGCCAGAACAACTAAATCTAAGGCAATGATGTGCACCAATTCCAGCATAAAAAATGCATTTACATATTATAAATATTCCGGCATAAAAAATGCAATTAGAAATTAGAACTTTTGCAATTTCATGATCAAGTTCCCGCAACAGAAGCATCACCACATTCGGCACATGACAACAACTCAGCTAATTAGTAATGTTGAACACTAATGCGGTCATTGAAACTCAAAACAGTAGGAAAGGTTCTTTACATGAATGAACATGTAAAGTCTTCTTTGACCGATGCATTCAGAACAAGCAAAAAGAATCTCTAGCTTGAACATATAAATCAAAGGCAATGAAGCATCCATTCTAACATCAAAAATGCATTTACAGCTGAGAAATAATATAATGATAGAATTTGACACAACACCTTCTCAGTCTTTATGATGGATAACATGAGGTTTCCTACATGTTTGAGGGGAGATGAGCCCTCAAGAAGCAGTAACTTTCCATCGGAATATGAGGGTACCTCACTGGACTCTGTTTTTGGATGCTGCATAAGCGGAACCTGCACATGCAAGCCAATGGTTAACAATGTAGTACCAGTGGCTGAAGAATGATCATCATGAAGTGTTAATTCTTAATCTAAGCTCTTAAGATTATAAATACCCAATGCTGAACACACAAGTAATTCGATTAATAAAGTTTGCATGTTTTTGGTAGATTTCAAGACCCTTACTATGTCCTGATTTAGTTAATTTTTGTATTCTAACCAATACATAAATAGCTAAAACTATGAAAAAAATTGTTTCACTGCTTTGTAAATCATTTTTTAAATTGATCTAGTGTTCTTGAGCTTTTTATTAAAAAAAAAAAAAGTACAAGCCTTCAACAACATTTAAGCCACAACCCTGCAGATCAACTATCAAACCAGAAAATCTAACATGACTTATAGGTAACAGGTTAGCAATAGTATTTAATAACTAACATAAATTTTATATTGCAACCTTAACGCTTAGATGTAGCTCTGTGTAATGAGAATGCACAGCTACAAAGCAAAAGCACCCCTCACATTTTGGAAGGGGAATAGTAGGAACAGTGCAGCGCCCATGCCTGAAAGCATACCGAATTGAAACTTCTGTGCCAATAGATTCTGGCCTTATTGTCAGTGTATGGGATTGACCACCATTCTCCCTGTCATGAACAGTTGCATCAACGTTGCCCTTAGAATCAACAACCTCAAACACTACATTTTCAAGTCGAGAACCAGCATGACAACATTCAGGCACCTGATTTCATGCAATATTAGTAAATATGACATTGAAATTTCCAATAATTAAGCAAAGGGATGACAAAAGTAAGGCACTAACCCCAGAAACAATTCTCAGCTCCCTTTTCTGAGTTTGGAACTCTTGCTTAAAAACAACTTCTTCATCAGATAAAATAGAAAGTGATACTGGAACGTAAGAAATATTAGAATGCATACACTGGAGAACTTAAATCTATTGACGCAATTTACAATTGTTAATATTTAACTTTGCATAATAATATTCTACGCATTCTCAATTCCTAGTCTCGATTTCAGACTACTTCCTAGATTAGAGAACCTCGTCGTGTTACTTTTAAAACTAGAAACAGCTTATAGTACAGAGGATGAGAGGCAAATATGAAAGAACTTCAAAGTTGTTTCACATGGTTACATAAAATTCAAATAGTTAGCTATTAACCAGAAGAAAGTTGAAGTAAAACATTCAATTTAGTTTGTCTTCATGCTACTTATCTGTAGCACACTTAAAATACATTACTGTTTCATTGGAATGATGCCACATTTAGTAATAAAAGAGTATCATTTTCTTTTTTGTACTAAAAAGTAAAGAGGAAAAAAAAAAAAAAAAAGATAGAGGCAAATACCACTTTTTCCATAACCAGCTGTTACTTTCAAGAGGCCACTAAGGTCCACACATCCATAATCGTCCACCTATATTTACAAACTCTTTTAGAACAGTCAAATAATGAAAAAGACAAAAATGGTACACTTGAGATGCATTAGAACCACAAAGCACCATTGCAGTACAAGCTTATCATGCTTAAGATGTCAGATGAACAATAAGAACAGTCTCATGGACATCATATTGTTGTACAAGCAAACATGAATTTGATTAACTCCCTGAACTTTTGAGCAAAATAATTTAGACATGAATACTGTCAGATATGCCTTTATGCTGTCTTTGTTACATTGCATAGCAAAGCATTAAAAGTTCAATATGATATGGCCCAGTGCTTGGCCAAGTTACAGACTCATTGTGGAATAAATCGGCCCAAAATAAATCCCAAATGCACTAGTGTGAAGGGAAGTGGGAGCTGGTCATATTAGCGAAATTAGAACTCCAATACTGTATTAGCAGAGTCATCAAAGAACCTATGTGTAGGAGATGAATGAATTATCTGTCGAAGATACAATAATTCTTTAACACAGTAAATATTCTGACCTTACGCTTTAAGCCTGATTGGTCTTCAATCCGAAATCCATCCAAGTTAAACTCAACCTCCAAACCCTTGTTGACATGGTTATTGTATGCATCAAACATCTGGAAGAAATGTATGGTTAAAGTGGTTAGTCAGTATGCCTAAAACCACTCTCAAAATCTACACAAGCTTCCAATTATCTTAACTGAAAAGATAAAAGATTTGTTTGATTGTTGCACATTGAGCCAAAAAATTGTTCTTTAAATGTTATGATGAAGTTCCTCAGTATTCCAAGAGTGTTCCAAACCTCTAATCATACAAAAAGAAAATTAATAAATCAAGTTTCTGCACTAAAACCAAATATTAACAATATGCACTAACTACCACAAGTTAAACGAAAATACATTGAATGTATCTACTAGATACCACTAATATGATTTAGGTTATTAAATAACGAAAAATTATTTGTAGTAACAATTCATACTATGTCAATATATAAGAATTAATTTTAAACTGACTTCAATTAAACCCTTCCTTCATAAAATTAATCTTTTCAGACTAATGATTAGTAACAACTGCAGTTTGCTTCACTAATCTACATTACAATCTTAAGGCATTACAAATCTTGCAAAAAATTTCAAGCCATAAACATGATAACATCTGCAGAATACCATAAATTTAAGTTGCTTAATCACAGAGCCTGGAAGCAAATTGTTTCCGAAACTTGGTGAATGGACAGTTACATGCTTCAAAGATCCTGGAATAACTGATAAATATACAATCATACATTAATATGTGAGTACAATGGCAAGGCAATTTTTTATGCAAATCGGTTAAGATCACTGAAATACCTTGACATGGAATTGACACTGACACCAATTCATCTTGTGAAGATATCACCAAGGTGGCCTCATAATGTGGCTTGATCTTGTCCAACTCATAGCTTTTGATCAGAATATCCTGTACAATTAGGAAAACTTAAACAAGGATCTAAAGCACACTAAAAACATATTATTCCTACTATTTAACAAGAGAGTACTTTAAAAGGGCATGTAAAAGATATTCATGTGTGAACTCATACCTCAATATGAAGAGTCAATTTATCAGCTGAAAGGTCTACCTTGAACTTGTCTACATGTACATTCACACTGATGCTTGTATTAAGTTTGACAATCACTCCCGTAACAGATGTAAATGGAATCCTATTATCATAGACGTCATAACACGCTATAGATAAAGGTGGAAAACACGAACCAACTCTGTGGAAAGTGGTCATTTTATGAGAAAATGGGGAATATAAACGTAATTAAGTCCAATTAGAAATGCTAGCTTAGGGAGAAAACAATAAAAGGAATTAAATTCCTTTACCATTAAAATATGCAAAATAATTGATGTGAAAGGTAAATAGAACTCTTATGTAACCACTTAAATCAAAAGTTTAAGCTTATAGGTTTAGTATTTAAGCTCTAATGTCTAGCCACACGAGGATGCTTTACAAGTCATTAATCCTACTTAGAAAGTGTATTGAGCTTGATTGGATGAAAAAGAGTATTATACTTAATTCTAGAAGCCAACTAAATGGCTTTTGGTCTGACTACAAAATACCTAGAAGGGGAAATTGTGCATAAATGTTATTCCTAATTCTAGAAAAGAGCCAACAAATAATTGCTTTTGGCCTGTCTACAATATACGTAGAATGGTAAATTGTGCATTTCATTCTTATGCAATACAGAAAGTGTTTTGTAATAACTTAGTTGGGCTAATTATTATCCCTTATCTTGGACTCCAAGCTAAAGAATGGTAAAAAATAATGTTATTCAAAGCTTCTTAATTTTGGATGAATTATTTATCTCAGAGCCAGACGATGAAAAGAGTTTTATAGTGAGTTTCATAAACAGAAATTTTGATAATTTCTTAGAAGTTTTCTTACCTAACACAAACCTTTGGGCTCTGTTCACAATTCAACAATCTCCAATATGCAACCTTTGAAGATCCCTTAACTACCACCTGTCTCTCACAACTTTTACAGCTTGACTGGGGCTGAAGGACAAAATTCCATCACATTAGGTTACATAATCATAAAAGACAAGAAGCTATATCATATTATTTTTGCAACAAACAAAAAGAGATAAGAAAATCCTTTGTATCACTTACAAGGTGAAATGAAAATTTATACATCCCAACATCCTGAAAGAAATTAGGTAACTTGCAACCCAATTCAAATATATATAAACCTTGATACCCTTTCCTAGAAGTAGGTGGTACACGAGCTGTGTAGATGGTGATAACCTTTTGAAGATTCTTCCCTTCACCTAAGAATCCAACCTCCATGATCATCTCTAAATTATTCTTAACAATGTGCCTTTGGTCCAACTTCTCTGAAGTACTAGAAGAGACAACATTGGCAGGCCGAACAACAGCCACAATTTCTCTAGGAGGGACTTCTCCAGATTTAGCACTAAGAGGTAATTCCTGAAAAGAGAAACCAATTAGTTGTGAGTGAATATCTTGATGAAAGAGAAGAAAAAAGGAATTGAATTTTTGTTGCTCAAGTTGAGTGCCAAAAGAAATGGAGACTATATATATATATAAAGGTTTGACATTACAATATTTATGAATTTTGAGATAACTTAATTAATGTATCTTTCTTGATAAACCAAAATAAGTGAAGTTTGATGAATACAGACCCCATCAACATCTAACTCTTGGCATTGTATCGAATTCAACAAGTCAATAAAAGCAGGAGCCTTCTGACGTTGCTTCTCTAGTTGCAGTTCCCAATCAGTGTTGTCAATACATACACACTAATGCCAATTGACAAAAAAAACAAAAAACACTTAATCTCAAGTAAAATTTGCACAATATCAAGAAAATAGAAATGTAAGCAGCAAGAAAGAATTGAAACTAAATAGCAAACCTTTCCAGAATCAATTATGGCAATAGGTAAAGATAAGGAGCCAAAAAAATCCAAGCTGACAATCTCATTGTTCTTCACGAGGACACATCCTTCCTTATCCATGAGACTTATTGGCCTTTCAGACAAGAAAAGACATTATATATTGGGTCTTTATAAAACAAAAGGAAAAAAGAATTATATTTATAAACTAAAACAGGACTTTTAGAGACACAAATGCAAAAGATAACATACCTACATATAATTCGAGCATCACCTGTTAGAAATGGATAAAAGGGGTGGTCAAATTTATCAAATTTGAAAGATTAAATGATGTAAACATGTTAATAATATATTTGATCAAAAAAAAAAAAAATCAAACCAATATACGTATTCCATAAGTGTAAGAGTCTTAACAATGTTGCCTACCTGCAGCTTCGCCCAAAAGTCCTTCAATTAAAAAATATTCTATTGTTGCATAGAGATTGTTTTTATGAACTCCAGCACAAGCTCCCTTGAAAATCTTGACTCTTTGACCTCTTCTCCAAGTTAAACCCTTCCTCTTTAGCACTTCGTGCACCCTTGCAACTATAGTTGAATATAGATCAACAACAAAAGAACAAAAATAAGATTCAAGGATTTGAACAATGTATATGAAAAGAAAACTATGCCAAATGGAAAATAATGTTATGGTCTGAAAAATAAGTTAAACTCCTTGTCAATCAAAGCCTACCATCAGATGAAATGCCCAGTGACCTTTTGTTTTTGGGGCTGATTATAAAAATTGGTTGATCTGCTCCAAAATTAATTTCTTCATCATAATGATTGTGCATCTGCAGAAGCCAGTCTTGATAGTCCTTTTCCAGTTGTAAAGGAGATAATATTTTTCCATCTCTATAAATTTCAACATTGACATCTGCATGTTGGAAATTATTTCAATAGAGGATATAACATAACAATTCAAAGAAACTGACAAAAAATAGCTCCATATTTACAATTTAGAAAGAACAATTACCTTTGTCTTCCTTAAGAGTCTTAACACCAAAATTCTTCAAAGCTTTGGTAAACGGATTCTGGTGTGCTAAATCGGTCTGTTACATCATCATCATTTGAAAAAATAGTAGAATTACCAAAAAAATTTTTTAATTTAAAATTTAGGAAGAAAATATACAATAGCTTTTAAAGGATATGCTAATCTGCCCCAAAACAAAGTAACTTTGATAATGAAACCTTAACCACTCACTGTCAAACAAAACTGCAAAAAAGCCAGCTGCATGAGATGGTACAAACACAAGAAAATTTCTCGACATTCCTTACCTTAGATGGTTTTGGTTTAAAGCCAGCATCAGTATCTGCAGCCAAATAGATTTTACTAAAACATGTCTTACATTTGTTGGAAAACAAATTTCACCCTGGTGAGTGGAAAGTACATGGATAGTAAATTAAAAAAATTCAATTACACTACCAATGAAGCATTTTACTCTTGAGCAACATCTCTTCAATAGGTGGGCCTTATCCCCCTTTTTCTGCCTCAAATCCATAAAGGGCAGCCACGGCTGGAGTAAATCATATATGTGAAGAATTAACTAGGAAAATTACATTAAGTGGCAGATGAAAAAGCAAACACTCAATACATACAACAAATTCATCCAAGCATAAGTAGATAAAGCACAAGCAAAAGCTTGCAAAGTTTCACTCTTACATTACAGGTTCAATATTATTATGTCATAATATGGTTGGAGTTAGAGCTTAAAATATATAATTGGCGCCTGATGTGAGCTTTTAGGTCACACTGAAACTTAGAATGGATTTAGATGGGGTCTTAAATAAGCTTTAAGGTCACACTAAAAACAACATAGCATTAGAGTGAAGTTGAAATGATCTTGTGTTAGGATCCTCCTGTTAATTTAAATTAGATTCATTGTGTTTATGATTATGATCACATTTGTTATTATGTTGGTCCACATGCAAATTCATCTGGCTGGACGTAGTCAAGATTAAATATTACAGTACAGGTCTTACCTGTAGGTTTAAATTTATTACAAAAAGTTGTAATTTAAGAATACATCAGTACCAAGTTGACTACGTACTCCTATGTTTGAATCCTCTCATCCTATTAGTCATGTCTGTCATCAAGATTGATTCTGCTTATATTTGCTCCACATGCAATGCAAGTGCATGCACACTTCTAAATCCTAGTACTTGAATCCTACTTAGCAGATTAAACTTTTACATTAAGGAGTATTTTAACAATCAACAATAGAAAAAATGGAGCTTGATAATGCCACTCCTCAATGTTCAATTAAGAAACAAAAAGAAACTTGATGTTGAAGCTTCCGTTGACAAAAAAATTTCAGACCATGTTAAGGATATTTTTATTTTCGTAAGAAGCAAGGGTGTAAATTAATAAATAATAAGACTACACACAAAAATGGAAAACTTGCAATCTTTGTTGCAAAAAATAAAATAAAAAAAGTGTTTTAAAATTGTTTAGAAATTGAAGCCAACAAAGAATAATAATCCTCAACACACAACAAAATACAAGAACACATCAAAGACCAAGGAACTCTATCTTCTCCTAAACATTGACAGCATTGTGGATATATATCTCCATATAGGGCAGAAATTGAGGTGAGTCAATATGTGTTTAACACAATTATATTACTTAGCTCAGTCAACTTTGAAATTATAGAATTTAGAAATTACCCAGCGAGCATCTGGAAGAAGACGACCCAGACGACGGATAGAAACACGACTGAAAGTTTCATAATTTTCAGGAACTCCACATCCTTTAGAATTTAACTTATCTAAAATCATATCAATGCTCTCCCCCGCCTGCATTAAACAATTTTAGAATTTACCTAGCGTGCAGAAAATAACTGAGATCTTTATGGCACATACCTCCGTAATTGGAAAATAAACACATTTTAGCCGTGCATTTGCTTCTTGTAAAGTCCATGAACCTGATAAATATCAATTCTTAAGATATAAAAATCTACCGAAGATTGCATTTTGTTGACAATTAATCTGTCATTATAAATCATGACAAAAGAAGAAACTGCAATTACTACCAGAACTTTTGGTTGAAGAACAACCAAGTTTAAGGGAAAAGCGAAGCTGTAAAACAAACTCAGGACCGTTGCAAGAATGCATGTTTGTTATTGCAACCTCCCCATCTGCAATTTCAGCTAGGTCAACACCATTAACCTGTGAAGTCGAAATTCCTTTTTTTATTTTCATTGTTTTAAATGAACATAAAAAAGATTTCTATTAATAACCTCAAAAGCTAGCAAAATCAATACAATTTAAAAAGAACATGACACTTGCCAAAACAGAATTCTCATCTCTACAACTTCTAAAATGCCTTTTCATGACTTGCGAAATTTTCTTTAAAAAATTCCAAGTACTTTCAGGCATGCATACGAATCAGCTGAATTACTGGAAAGAGATTCTGCAGGTAAAATAATAGTAAAAAGTCAAACCTGGAATTCAATTGGTGTGGTGGTCTTCCCTGTGTTCGATACTTCATCGCACTGCAAACCAACAAGATAATATACGGAGACATAATAATTACTAATATCTAAAAAATTGTGCATATTGATATTGTTAACAATCAAATTAACTTTCTAAGGTCAATCTAATTGTCATGATAATAAATAAAAGATACAGTTTTTATAACACAAAAGAAAAGAGCTGGATAGGTAAAATGTGAGATATACCAGTAGGTTAAAACAGAAAAATAGAAACATCCTTATCATAAAGGTAATGCCATATGGATACAAATGTGTTGCAGTATATCATCTGCCAAAGCCCATAAGCAACAAAAATGTTGGCTGGTAGGCTTATGGAAATGATCCAGGAGTGTTCATTTTCATTACACACAGTGCTCCCTAATATTGACACTTAAAATAACTTATCAATTTAACAACAAAAAACACTATTGTATCCAACAAAATATCAATGTCCTCTAATATCTTTAAAAAACCCACCTATTACTTTCTGATAAATAACTCAAACAATAGCCTAAATAAAGCATTTGAATGACGGAGAAGCTTTTGTACCACCTCCCAAAGCACAAAAAATTTCAGTAAGCAGAGAAACAGAATAGGCCTAGGCTGACAAGACAAATGGCAGTTCATCATACTTTAGTCCACAATTTCACTGCTCCTGGATAGAGAAGAGTGAGATTAACATTGCTTTTTCTAACTTTTTTCACATTATACACGCACAAGGAGATTAATAAAAAACATATATAAGGCTAAAATAAAATCTAAAATGTGGTAAATATAATACAATTACACTCATTCATGTATGAAAAAATAAATGAGCTGGGTACGAAGGAGGTTTTATTTAATGCAACAACACCTGAATATAAGGGAAGTAG
Source organism: Anacardium occidentale (assembly GCA_026122585.1). NCBI lineage: Eukaryota > Viridiplantae > Streptophyta > Magnoliopsida > Sapindales > Anacardiaceae > Anacardium > Anacardium occidentale. The sequence goes on from JAJEJH010000028.1 coordinate 251,962, forward strand.
ATGTCCTTTAGCTTGCATAGTAGTTGAAACTTGTTCGAGCATATTTGCTTAGGCTCAAATATTTCCACCTGAGAAATATTTTCTAAAAATGTAAAATTACAATCTAAGTACAGTATGATCCCAACAAAGAAAAAATGAATGCACAAAAAAAAATCAAATAGTCATATTGCCAAGCTGATTAGGCACAAATGGTCAACATGGAAAAAATTCAAGAGAAGAAACATGACAACATCATTGACTGTAATAATTACAAAAGAATGGACAAGTAGTCCACAAAAGGCAGTATCCATCTAAAGGACCGCAAAACATTTATACAAAAGTTAATTCCTAGAGTACATTCCAATTTCAAGATATCTCAATAAATTAAACAAGGTAAAGGGAATGATTCAACTATTCAAACCCAAGGTTGACCATTAAAAACCAACAAGGATCATTAAGTAGGAGCTTAACATTGTTGACATAAGAAACATGCCAAACTTTATGTCAACTGACATTTCTATGTCAAAAGTTTCATCATTATGATCAATGATGTCTATTACAAATTCGTTATTTTTTTACTTAAAATGGACAACTGAACATAAAAATTAGGTGGCCTTCAACATCTATAATTAAAAGTAAATAACTAAACACCAGCAAACCACTTGACTCAAGGAAACAGTATTTATCCACCAACACAGCAGAATCAAAGAGATGTAAGCCAGGAAAATCTAATTGAGTAAGGACAGAACCAGTGATAAAAGCTTTATATGCTCTTTCCTTGTAGAATCTCACATAAAAGAACTTTGAGCACATTCTAGTGCTTGGAAAAGCTTAAGAAATTCCGTATCATGAACATAGATTATCCACTGAGTACAATTTCCACCCAGTAGATTATCCTCACAACTTAGGTTTCACTTCCCACTAGTTTCACAATCTCATTGTCCACCCAGTACAAATTCCGAATCCAGCAGTCAAGTAGCAAGGAAAGTATAGTTTTGTTAATATATAGGCTATACTCCAAAAAAAGATCAAACTTAATATTTTTTGTTTGCATGGACATAGATTTTAAAGCTAGAAAGGTTTGGAAATTTAAGCTCCATTAGCATATCAAAATATTTATATTGGAAATCAAATCAAGGTCCACTGATTGTCCTAAGTCCCTAGAAACTTCACTAGCATATCATAATATTTATATTGGACATCAAACCAAGGTCCATTGATTATCCTAGGCCTCAGAAAACTTCACTGCCCAGTCATCTTCCAATACAGAAAAGGAATTTATAAATCAAAGTGATAGGCACATTAAACCTTCACAGATTGAAGTAAGTATTCCAAATAATGAAATAATCCTTACAACACAACAGATCATAAAGGACAAATATTAAAGAAAAAAATTAAGGATATTCGTGCTATGGATGTTTGCAACTATATTGTCTAATTGAACTCATAAAATAAAGATCTTTCTACTATAGTTTAGGTAATGAAGGTTTATAAGACAATAATAATTAATGTTTACAAAAAAAAAAAAGTTACAATACAGCTCAGAAAGTATCTCCACGCATGAAGGATATTTCAAGATATTAATTGAATAGCATATTGCTTTACTGATTATTAACTATTACTCATCTGAAAGACTATGCTATCCTTATGGACTTGATCATTTTGTCACTCAATCAAATTGAAATGCAAACTTACCAAGGAAAATGAGAAAAAGTCCAAAACAATTTGACATAAAAATTGGAGGAAAAAAAACAGGGGTCAAACTAAATCAATCAGTGTCACAAAAATAAGGATTCAAAATTAGAAAGATCCACATCACTTATTCAATAACAGGACCATGATCTAACTTTATATTGAAGAGCTGCCAAATGTAAGCAACACTTAAACCCAAGCAATGAATATAGCAAGACAAAATGAACAAGAGATCACCTTTGTAAAACTTCCATGAGGTGATCCTTTGCTTTCATCTTCTGAAGGAGCCCTAATGCCACCATTAGTCTAAAAAAAAGAGTAGCACAACCTTAATACAACCAAAAATGTAATAATAATAACAATAATAATAAAAAAAGGAAATAGCCTAGAATTAAAAAAACATGTGTAAAAGAAAGAAATGTCCACTAGAAAGACAGAAATTTGCTTAACGTGACTTGGTTACCCGCCAAGTAACTTCAGAATCTGAAAACTTGAGTAGCGCTTCTCTCTCAAGATGCAATGTAAAGACTTTATTAGACACTTTTGTCTTTGAAGAAACTACAGCACGCCTATTAGAAAGAGGTAAAATTAATAAAATATATAAAAAAAAAAAGTCATTGCTTCATTGCGAATAAAAAAAAAAAAAACTCTCATTCATTGGGAGAGAAGGGAAGAGAGGTAAAAAAGAAGTTTACTAGAGATAATACCTTCCTAGATGCATAGATGCAACAGGTCCTCCATATCCAAACATGCCAAAAAAAGGCTGCATTGTTGCCAAAAGAAACAATGACGCCTATAAACAAAAAGAGTGGCAGCTTCCAATAGAGAATATGACTGGTATCAAAATTAATATTGGAAACTAGGACAGACAGTGAAGGAAAGACTGCATGCTTATCTAAAATTTAAAAAAAAAAAAAAAACAATAGTAAAGATATATGAATATACCACAAAGGCAAATACAAAAGTATGGACAAGATTACACTTTACCTTTAAGTATGGAGGTTTGCCTCCCACAGCATGTTGTTTCGATGTCCTGTTAAGTGAAGCACCCATCTTTCCCCTAAACAAATGAACCATGAATAATATATAATCAGGAAAAAACTCATGTAAATCAGAGCTGTGTTAAAATTTTGCATATTGAGGAGCCAATAATTATATTTACAATACATGCAACATAAATATAAAACACAACATGCAAGAAAATGATTGATGAATGCTTATGCAGTCTACCTCAGTCATATATTTTTACAAATTCATATTTGAAACCAGAAACCTGTGCTGAACAGCTCTTTTTTTATTTCAGTTTTTCCCTCTTTCTTCCAGAACTTGGTTCCAGGTGGGAAGATAGACAGGAGGTTGTTCCTCTACTTGGATTTAAGTTGATGATGCTATATTCTAACAAACTAATTTTTTTCTTCTTATCATACATTAAAAGTAAACCTCTTGGAAAGTTTTTCATTTCTGCTTTTTTCCAGGAACTACATTTATATTCAAAAAAATTGTGAAACAAATAACCCAAAGATGAAAATGTAGTAGACACAAATTTTCATTTTCCTTATAGTCAGAAAATGAAGCTTAAGCCATGTTCCAACTTCTGAAATATCCAACAAGCACATCTTATAGGGAAGTGAGAAAGTAAATAAAGAATTCTCTAACATACCACTTAACTATAGAGTTTTCTTCACTGCTATCCATTCCTGGGCCGGTGTCAAAAATTGAAATTCTATCCTCCGAAATATCCACCCTGCAAAGATGTTAAAATGATTGTCTCATACCAAGCATTAAAATGGAAATGCACATTTGAGCCAAGCTATAGCAATATAGGTCAATTGCATGGGCTGGGAATATGTACAAAAACAATCATATATTTCAACTCAATTGAAATATAAATGAAGAACTAGTTATAAGCAGATATACGGGTACTTCAAATCAAGGAGATCTTCATCACAAAGAATAAAACTTTAGGGCAAGCATTGACCATTGATAAATTTGTCCAGCAATATAAATAACTACAAGCGATTAAGTAGACAAAAAATTGATTGACAGACTGCAGGGTATTTGCAATATAACAATAAAATAAGCTTAGAACTGTTTCTACCACTGAGACCAATAGGGACTCAGAGCAAATTTTAAAGATATGATACATTTTACTAAGGTTTTTGAAATATATGTTTCATGTAAAATATAATGAAAAAACTTAAGATAAAACATAAAGCAAACACAGTAAGAGGATAGAATACGTATCATTATAAAATTGTATGATAGTATCGATTTTGTTCCATAGGTTGAAAACTGAGGACATCCCTTAGACTGATACAGAATGATATCAATTTCTCTGCTGTCCCAGAGGAATATATTTATGGAACTGACAGAACTAATATCTTGATGAGAATGATCACACAACTGATCAAATTTATTTTGTTTATTTTGTAAATAAAAGTAATGAAAACCAAACTATGGGAAAAAAAAAAAGTAATTTTGCTTTGGTTAGTAAAATTAATAGAGAAGTTAATATACAGAGTGATGAATTTTATTCCTTATTCTCATTAATATTCTTTTCATAAAAACTTTTATGTTATGATACAAGATAATGCATTTTCTAAAGAAAGTTAATTTATATATATATATTGAGGTAAAACTTTACCATCTGTATTAACAGTGAAGTGAACAATACACAAAGGTATTCTGAAAAATAATGGGGTTCATCAATTCACATATGAACCAATCAATTTGCATGTCCACTGGGCCAGTTTGATGATAAAATATTTTAAGTTAAGGTAGTAAAGAAGCAATAACATTTCACTGAAAGATATGTAAAATAATTGGAAAACAGCAACATGCAGTAAATAGCATAAAAATTAAACATCTACAAAACAAACGCATAAAAGCAAATACAATAGGCAGCAAAGCAAAAATATGGTTATCAAACAAATGTCATACCTAATTAATCTCCTATCACTTTCAAGATTAGTCCATATGGCTTGCAAGGAATTATCCTGATAAATGAGCAGCAGAGAATAAGAAACAAAATAAGCCAAAAAGCCAAACTTCATCTATTCTTTCAATTGCAGCCAACAACATACAATCAAATCTGCAAGAGCAGTTTCAAAAGAGTATTCTTCTGGCAGCTCCATTAATAGATCAGTATTTGGTGTCAAATCCCACATGCCCTGTAAACAAACCAGTCTATCACAGAACTGAATACAATTTCTTCATTAAGCACTTAAAAGATGTACAAAACAATGAATTTCAAAATCAACGATAAAGCAAAAAAATACGCAGAAAGTCAGAACAATTAAGGACTACTAACCTCAAAAGTATTGGAAATCTCACTGGACCCATCCTAATGAAGAGATAAACAAATTAAAGCATGAACGAGTCATGAAATGAGAACCTTATAATCAAACAGCATAAACACTTAGACATCGAATACTCACACACAGCCACAAAATATGGTACATATGTGGCTTGAACTTCTCAAAGTCCATTATATTTCTAATCTTATTCTCAGATGCATCTTCAAGGTACAGCCCCTCATTTTTCCAATTTATCATTCTTTTCCGCCTCATTGATTTGCTTTCTTGCCAAGCCCGAAAATATTCACCTTTCACCAACTGAATGAAATCTTGAAACGGCATTTGGAGGATGGGATCCCACAGAGTTAATTCTACACTAGCCCCATTTGGCAATAGAATTTTAAATTTATATTTCCTCCCTATATTACCATCATCTTCCTCCCATGCTCTTTTTTTCGCCCTCTGGGATGCAATTGGTCGTTCCATACTTAAACAAACTTGCAATCTCTGAAACAGAAATTAACTCATTAACAGCTCTATCTCTATGTTTGTTCCATACAAAGAACAAACCCTAAAGCACACAGACCCCTAGGCACACACAAATATATACAAGCCTTTCAGAAGAGAAGAGGCTGCTTTTGACCGAAAATTTACTCTCAACACCCATCACTTAAGTGGACCAATGCTAAAATCTTAATACCGAAACTTTTAACACAGCATTAAACCGAAAATTATTTCTAAAACGTTGATAATGTAAGTACTCAGCAAAATGAATGTATAGAGTGGTTTCTTTTTCCGTTCATGCAGATCCCATCTTCAAAAAGATAAATCACCAGGAAACACTCTCTTTTTCGCTCAAAAGAAATACAACTATATATCATAACATCTTAAGTATGTTACTTGACATTTACGTAAGTAAACAGTATCCACTATAACTGAACAGTCAAGTCTCTGTTTTTTCTTTTTTTTTTTAGTTCAAAACAAAATAAAAATTTATCATTTAAGCAAGTTGCTTGACTGATACGTAAAGTCGTAAATACAATCCACCATAGACGAACACAGAAAACATTTACAATAAGAAAAAAAGAAAAAGAAAGAAAAAACAACAAAACAAGCAAGCCTCGGCTTTACTTACATTAGAAGAAAGTATTAGTGGTGAAACAGAGCGTCCGACAAAATGGACCTCCCGAAGAAACAGTGAAAGTTAGGGTTAAAATAAAGAGAGGATCACGGAGAGAGATAAAGCAGAAGTAGTAGCAGTATAACTGTAGAACCACAAACACGTTTCCATTTCTAGCTATTCAAGTATGAATGTATGCAGCGTCCTCTGATATATCAAACGCCAATCCTGCAGCGTTCCGCCTCCCTATTGTTGCTAATGTGCACTCCTTGTGCGCATCTTACGTTAGTTGTCATTATCAGTTTAATTAAAAATTAAAAGGCCAAAGGACAATGTCCCACCCATAGTTTGAAGCGGGGTCAAAGTCTCACTCTCCCAGTTTCAAAAATTTAGTATTCCACTCCTAAAAATATTTTTTATAATTTTTATATTTAAATAACTAAAATACCCTTTTAAAAAATAAATATTTATAATAAAATTATAAAATAATTTTTAAATATAAATATTTTTAAAAAATATTTAAAAAATTTTAAAAATTTTGAAGCAGCTACCGTCGCCAGTGCCACGACGATGGCCACAGCTGAAGGGGCCAGGTGGCCGTTTTCGGCCACCTAGTTTTAAGGGAGGTCAGATCTGACCTCCCCGTTAGGTGGAGGCAGTCAGATCTAGCCGCCTCCGCCAATAATAAAGGCTAGAAACGATCGTTGAGACCAAGGTCGACCCTTTTCGACTGTTTCTGACAACTTTTTTTAGCGGAGATGGCCAGATCTGGCCGCCTCTGCCAAAACTGAGGCGGCTAGATTTGGCCGCCTCCACCGAACGGGGAGGCCAGATCTAGCCTCCCTTAAAACTAAGTGATCGATAACGGCTACCTGACTCCGTCAGCGGCGACCACCACAGCGACACTGGCGGCAGTGGCTGTTTCAAAATTTTTAAAATTTTTTAATATATATTTTAATTTTTTTAAATTTTAAATTTTTTATAAAATTTATTTTATTTTTTATAAAATTTTTAATCCTAAAATGACAATATTACCCCTAATTGTGTTACTGTTTTCTATTTTATTTAATATTAAATTGTTTCTAGGAGTAAAAGACTAGGTTTTTGAAACTTGGAGGGTGAGACTTATTCCCGCCTCAAACTATGGGTGGGAAATAGTTCTTTGGCCAAATTTACAACATAAAAAATAATATAATATAATAAATATTATATTCAAATCAAATTTATTCGAATCTATTTTTTAATTCTATTTAAATAAATTTAAAATAAATTATTATAATTCAAATTTAAATACGAATTCAGATTATGATATTAAAAATTTTTAATTAATTAAGTCTATATTTTAAAAACTATATAAATGTATATATTTTTTTAACAAATCATAAAAATTATACTTATATCTGCGATCAGATAAGTCTATGTTTGTTTTGCTATCCTTTCAATTCAGCCTAATTTCATTTCATTTCATTTAAATAATTTTTAGTTTATTTGTTTTTATATTTTATGGATAATAAGATAAAATAAAAAGGTTTAAATTAGTTTTATCTTAATTAAAACATTTTTGTAGATATCATTTTTATTTATAGTTACATCCTATCAAATTTATAAAATTCTATTTTTAGCCAAATTTTTACATGATTATTTTTCTTTTTATTTGTAAAAACCATAAAATTTAAAGTTTGTTTCCCCAGGATGGTAATTTGAGAAACAGACTTTGACTCGTCTTGAGCCTATTTAAGACTATGCGCAGATAACTTGCTCGACAAGTCAACAAGGCATTTATTTTATAAGTGTCCACGAATGGTTCAGCAAGTACGCAAACCCGTTTGGCATGTCCACGAATGGGTGTTATTTTTCTTCTTAATATTTTAGATTTAAATTTTAAATCTGATTTGATTTTATTCTTAATTGGATTTTAATTTATTTTAATTCAGATTTAATTTTATTTTAAATCCAAATTTGATTTTAATTAGGATATGATTTGAATTTAAATTTAAATTTGATATTAATTGAGATTTTATTTTATTTTAAATTTAAATTAATTTTAATTTTAAATTTGATTTTAATTGTTTTTTATTTTAATTGAATTTGTTTTCTTTAAAAGTGGTTTTAATTTATTTGATTAAATTTGATTTTTTTTGGATCTTAATTGATTTTAAATTTAAATTTGATTTTAATTGATTCGATTTTTTATTATAATTGATTTGATTTTATTTAAATTGATTTTAATTAAAGATTTATTTAATTTATTTAGTCATTTTAATTTGATTTTATTTAGATTTAAGATTTCAAATTTAAAGATTTGTCTAAGCTATGGGATTTCTTGGGAGATGGTAAAGTTAGAGACAACTAGAGAGAATTATTTTATAAAAAATACAAAATTATTTACTGAGAATTCCAAAAAAGATGCAATCTGTTTGTAGGTCTTGAAGCCTCAATTCGATAGGAAGAAGATTTTCAAAAGAATCGATTCGACAATTACTTGTTTTAAAAAAAATATCTATGGTTATTTTTTATGTAATTATTATAATTCTCGTTCAATTAATTTTTGTGTTAAAATTGTATTTTGTATTTATTGTTTCCTCTCTACCAATTAAAATTTTTTTTTTTCTTAAAATTTACTTAATCCTAATTATTGAATATTAAATCCTTCACATGACTATTATCTCATGACTCTATAATCATTATCAAGTTCATTATTCGATATTAATCTGAATCTTTGTGATTATATTTGCTATAGCTATAATATTACAGTGTTGATGGACACGTACAAACATTCGTATATATGAGTATCAGCTAGATCAACGTACATCAATATGAGGTTTTGGATAATAACTAAAACATCGAAATGGTTAACCTAACCCAACGGATTTATGTTGAAAACATGTATCCACTTGGTGATCAATCATATTGGATTCATTCATAAGATATTCGAATTATTTTCTCCCATAGTTCATCGTAGATGATGTAACAATAATGGTCAAGTTATAATAGAATTGATTACGTAACAATGAAGTTTACGAATAATATTATAGTCATTGGTCAAAAAGCTAATCATTTGTTTGGTTAAAAAATTTTTAAAGGGTTTTCAGAGACAATGAAAAAATATATTCCATGTTATTTAATTATTTTGAAAATGAAAGAAAATAGTTCCACATGGAAGTGATGGATTTTTGTAGTGGTTTTAAAAGTGAAAAGGAAGAAGTTCTCTTCTTTTATCACCAAAACTTTACAAGTCATGTTGTAAGCATGGAAGTGATGGACTTTTGTAGTGCTTAGCTTAATTCACTTTTAAGTTCTCTGCTTTTCTCACCCAAACTTCACAAGTCATATTCCATTAATTAGGACATTTTCTTAATAAAATATTTAATTCATATGAATTGAATAAATAATAATTAACCATAATTCATAGGATTTATGTTGAATAAACTTTTAACTTAAGACTTATAGAAATACCTAGAATTCTATGCAATTTGAAATTTTAATACTGTTACAATGACTTATAATGAAGTAATTAGTTTTCTCCTCCTGAAACCTTTCTGTATGACAGTTTTCGATGGATAAAACTATTATCTTTAGGTTTCAGAAAAAAGATATAGTAGATCAATGGATGCTCATCTTTGTTCACTGAAGTCTATCTATAAGCGTGGTAGTGATGGACTTTTGCAGTGCTTTTAAAAGTAAAAAGGAAGCTTAATTCACTTTTAAGTTCTCTGCTTTTCTCACCAAAACTTTACAAGTCATATTCTATTAATTGAAACAGTTTATTAATATAAGATTTAATTTATATGAATTGGATAAATAATAATTAATTATAATTCATAGGATTTACGTTGAATAAAACTTTAACTTAAGACTTATAGAAATACCTAGAATTCTATGCAATTCGAAATTATAATACCGTTACAATAATTTGTAATGAAATGATTGGTCTTCTCCTCTTGAAAACTCCCTGCATGACAATTTTCAATAGATGAAATTATTCTCCTTAGATTTTGAGAAAAAGATATAGTAGGTCAATGGATGCTTATCTTTGTTTACTGAAGTCTATCTGTAAACTGATATTAGACTATTCAATTATCCAATTTTAATAAATTAAAATTATAGTTAATATTAACCCACATAAGGAAAATTTCCAACACTTAAATCATAGGTTTTATAGCTTAAGAACATCAATTCAATACGTTTGAACATGATTCTTACATTGGAAACATTGGATTGTGTTAGACCCCATTCTTTTTTTAATCAAAGAAACTTTAAGCCTATGGTCTAACACAACTCACTTGGCACTCTCTTTTCACATTTAAGAGGTCTCTTCATCATTCAATCTAATCAATAAATACTAATGGGTTAGTTTGATCCACTAATTACATCGGAAAAGGAAAACCTAAGTAGCAATATTCTTACAATTATCAATCAGTTAAATCAAAGTTTAATTTTAATATAGTAAAATGAGAGTTCGAACCTAGATCTTATGATGTTTTGTCACTTGAGAGCCCTTATCTTACATTAGATTACCCTTAGTGTTTGTTGACCCTCATTTTGTTGAAAAAATATAGTAAATGAGTCGCTATCTTCAATACTGTCAATCTAACATGAAGAAGGTTAGTTCGAATAGAAAATCGCTTTGATTAGTTATATATGTGAATTATTATTATTTTTTTGTTTTATAATTCGAAAACTGTTATTATTCATAAAAAAGTTTTTAAAAAGTAAGATTAAGAATTACTCAAATGGTCAAAGTTCAAGTTATGATAAAAATCTGTCTTTGATTTATCTCATTTATGATTATATATTTTTGGATTTTTCTATTCGATTTATTAGAATTGATTGATATTGTATAAAAATAGAAAAAATAAAAGAAAAACAGAATACGTGTAAAGTTTATATATAACAAAGGGACCCACAACCTATTTTTCTCCTTTTTTTCGTATTCTCGATTTCAAATGAAAAAGTAATCAGGCTTAAATTTTACAGATTTCTATAAATAAATTAAAAAAAAAAAACAAAATGGACCGAATAAAGGGAGGAAAAGTACGCAGGCCCTATGGCCAATTTAGGGCCTAGACTAGCCTGTTGGGGGTTCAATCAAGTCTAGGTCGGGCCCTAATTATGGGCCGGACCAAGTCATGGTTATCAAGACAAGTATCTAGAAGGTAAAATGTATGAATATTATCATAAAATATATAGTAGGGCTTTTAATTCGATTTGAGTTGATTTTAAGTTTTAGTTTTAGTTTAATAGTTCGTCTCAAATTATTTTTTTGTAAAATAAAATTTCATTTTAATAACAAATCCCTTATTAAGAAAATCTTAGATTGAGTTTATTAAGTTTTTCTTTCCATACAAGCTTGTGATTTTCTCCATCAAATCCTTGTATTAACAGCCATTGGATTAAGATCTGTACAGCTTTTTTGTTGAACAATCACAGACCCATTTGGCAATTCCCTAATTAATACTAAAATTAATATAAATGAAGAAAACATAAGCTTATGCGTATATATTTTTTTAAATTTGTTGCACCAAACCTTAATGCAATGTGAAGAAAGGTCCATTTTTCTTCATAATTATTGCATTAAGTTGTTGAGATCTTTCACTTTATTTGGTTGACCACAAATCATTTTTACTTCATCAATACATCTTTACATGTAACATCAATTGGGGTTTGGTATTTTAAGATGAAATTATATAATAACATTAATATTCCAAATCATTGCTTCTTCTTATTTTTGACAAATGTCTAATTGCTTTTTAATCCACTTGAAGTACTTGGCATATTTTAATTGGTTGAAATCAAATATGATCAGTATATTAAAATAAAGAGAAGCGAAGAGATTGCTCTACCAATTTATAATGATTTAACATTATTTGAGAATTTATTTTTATAGTGGCTTGACTTAAAAAGAAATATTTAGCTCCTAATCGGTACAAGTAACATTTTTACATCTAAAATTATAATTGATTAAAGAAAAAAAAAAACTAACGTTATAAGAATAATATAATAATTTTATTATTTATTAATTTTTAAAAAAGTAATAAAACAATTATTTTAAAGATTAAGCTCAAACGTTTTAAATATGAGAGTTTAACCCTCATAAATGTTTTAAAACCCATAAATCAATTCTTGAAACTTTTTCGAACCTCTGTATATTTTGAAACTATTATATGACCTAATAGTTGTGGTATAACATTTATATGCATACTTTCTTTTATTATGTTCAAATGTTTAGGAGTATAACTATTATTTTTAAAACTATAAATAATAGAATGTGAAAGAGCTACCACTATATGTTACTATTTATATTATTATTATTTCACTATTGAAAATCATAATTATAAAATTAATTATTTTTAATATATAATAGTATCATGCACATATTCATGCATGCAAAAGCTTTAAATCATAAACTACGACATAATATGCTACATGATGAAAATATCATATATTATTATTTTATAAAATATACTATACAATATGTACATGTCATATAAACCAAAAAATATACTACATGTTATCTATATGAGTGAAAACCCGATCAAATTGTATTTCATTTACAGTCATCTCATAATCCATATCAACAGCTAAATCCTCTGACCTATAAGGAAAGGAAATTTTGCAGAATGTATAACAAGTCACTCAATAAGTATTCTTTAACTCTATCCACAAACAGGTTCCCATCATTTTACATATGTGACTTGTCACGTTCTTTATTTTATTTCTAGTCTTATTTTCTTATTTATCTTATTTATTGTTTTATAATCTTTGCTTTTCTTTTAATTATTATGATATCTTTACTCTGATTCATGTTATGTTGTGTATGTCATGGTATAAAGCATGTTGAAAACTCATGTTTTAGTCATTGGGCTTGCTTTTTAAAAATATTTTTTGAAAAATCTCTAACGTAAACCAAATGTCTTGTAATAAATAGTATCTAAACATTCCTCTTTTATATAACTCATATATAAAAGCTTTATTTGAAAACTATTGTGTTTATCAGAATGATTTGGTACCTTGGTGTGTGAGTTCATCTATACTGATACATGATCAGTAAACTAAAAATCTGATGCATAACCAACAGTCCTCTCAACAGATGTTGGCTCCCTCTCTAACGAGTATGCAAACTCATACGTGTTTCCTTGTATTTACCCTTAAAATGATGTATAAAATATCAGCTTTCTACTTAAAAATTTATACTTATGGATCACTTGATCCATTTTTTAAAAACTTTACTTTGACATACTATATCGTATAATGTTTATCATACATGAAAGTTTATCATTGTTTTCCATGTGAACTTGATTACTTTCTTATTTTGTTTTCTGAAATTTTCATGCTACACGGTCGTGCACCATCAAAACACATGGTTATGCACTGCATACAATCCTGGCCTTGCATTATATGAGTCTGTAGAGTTAATGCATACATATAATCATGACCGCTAAACACCCGTCCAATCATGCGTGCTTAACATACACAATCGTGAGGCTATAAAAGGTGATTGTACATTTTATCGGGCACATAATTATGTATCATACTCTACTTATACAAAATCAAGGCTGAAAATATAGATCCAAACACACACACAATCCAACCATAAATAACTTATTCAGACATTCATATAGGATTCATATGATGCTTTTGCACATGTTATCTTCATCAATAACGTCAAATCCTATCATAACATGCATTAAAACCCTTAAAACTTTTTCTATACGCATATTTATATTAAATATGCTTCTAAGCAAACGAGCTTCATCAAATCATTTTTATCTTATCATCTTATCAAATTCTCATGCTCCAAACCTCATTATATCACAAAGAACAACAATCACATGCTTAATAAGACAAGAGAAAAAAGGTAAGAATATACTTACCTCAAGGCTTATGGATGATCTTTATCTCTCCAACTTATTATCTTTTTCTAGCTCAGGTCTCATCTCTTGGATGTTCAGTCTTAACTCTCCGATTAAAATTCTCTAAAAAGGAAATTAAAATTTAGGTAAAAACTTATATAAAAACGAGAAAAATTTTGTTTTATATAATTATGCTGAAACTGAAGAGACACACAGTTGTGCTCCACAGAAATTTCTAATTTTTGTACTTTCCTGTATTGAGACCAAGTGTGACTCGTTTAGGCTTAATGAGCCCAACCTAGGGCTAAAGTTTAACTCTTATGGAACGAGTCAATCTCAAACTTATATAAATTCAAGTTCAACTCTATTCTAATCAAATTCTAATGTTACGTATACAACCTTTATCAGGATGATAATTTCTTATGACTGCATTTAATTTTGAAGCAGGCACATAAATTTATTCCCCATAAAGAGTTATGACAATTTTGCTCTCGAGGCTTGACAAAAACCCTCTTTCATCTTTATTACGGGGAAATTAATGCCTTCACCCTCGAATAAAAGCTTCCATTTGTTCGAGGTTTTCAATGAATCAAATGAATATGATTTAATAAAATAAGAAAAAGTAAAAATAAATAAATAATATTAATATTAAAAAAGAAAAAAATTATTTATCTATTTGATCTTTTTATTGTTTCAAAACTCATAAAATTATATTTATAACGAATTGATTCATAATAATTTGGATCAATTTAATTTAAAAAACATTTTCCTATATATAACTATATAAATTCAACCCTAATTTTATTTTTCGATGTAACCCATTTCTCTTTCGTAGGGGTGACAAGGTAATAAACTTGTCCCATAATAAATAATTGAGGAATAAGCTGATGAATTTGGTTGAATGTGTCTGTCAAATTGTCAATTGTTACTGGAGAGTCAAAAGGTTTAGCTATGAAAAGAAAGGAAGGAAGGAAGGAAGGAAGGTAGACCACTGAGCCTCTTGCCTTATTATTATTGCTGATAATTTTGCTTTAATGCAAGCAATGTGCCATCTAACTTAGCTAAACTCTTTTATTTTCCCTTTCAGATCTCAACCAACACTTCTCATAGGAGCAGAAGAAAAGCGTATTTATTTGTGGTGGAACCAGATTGGCCTCTGCTGTGGGTGATGTGAAAGAGACTTACCATTATGTGTTTATTTATTGACACTCCAAACCCAACAAAACAAAATGATGAACCCAAAATCAAATTTAGCTTCTTTTTTTTTTTTTTTTGCTTGTGATTTTAGCATTCATTAGGAGTTGAAATCAAGAGAGTTGATGTCAGGGTTAGGACTTATCCAATTCAAGGTATTTTTAAATAATTAAAATTCATCTATTTATTTTTTTTAAATCCGAACTCTTATGTATGAAATATTTTTTTAAATCCAAACAAAAATAAAGTCCACATAAAGACCCCAACCAAATTTGTCAAAATTCAAATTGCGATAAAAACTAATAACTCCTAATTTATTTGGTCAATGGTTGCACGTTTAGGTGGTTATAAACCTTTGGGTTTATCCTATTCGATCAGTTATGATTGATCAACTGATATGAATAATGATTCATGAATCATTAAAAAAAAAAAAGTCCTGATATAGTGGCTTGAATGGCAATCTCGAAAAGTCTCATGCAAAGAGGGAAAAAAAAAAAAAAGGTACTTATTTCAATCCAATAATTTTTTAATCTATATGAATGCAAAGGGGTTATATTATAAAAAAAGTGAAATTATCATATTAGATTTAAAAAATCAATCAGTTAGGGTTGATTAACTGATATGGATAATGATTCATAGAGTGGCTTGAATGAGAATCTAGAAAGGTCTCATCTCATGCGAAGGGAAAAAAAAAAAGTGTCTATTTTCAATCCAATAATTTGTTATAAATACGAATGCAAAAGGGTTAAATTATAAGAAAAGGGAAATTGTGATATTAGAACTAGAAAGAGAGAAAAGAACATAAAATGTTCACGGGATTAACAATGCACATGGCCTTTCATGTGATGTTGTTTAATTTCTAGTCCTTTTTGAGGTAGCATTCTTGATAAATTTTTATTTCTCTTTTCTTCCCTTTGCCTTCTGATATTAACAAACATGACAACGAAAGTCATACAATCTCTATTACCTATTTTATAAAATAGAATTATATGACTTATGGACACCATCTTTAGAATAGTTAATTTAAAAATAAAATAAAATTATGGGATATATATATATATATTATTGGCCAAATGACTTATTCCCACCCAAGATTTTCTTGAATGACAAACTTCCGTCAAAAAACTTTTAAATAGGCAAATATTTGTCCATTAATTATAGTCAATAATTAAATTTAGCGATTAATTATTAAATTTAACTAATTAAAGAGAAATTTTTGTCTTTTTAATAAAAAAATAATAAAATTAATTTTATAAAATAATAAAAATATAATATAATATTAATATAATATTAACAAGATAATAAAATTTTTATTGTTTTATTTTTATTTTTTGAATTTATTATTATTATTATATTAATATTATTTTATGTTAAGATTTATTTTAATATTAATATTATTTATTTTTAGTGAAGGGTATTTTAGTTATTATATGAAAAATATTAATAAAATTAAAAGGAATTTGATTTTAGAGTAAATATTTGTTTTTTTTTTTTAATTTTTGGGTGAAAATAAATTGTTTAACTGTTTTTATCAAAAAAGATATTAAATAAAGTGTAATTAATTAAAATAATATTTTTTTAATCATGTTATATTATAATAATTTAATTTTTATGTATTTATAAATATCATAAACCGTTCTTATAAATATTATTTATAAATAATACCATATATATTTGTTTATTCTGTAAACAATACTATGTCTATCTATTTTAAAGTTGTTAAAGTTTATGAAGAGGATAAAATGAATATTGAATTGAAATTTTTATTATATTATTTGTATAATTACATAAAAGACGAGTTAAAATTATATAACATAATTTTAAAAATTATAATTTTAATTAATATTCGTTCAATATATCTCTTAAAATTTTTAAAAGTTCTTTGAAAAATATAAAAAATCCCCAAAAAAACCCTTAATCTTATAGAATTTAAGGTATTAATAATAAATTTTATAATTTATTATAAGAACCTACTTTCTCTTTTAGATATATATATATAAAATTCTTATAGAACAAGAATCACAATCTTTAATATAACTAATTTGAGGATATAGTTAAGGTATTCACAGCAAACATCAGAAGCCATACATAAGTTACATAATTATTAAAAGCAAAAACATTTTAACATACCTAATATTGTTTATAAGACCGAAGGACATATTTCCCACCAAGGTTTTTTCTGAAGGCAAAATTACACTCCCAAATTTTTTAAAATCTAAACATTTATCTGTTGAACATTTTTCATCTTTTTTTTTTAATATTTTGATAAAATAATTAAATTACTCTTATAAAAAATAAATTTAATATTTAAATAAAATTAAAAAAAAAAAACTATCACTGTCAATGGTAATGACCGTAAAAAAATGAATAAGATAGTTAAAAGCGGTCATTATTATCAAAAAATGAATCAAGTGGTTAGAAACAATCACTTGGTTCAGGGGATGACTTGTGTTTCAAAAGCGACCAGATTAGCAGTCTCATTTTTTGCTGTTCCGTCATCAATCATAGCCAAAAACAGTTAATGAGATCAAAATTGATCATTTTTTACTGTTTTCGACCCCGATTGATGGTGAAACCTCCGTCAAACGGAACAGTCAGTGAATCAAGTGATTGTTTATGGTCACCTAGTTCATTTTTTTTAATATTTAATATTTATATTTTAAAATACTTATAATATATTTTAATTTTTGTATTGTTTTTATAAAATTTATTTTATTATTTTATAAAAAATTAAAAATATTTTTTTGATTATTAATATTTAGGGAAATGGTGAAATTTTGTTTTTTTTAGAAAACCTTGGGTGGGTCCATTGGCCTTGTTTATAATGTCTGGTCTTTACAATTTCAATCCAATAAAACATTCTAACTAGATAATTTTATTCTACATACAGAGGGTCAATTCTCTTGATATTAATTTCATTCGGAGAATCAAATATTTATAAATTAGATAAAACTCTTATGGTCCGCGCTAGTTTGTTTAAAGAATATATTTATATTATTAATTATTAAAAATTTAAAAATTTACTTATTAATCATAATTAACAAGTTTAACAATTAATTATCTAATTCTGACAATAAAAAAGTATTATTGTTTTTTTCAATATAAAATGTTAAAAATAATACATTAATGAAATAAATTTTATAAAATAATAAATATATTAAAATAATAATAAAATAAAAATTTAAAAATATATAATATTTAAAATATATAAAAATAATAAAAATAAAAAATAATAATAACTCTTGTCATCGATAATGAATGAAAAAGTTCTTTAGATAATCAGATCTAATCACTCTATAAATTAAATAGTTATTTTTGGTTTTTTAATTCAATTCTCATTGTTTATTGTTGATGGTGACGGTGTTGATTATTATTTTTTTAATTTTTAAGTTTTAATTATTTTTTAAAATTATTTTCATGTTTTCATAGTTTATTTTATTATTATTTTTATATTTTAAACTCTTTTATGTTTTTATTTTTTGATTAAAGTTTTTTAAAATATTAATAAAAATGAATAAAAAATACTTTTATGAAAAATATTTAAATTTTTAAAAATTAATAAATATAAATTTATCGGTATTAACTCCTTTGGCCTTATAAAATGCTTGTAAAATTGTATCGAGCAGAAATTATTAAAGATAGGTGAGGTGAGGTGAGGTGAGGTTATAAATCAGAAAGGCTCAAAGCATCTATTTTAATCTGTTAAGAAAGCTGGTAAAGTCCCCGTGAGTTCCATAAATACCAACCGCGGATGCGCGGGGATTCTAGTTACTCTTCTCTCTCTCTCTCTCTCTCTCTCTTTCTTTCTCTCCTTCTCTTTCTTTCTTTTACAACTCTTTCTCCCTCAACTTCAACCGCTTCCTCTGGATTTTCTCCAGATCGATCTTCCACAACTCCTCTCTCTCTCTGTGAAATAATGCATGTAGAGAAAATGATACTCAAAACTTCCCTCCACCATGACTAGCTCCTACCAGGTTCGCTTCCTCGGATATGATATCTTATTTTTTTTTTTTTAATTTTTTAAGCTGTTCTTCTTTATATTCATATAGGGATCAGTTTCTGGTTCGATTTTACGTTATTTACTCCTCTGAAACTGAAGCAAATATGTATGTTTTTTCTTGAGGATCAGTCTTTTGCGCATGTAATTTTTATTTATGTTTTTTCTTTTTTTAGATTTTTTTATGAAAATCACTGCAGCTCAAAATTCTGATTTTTGGCATGGTTTTAAGTAAACAAATATTTCATATTTTCTCATGAATACTGAGTTTTTTTTTTACAAGCATTTAGTGATGTTATCACCCTTAATATATATATATATATATTTTAAGGCATGAACATGCATTAAATTATCTAATTTATCAAGTCTTGGTTTCTTTTCTGATTAATTTTCGTTTTAATTAAGCAGCTTATTCGATGGGAAAAAAAGGGAGTGGCTGGTTCTCCTCAGTAAAGAGAGTTTTTCAGTCATCTTCGGCTTATAAAGGATTACCAGAGAAAAAGGTATTTAATTTGTTGTTAATTTGTTTTCTAATTTAAGATGTTTTAATTAAGTACTAATTACTTAATTAATTGGTTGGTAACCTATGTTTCTCTTTCTTGATGGCTTGGGTAATTATTTTATTCATTTGTCTCTGTACCCTTTCACTTTCACCCTACACCTAATTTCCACAGATATCCGCCAAAACTGAAAATTACAATTTATAGATTTTGATAAAAAGAAAAATTAAAACCTAACAAACTTTTAAATAACATAATTAATTTCTAATAAATACTTACAAATTTGCCGGCCAATACATGCATACCGCGTCAAGTAGAATTTAAAAAATGTAAATACAAACATCCTCAAGAAAGTCTAGTGACATTGAATACTTCATAGAAATATAGAAAGTAGAAATTGTAAAGAAGACGTCAATACTGATCGAGGGCTCCAGAAATCATGTTGAATTTCAACCACCAACGCTTGAAAACTTTACTCAATCTAGCTATCCAGGACCATTAACGCATATATTATGGTCCCCTGTCATGTCATCATGGCCATAAAATGTTACGGCCTCCGTTAACGTTTTCTTATCATGGCACCTCACCCATCAATCATCCCTTTCCTTCATCCATGTGCTTTTATGTGTCTCGTCACATCATGCTACATGTAGAGTTTCCAGGAAACACTTGTGGTCTCATCGCAATAATTATTCATGTGGTTCATGTGGTTGGTGATGCAGTAGGAATGAATATTAATGCAGTTGAGATTGAGTTTTGAGATTGGTTTTTGCAGAAAGATAATGTAGAGAAATGGCAATTACAAGAGGCCCCAGAGGTAGTTTCGTTTGAACATTATCCGGCAGGGAGTTCGCCGGATGTGACAAATGATGAGAGCACAGGGTCAACTCCCGTGACTAATTCTGAAGACAGAAATCATGCAATTGCCGTTGCTGTAGCAACAGCTGCTGCTGCTGAAGCAGCTGTCGCTGCGGCTCAAGCGGCGGCCAAAGTTGTAAGGTTGGCTGGTTATGGGCGTCACTCCAAGGAAGAACGCGCTGCAACTCTTATCCAATCCCATTACAGAGGCTACCTAGTAATTTTCACTCTTTCTCAATTTGAGTCAATTCATTGATTGTTTTAGGTTTTTAATTGGATAGGAAATTATATATATGACGGAATTTGTATAGGCTCGGCGAGCATTGCGAGCGTTGAAGGGATTGGTGAGGCTACAGGCCTTAGTAAGAGGCCACAATGTGCGAAAGCAAGCGCAAATGACAATGCGGTGCATGCAAGCGCTGGTACGAGTGCAGGCGAGAGTAAGAGCACGCCGGCTCCAGTTGGCTCACGAAAAGCATCATAAGAAAGGGAAAAAAGAAAATGAACTAGAAGATGAAGAATTGATCAAGCCCAGGAGCCCGTTGAAGCAGCATGGAGGCGGTGGCCGCCATCAAAAGTCTGACAAACTAAACGAAAATGCTTCGAGACAGCATGATTCTTTGATGAAAAGAGAGAGAGCCCTTGCTTATGCTTTTGCCTATCAGGTAACTGGTTTATTAGCTATAAAAATTGTTGATATATTCACTGTTTTTCTCAGAGGTTTAATCATACAAACATTACAAAATCATTCAATCCTAGTGCACGTAAAATTTTCAGAAACCATTAAAAGTCTCCATAATTATTGAAAATGCTCATAAAACAGGGGAATTTTTAATTACTTTCGAAAATCTTGAGTATGTTCATATTAAAGAATCCTGGAAAAGTTCAATGAAATAAACCCTTTTTTCTTACTAATATTTCATGTCATAAATTGCGTTCAACAGCAGCAGCAGCAGCAACTCATACAACCTGAGCACACAAATGGTAAAGATGTCGTTGAACTCTATGGCCATGAGCACGGAAGAGCCCAGTGGGGATGGAACTGGCTGGAGCGTTGGATGTCAGAGCAGCCCTATCACAGCCGTCCAGCACCCCAACATGAAGCTTCTTACATGACACTCACCACCACCTCCACGACCGACGACATGTTATCGGAGAAAACCCTTGAAATGGACTCCAGCAACGCCACCACCACCGCCACCATGCCAATGCAGCTCAAGCGGGACGTGCTAGACACTTACTCAACTCGCCAACAGCAGCAAAAGCAACCAAGCTACATGGCGCCAACGCAGTCAGCGAAAGCGAAGGTGAGAAGTCAAAACCATAGCGAAGGGACAATCAAGCAGAGGAGTACGCCCAGTACGCCACAATGGAACACATCAACAAAGAAATCTCCATCAGTTCTTGGTTCCGGGAATGATTCTTCTAGTACTTCCGGTGGTGTTGGAACAGCCACCTATCAAGCTCCAAGAAGTCCAAGTCAAGGTTACAATAATGGGATCCGGGTACAAACTAGGCAGATTGCGGATCTGAGCCCAGATTATTCGGTTGGGGCTGAAGATTGGGGAAGACCACCTCTTAGCAGTGGTGGTGGTGGTGGAGGTGGTCATGGATGGAGGCATGATTTTCGATAATTGAATTTATTTTGTGTTTGTGTAATAATTTCTTAAATAATTATCGGATATGATGATTTGAAGTTGCAACATGCTAGTTAAAACATTATTATATATTTAATTATTGTAAGCTGAACAATTTTGAATTTTGTAATATAATGTTTTCTTTGTGTGACTATTTTTTCCTGAAGATTGATGCGAATTAAACTTAATACATACATTTACAAAAATACGATTTAAAAATTAAAAAATTGAAATCAATAAAAAATTTTTGAATATCGGATTAGCACAATCTAGTTTCATCTAAACTTTGAGAAAAAGATAAAAAAAAAAACTTAGAGCCATCTGCTATGATATGGCCAAAGCAGAAAATCACACCCAAGATTTGCTGAAAAGAGCAATCCCACCCTCCACCTTTAAGAAACTCAAACACCGATTTTTGATTAGCTCTCATTCACTTTCTCTAACTTTTTTAGTAAAATGATTAAACTACACTTGTTATAAAAAATAAATATAATAAAAATATAATTTAAATAAAAAATAAACTTTTTTAAAAAATATTAAAAAAATTAGAAAACAGTTATTGTTGATGACAACTTTGTCGAAGACGATGACCATTATAAAAAAACTAAGAGACTAGAAATGGCCTTCTGGTTCACAGGGCAGCCAATTGGGTTTCTATTTTTTATGGAGGCAGCTGCCATTAAACATGGTCAGAATGACCGTTGGGATTAAGATCAACCATTTTTTATTATTTTTGATTACGTTTGGTGGCGGAGGTAGCCAGATCTAATTGCCCCATAAATTAGAAAGTCATTTTCGGCTTCTTGGTTCTTTTATAGGGGATGATGACTTTTTTATTTTTTTAAAATTTTTTAAAATTTTTATAATTCATTTTAATATTTTTATAAAATTAATGTTATTATTTTACAAATTTTTATCA
This sequence comes from Anacardium occidentale, assembly GCA_026122585.1. NCBI lineage: Eukaryota > Viridiplantae > Streptophyta > Magnoliopsida > Sapindales > Anacardiaceae > Anacardium > Anacardium occidentale. The sequence goes on from JAJEJH010000028.1 coordinate 275,007, forward strand.
AAAAGACGAAAATACATTTTTAACTGTTAGCTAACCTTTAATCTTAATCATTGATTTTGATTAACAAATAAGTATTTAAATTTTTTAAAATTAGTGGATAAAATTTCATCTATTCAATAAATTTTGGATGGAAATGTGTTCTTTGATGGCCAAGAGATTAAAAACTTTTAAAGTAGAGCTTTCACTTAAGTTTAAGTCATATAAATTTGAATTTTTGTTTATTTGACGCGAATCCACCATCATAGGGCCCTTGATAGGTCTACCTTATGACCACCTACAACTTCAATTATTTTTGTCACAAACTCAAAAACCAACCTATTTCCTCTACAAAACTCAGGGATTCCATTTTCGTGCGTATTGACACCAAGCCCTCCTTTTCAAGAAGACCTCCCTTGCATGCCGCTCCTTTTTGCAAGGCCTACGGCCTTCCAAGCAAGACGTTGCGGCAAACCAATCTGTCCACTGCCCTAACACTCTTCATGTGACCCCTTTTTGTCTTTTTCCTATTCTTGGAAACGCCATGTGTTCCCATCTTTGTGTTAAACCGCTCTTTTCCCACCAAGATGCCGCCACCTCATCACTCCAACGCGACGTGTTAATAAATGATTGACAGTCTCCAAGTGCCTGTAGGATGCTTTGCAGAAGATTTATTTATGGATTTCGCGCTTTCCAGGGATCTCATCGTCATCTTTGTGTCAACTTACAACTGTCTCTCCCATCTTTAGATATCTTTATTAGATTTTGTTTTCAAAAACTTTCAACTTTCAACTTCAGGTCGCAACAACGAGAACGATCCCTTTCGTCTAGTTTTGAACTTCTTTCTTTTTATTTTTTTTTCTTGACTGTAACTTTCTCCAGGTGCTTCCATGGAGTCTCTGCAAGTCGGTCGTTTTGTTTTATGTAGATCATCGTCTTTTTCCAGCAAGACGAAACTTGTTCCGAGTTTTAGGCCTGTAGCGCAAGTGGCGTTTGGTTCTTTGTGGAGAAAAACGGATAAAAATGGTTGCTTGGTTATCAGGAGCTCGACGTTTGTAAATGATGGCGGGAGTGGAGGAGCTACTGGTGGCTCTGGCAGTTTACAGGACGATTCTTTTGCCGTCGAGGATGATAAAAACGAGGCCGAAAAACACATCAACAATAACATCAAAAACAACAGTGTCAACAACAGAAAGGGTCGCATTTTCGGTGCTGAAAGAGATGACTCTGGTTCTGTTATTGGATTTCAATTGCTTCCTCGTCTGGGTATGTTTTCTCATTTTTTTAATTTTGGCATGGGTGATTTTCTTACCACAAGATTTCTGGAAAAAAAAAATTTGGCTTCTGGAAAACAAGAGAATTTGTTTCTATTTTATGTTTTTGGGAATCTAAGGTTGTTTCTAATATTGGTTTTGGAAACATTTCAATTAAACACCTTTAATCCTTTTTTACGTTATTGTGTGAACAAATGGACCAGAATAAAAAAAGAAGGAAAGAATTATAAAAGGAGTGTAGGCCTAGAAGCAGAGAAATGCTGTTAATGGTTACTGATGCTTTTACACTTTTTTTTTAGTTTAGTTTGTTTATATATATATATTGCGTTACTGAAAGTTTGAATTCATAAATCAGAATTAATATTTCGGTCCCTTCATCACTATCATCCGTAGAACTCATGATCCGATGTCATTGCCAGCAATTCATGTGGTCACATGCTTTGACTTAGAAAATGGGATTTGCATATTTAATAATGTAGTCCACAAGATTTATTGTAGCGATCCCATAAAAATTTTGTTGAATTTTATATTGATATATAGGAAGTTTTTTTTAGAAGATCTGTTTTCTATTTATGGTACTTGATCATCACAGATAGAAAGGACGTTTTGTATCGAGTTATTAAATCCCTTGACCTGTTAATTTATATTTTCTGGTATCTTCGTAAACTTGTTATGAAGTAATGTTTTATTTACCTTTCGTGTTGCGATGCCAAGATTCTTGGTCAGTTGATTCTTCTGGAAAGATTATTTTCTGAAACATATTGACCCTTTGAATGAAGGATGTTCATTTTGTTTGTTGTAACTGTTTTTGGTAATGCAATTCATGATTTTTTTTATCCCAAATCAATCAAAAAATTTGGCAAGTTTGTCAAATCCACTGGGCGGTTGTTACTCATGATTGTAGATAGTGAAGAATTTTGTGAGACCTGATTACTAATCATGAACTTTAACTGCAGGTGACCAGGAAGTCAGTGAGTCTCAAGAAGATGTAGATAGTCATGATGTAGAGAAAATTGAGGACATTGAAGGCGAATCAAAAGTTCAAACTCAGATAACCTATAATATTGTCTTTGTCACTTCTGAGGCAGCACCTTATTCCAAAACGGGTGGACTAGGGGATGTTTGTGGTTCTTTGCCTATAGCTCTAGCTGCACACGGACATCGTGTAATGGTTGTCTCTCCTAGATATCAAAATGGCACTGCTGCAGACGAGAAGTTTGCTAATGCCATAGATTTAGGTCGTCGCATCAAGGTGTATTGTTTTGGAGGAGAGCATGAGGTTGCCTTTTTCCATGAGTACAGAGAAGGTGTTGATTGGGTAAGAATTTCTCTTGTCTCTCATTTTAAGTTGAGCCTTCATGATTTCTTCTTATTTCTTTTTTGTAGAGGAAAATCATTTTATTGTCATTTTCTATAAACTAATGAACTCTCTCCTTCGATTTTAGGTGTTTGTGGACCACCCTGCATATCACAGACCAGGAAATCCATATGGTGATAGTAGTGGTGCTTTTGGTGATAACCAGGTCTGATTTGTAATTGAGTTACAGTTTTAAGATTGATGAAGTAACCTGAATTTCTATCTTCCAGTAATGACAAGATGTATTGTCATCTGATTTTACAGTTTAGGTTCATTTTGCTTAGTTATGCAGCATGCGAAGCTCCATTAGTGCTTCCATTAGGAGGCTTTACTTATGGTGAGAAATGCCTTTTCCTTGTCAATGACTGGCACACTAGCCTTGTTCCAGTGTAAGTGGTTTATCTTCTAGCTAATAGATATGATTATATGTAGTGATCCATTAGTTGATTCCTAATTGATTTATTTAAACTTAGCTAACAGAAAAGTATTCTTATGATAAAGGAACCTATTCTCCTTTGCCTTCTTATCACAAAAAACCCTAAAAGGTTTTATTGTTGACAACACCTGCATGGTTTTATTATCGACTCATATATCTTGTTTGGTTCATACATCGATTAACACATGCTGTCATACATCCCTTGTATAGCGGTTTTTTTTGGTGTTCAATTGCAAATGATTTAAAATACGTCCAAAATTGTCAGGGTCTTGATTTTTGTGTCTTTGGGTTCAGGCTTTTGGCATCCAAATATCGTCCATATGGAGTTTACATAGAAGCTCGGAGTATTCTTGTGATACATAACCTTTTACATCAGGTGCTTGTCATTTTCTCCGCATTCATTTTTATTTTTTTAATCTTACCTGAGATGTTACTTATTATCCACTTGTAAAGTTTTGGTCCTCAAATGTAGAAATTAAGTGATAGTGAAATGTAGAAATACATGTCTACATTACCAATTTCAATAACTACTTATTTGCACATGCAAGGGTGTCGAACCTGCCGCAACTTTTAAGCAGTTGGGATTGCCTCTGCAATGGTATGGGGCACTTGAGTGGGTATTTCCGACATGGGCCAGGACACATGCTTTAGACACTGGTGAAGCTGTCAATCTTCTGAAGGGTGCAGTGGTGACAGCTGATCGAATACTAACAGTTAGCAAGGTAATCGGTTGTGCATATCTTGTTCCTACTTTTGGGTTGTTTAATTTGGTAATATCTGGTTTCTTTTCTGGCAATTTCATTTGATTAATGACTTCTGAAGTTTAGCTCTTATGCCAATGTTTGATTTGATTTGATTTGCTTACTTTTGAGTAATTCTTATGAATGAAAACCATTAGGCCATTCAGCCAATTTAAATTATGGTTAATATTGTTTGCCCCATTCAAGTCAGAAGTCTTTTATACTTCATAATATTATACTACATTTTATGCTGATATTGCTTTTTGTTAATTGTAGGGTTATTCATGGGAAATAACAACTCCTGAAGGCGGATATGGCTTACATGAGCTATTAGCTACTCGAAAGAGTGTTCTAGATGGTATGTTTTTTGAGCTTATAATTGTACGGTTACTCCCAGGATCCCATTTTGATGGAACCAACATTGTATTATGTGACATTTATTTTGTAGCTCACCTCTTTGATAACTTTGTTGCAAATAAGATTAGAAAACAATCATAAGTGGCAATTAATGTGGCACCTCATATGCAAGATGTTTCTTTATTGTTTTGTCATACCAACTAGTCTATATGTATGATATTGTTGCTTGCTTTTTATATTTCAACTAATTTATGTTATGATGATTAGGGATTACAAATGGCATTGACGTAGCTGAGTGGAACCCATCTACAGATGAGCATATTGCTGCCCACTATTCTGCTGATGATCTCTCTGGAAAGGTGCCTTGCATAATCTCATATTCTAGGTTTAGCTGTTCTACAGCAGCACTCTATAACTTTGTTCTTCTAGTAAGTGTAGGTTGAATGCAAGACAGCTTTGCAGAAGGAATTAGGTCTTCCTGTTAGGCCTGATTGTCCTCTGGTAAGATGCAAATCTCTCTTTCTTCCCAGATGTGGTAGCAATTATCTACATGTCTAATTGTTCTGCAACTCATTAGATTGGATTCATTGGGAGGCTGGACTACCAAAAAGGCATTGACCTGATTCGTGAGGCAATCCCAGAGATTATGGAAGAAGATGTTCAATTTGTAAGTCAGCTTTTCATATAATCATTAACTTAATTGTATTCAATGACTTTAATTGAAATATGAGTTTTGATTTTGTCAGTCATGTGTTAAAGTGTGACACTAACCTTAGTTAATATATATAAATATATATTAAATTTCTGAAGCCTCAATGGAGAGGCTTGTGATGTGTATGCATGTATCATATGTTCTCTGTATTAGCCCTTTATCAGGTTTTACCATAGGAATAAAATTTTTTTGTAAGGAAACTGAAGCTTCGGAGTTAATTCAGGTTATGCTTGGCTCTGGGGATCCTCAGTATGAGAGCTGGATGAGAGTTGCTGAGGCAACTTACAGAGACAAGTTCCGTGGTTGGGTTGGATTTAATGTTCCAATATCTCATAAGATCACAGCAGGGTAATGTTCCAATTTCTGTATGAAAATTTTTTTGGTGGTCTTCATGGGTCTCAAGGAATTTTTGCTTGCTCACTGAAGTCCTGTAATGAACAGCTGTGATATATTGTTGATGCCATCAAGATTTGAGCCTTGTGGACTAAATCAGTTGTACGCAATGAGATATGGAACTATACCAGTGGTTCATGCCACTGGAGGACTTAGGGTGAGTTCAAGCACCCATGAAATAAAGATTCGTCTTTTCAATGGTTTTTCTGTGTATTTAATGCAATTCCATTATAGGATACGGTAGAAAACTTCAATCCATATGCTGAAGGAGGCAATGGTACAGGCACAGGGTAGGTTGGCTTTTTTTTTTTTTTTGTCTCATTTTTCTTTTATCCAAGAAAATTTTTGAAGTTAAATATAAAATTTCTTGTTTTACATTGTGCTTCCATGTTGATGAGTATTGAACCACTAGACATAATTACTGGTCTATTGTTTCTATCTATTCCTGTAAATAATTCGGAATGTTAATATGGGAGGTGGTGGGAGCAATTTTCGCTATCTATAAAATAATGTTTTTGTGAAATGCATTCACAGGTGGACCTTTTCACCGCTGATCAAAGAAAGCATGTTGGCTGTAAGTCATTTCATTACACCTGTACATTTTTATGAGAAATATGGCAATTAATATAATACCTTAATTTTAACCTGTGACCAAGTTGATTTGGTAGTTGATATGCAAATGCGCCATCAAACCGGTAGCAGCAAACATCTGAATTTTTTTCGGAATATCTTGTGGGGTTTTTTCACTCTGTATCTAACCATAGATTAACCATTTGACAGGCGTTACGAAATGCAATAAAGACTTACAGAGAATACAGGACATCATGGGAAGGGTTGATGAAGAGAAGTATGGAGAAAGATTACACATGGGAAAATGCCGCGACACAGTACGAGCAGGTTTTCGAATGGGCATTCATTGACCCTCCTTATGTTATCTAGAGGATAAACAAGGCAAAAATGGTAAAAAGGAGCTACAAATTCTTAAACTTTCTCATGATTTAGTTTCTTTCTATACATGATGCTGCTGGTCCTTCTCATATCTCCAGATCAAGAATCACTTTGAGGAAACAATAATTTTTATAAATATGCCTGGTGGGTATGCTTATTTTTTTCTAGATGAGTCAATATGTTCGCCACAAGTGCACATCATTGACTGGTTTATCATTTTTGATCTATACATGAAGGGGACAAAAGAATCCTCTTGTATTAATCACGTATTTTTTTTTTAAACAGGGAAAACAAAGAGATATTTCTGCTGTGACAAGTGGTATGCTATATAGATCAATTTAAATATTCATGTTCTAGGTTATATTTGACAAGGAATCCTGCACATGGAATTTGGCTTCTTGTGAACTTGATTAAATCAAACTTAAATTATTGGATTTTTGTTAATATATAGAGGTCATTAGTTGGTGTTAATTGGATGTCTGTGTGATTGCTATTATGAGCCTTTGCTGTTTTAGTTCTTAGCTTGGAGAAAAACTATAGGCTTCTTGAGCATCATGGGGTAGCCTTTTTGTATTGCATTTTTAGTTCTGTCTAAGAAATTGGGTGGTGTGGAAAGTAACAAGAAAGATGAATACTTGGGTTGATATAGGGGTTTAGTGTTGCCTATTTGATTAGGTGAAGAAGGAAGGATTCCATTTGCAATCTTGAGGTGAAGACAAGAAGTGGTAGAAATTACATTTATCGAACCTTCTTTTTTTTTTGGGTAACACAAGTTGACTAGGGATGCCAGGATATTCATGAATGGGGTAAAGAGTTAAAAATAAATCAACATAATTGAAAGAGATATTCATGACTTATATTTCCTTTTTTAAAACAATTTATTAATATTTTGACAAATATTATAAAAAAAAAACATTGGATTTCATGTTAAACAATATAATAGTCTAAAAATCTTGTTCAAAATAAATTTTGATGTTAATGAATAATTTCCAGTGTTATATATTTTTTTTCTCCTCTATCTATATGAGATTTTTTGGAAGAAAAAGTACTTTTAAATCTCTCTTAATATAGCACTTTAATCCATTCTTTGAATTTAAATAGAGGGGAATTATGATTATATCAACCATATGTTGTTGTTTATGGGAGAATTTAGAGTTCAGTAGACAAATTCATCGGTTCAAAACATTAGTGAATGGAAATCTTTACTTATTTTTTTTTATTTCTATTTTTTTATTCTAGAATATATATTCAAAAGTGGAGTCTAAATTAGAAACTAAATTAACTCATTTTTTGAATTAAGCTGATTCAGATTATTCCGGCGTTTTATTAGTTATTTGTCGGGGAATTATGATTATATCAACCATATGTTGTTGTTTATGGGAGAAATTAATATTTTGTTATGAAAATGTTGAGTTGTAAAATTCAGTCTGAGTTTTTCTTTTTTGATAAAATTATAATCGCAGGCGAACTTTCTTCTTCATAAATTATAGGGTTAAGATTATTTAGTCGCAATACAATTTAAAAGCTCTTAGCCAAACTCAGTCACTTAATAATAATCACCAAGTCTTATAACGTCAAAGTTACAGGAAATTTTAATTTTAAGAGTGTTTTTTTAACTTGATTGCATTGTTGTAGGTTGTGTCTTGTTATTAGGGCTGGATTCAAACTTTAATTATTTGGATTTGTTTTTAAATTCGATTTGAATAAATCGAAAACGAATTGATCGAATTCAAATACAAATATGAACTCAAACTGTAGTTAGTGAACACGAATCTTAACACTAATTGTATAAATTGAATATGAATACTAATTCGAACTTAAATTAAAAATTTCTAAATTATATTTTATTAATTAAAAATTTTAATAAAATATAAATATAAACTATATGAATTGAATGAGAATACAAACACGAATATTAGTTAAACACAAATTGAGTTATATGAATCGAATGTGAATTGGATTATATGAATCGAATACGAATATAAATTTTATTATAAAAAAATTTAACTAATACTAATTCGAATATGAATCGAAATTATAAATCTGAATATAAGCATATATATGTTAATATTTGATTCGGTTTGAATTTAATCTTACTTGTTATTTTAGTAAAGCTAAGTTATTTTTTATTTTTTTATAAGCCGAACTACTTAATTCCCTTTATAGTCTTCCTAAATAATAAATTTATATTCTTCAATTAAAAATAAAACACTCACTTGCAAAACATATTTTATTCAATTTTATCGATATTTTTTATAAAATAATTAAAATATTTTTAATTAATAAATATAAAGTTATAATAAAAATATAAAATAATTAAATATAATATAAAAATAATTAAATCTTATAACAAATTTTTTTTATTACCTTTTGTGTTCTAATTTTTTATATATATTTTTAAATTTCTAAATGTATTTTTTAATATTTTATAAATTTAATTTATTATTATTTTAATATTATTCAATTTTTTTATTTTTTAAAATTTATTTTATTGTTTTTATTTCTTTTAATTAAAACTTAAAAATAAAGTTTTACCTTTTAAAATTTACCAAATCAATGATAATATTTGAGTTTCTAATAACTTTTAAAAAATTTACTGTTATAAATTTGTTATTTAAAGAAATTAAAAGTGATTAAGTCTTTTAACTATTTTTAAAGTTGCATTAAAACTTTTAATAAATTATCATTAAAATATGTAATTCATATTTAAAATTTATAAGCCTTACGAATTTTATCTCTTACATCAAGTTTATTTTTATATTTTTAATAATTTCATTGTGTAAATCTTATAATAATTATAATTTATAGCTTTTATAAAATCTTCACAAATTCTAAATCATTTTTTATAAATTCCAAGAATTCGATTCATTTGACGTCTCTGCAGCGAGATATAGTCTGCCCCGGTTACAATCTGCACCCTTTATTATCAAAGACAGGCTGTTCTGATAATAATCCTCCACGTGTCAACATCTCAACGAAATAAATAAATCAGAAGTCTCCATTTCATTACATAGATTTCACAGACAATAGGTTTTCGTAATTTCATTTTCCCACAGAGGGTCCCTTTCGCTTTCGCACAGGGAAGAGTTATCATTCTGCCAACGGATCCAACTCTTCCCTTCTCTTCTCTTCTCTTCTCTTCACCGACAAATCCATCATACCCTAAACCAGAAACGATTAAAGCGAAAATTTTTCTTCATTCAAACCAAAAAGAAAGAAATTTTGAGGGAAAAAGGTACGCTTTTGTCCATAGCCCATCAAACTTGCAACAATTTGCAACGCTAATGTTGTGTTATTTAGTTGTTTTTTTTTAATAGTTTTTGATAAATTCTTGCCCATAAAACATGATTTCGAATCCAAATCTTGTGTTTTATGCATGCATTGCAAAAGGGTCTCTAATTCTCGGAGAGTTCTTGTCAAGAGAAATAAGTGAAGTTTTTGCTCAACAATGTGTTGAAAAGACCCCGCCACGCCATTCAATATTCTCTCACACGGTGTCTAATCGAACTTATACGTTTTTAATCAATGACCCTTTTACGTATTTTGGGATATTTCATGAGAATATTGAGAAATCAGAGTTGCTTGGCTTCTTGAATAGTATTAAATCGTCTTTTGATAAGATTTTTGCTAGACGGTCGGTGTTGGATTTTGATAATATGGCTAGTCGTTGTTTGCAATCTCAATTTGATGCGGTTTTTTGTGAGATCATGGGGTTGGATATGGAGTTTTTAAATTCTTCAAGAAGTGGGTGGAATGATACTCGAAATTCCAGTGTGGATTCGTCAAGAGGGTGGGTGGTGGTGGCTCCTTTGCTCGGGAAGCCAAAAGAGTTGAAGAAAAAAAAAAGGGCAAGTACTGAGAAAGGGGCTGCAGATGGGGATGCTAAAGATATTAATGGGGAGAAGAAAGTTGATGTTTGTGATGATGTGTTAATGCAGAAGAACGTGTTGTATGCAGTTGACGGACAAAAGGCGAAACAAATATGGAAAAAACATGTTTGGGTTGTCTTGGCTCTCGACTTAATTATATGTGCTGTTCTATTGGGGATATGGCTGTTGGTCTGCGAGGGGTTTCAATGTATTGACGGTTGAGTTTTGTTTCTTGGGGATTTGTTTTCAATGTATATCAGTGATTTTACTTTCAAGCTGATTGAGGATTCTACATGTATGATAAAGAAGATGTATGCTGGAGAAGAATATACCCATATATGGGGGAATAAGAGTAAATGGTGTCAACGAGTTCCAAGGGTGTGTTTTTGGCTTCCACTGGTAATTTTGTTAGCTTCTTTCATCAATGGTTTGTTTGTATTAATTTCAAGACAAGTCATAGAGCTTCTATATTACATTTCTTGACTTGCACATGTACATGTAATGAGTTCAACTGTGTATACCTATTCGCCACAGAAAAAAAACTTGTGCTGGCATTGGCTTCAATGTTGTCACTTGTTTGCCTTTGTTTAGTTTTACTGGTTTTGCTTATGGGTTATCTCTGCAGAATCACTACAATAAATTTTTTTCTTCTTCTAGGTATATTTCTTATTTGTGGTTTATCTGTGGGGAATGACAAAACAAGTCTATCATAAATATCGTAGTTTAGATTTTTCATTGTTGTTCGAAGGCTCATTTCATTTTAGAAGAGCTGATATTGTCATTCGTTTTAAAGATCTTTCACAAATTCCTTCTTCTCTATGTGTTCCCTCTTTCAACTTATATTTCTTCAGCAGTCACTTTAATGTGGAAGAAGTTTGATAAGGTTAAATAGTGGAGCTGTATTTTGATTGTTGGTGATTGTTTACCAAGAAGGTAGGAGGAAGAAAGGTACAACTTCAGACACTATCATGAAGATCTGCCATAAAAGATAAAATCTGTTAGACCAACTGGAACTAAATTTTTTTTTCATACAGGTACACTTGCTAGTCCGAAAGTTTCAACTTCTTTCAGCTGTCCACTGGCAGAATTGTAGGTCTTAAATTTAGTGTCAAGTGAATGTTGTGAGAGTAGTTGCTTGTTTATGAAGATTTTTTTTGTTCTCTCTCTTTTTTGTAATGAGCAATGGAGACATGCTGTCAGTCTCTCCACAGATCTCTATATAGAAAATATAATACAGAAGTTTAGAAAGTGCCATTGGTCCTTGATGTGTGCTCTTTTTTAAAGTGTTCCCTTGAACTTGAATGCTCTAAGTACTAAACTTTGAGTTTCTTCAGATCCACAGATTTTAATGGGAATCTTGTACTAAATCTTAAAAAGTGCCTTTCTTACAGTTATTCAAAATTGTGTTACTTCAGGTAGCAAAACTGGGTAAAACTTACATAGAAACCAGATATTCTAGTCCCAAAACATTCATATAATACATGATATTGTTTGTTCCTGCCAAACCAGCAAGAATTGTAATACCACTTTCTATAAATAATAAACCATGGAAAAAAAAATTTTGCTCTTCAAAGTAGTAGTCATTACAAAACAACTTTTGATTAAAAAAAATAATAATAATAAAATTAGCCAGCTTTACCCACAGGGTGTGAGCTTCTTATTGCCTGCACCTCGAGGATTATCATCTTTCCAGTCATCCCATCTTCTGGCCTTCTCTACGGCAGCATCATCATCTTCATCATCCTCTTCACTGGGTCCCATTTTCTTATTGTCCTTGTGCCACGCAGAATTCGCTTCTTCCATTAGTTTCATATTCCTCTCCTGCCATTTATTCATTATCTCCATCTCTTTTAACCCAGCCTCCTCTATACTCATTGTTGGCAACCTTTCAACATGAAATTTACTTAGTATACGCATTGAATAACAAAATAGAATAGCATGATGTAATGTTTGACAAGTTAAAAGAGATCTTGGTAATTCTCAAATGTTGAGTAAGGAAAAATGAGGCATATAACTTCAGACCAAATGTTAAAGAAAAATGAATTTAAAAAAAAAAAAATAGACGTAAGCTGCATAAAAGGATGCAAAAATACCTGTGATGAGGTTGGAAAACCTGAGCTGCCATCCTTTCCCTCTCACTAGTTAGGCCTCCACCCACAAGACTTGCAGGTCCAAATATCATTGGTTGGTGTTTGTGTTCATGAGCCTGTGAAACCTCTGCTCTGCCTTCTATAACATCTTGAGCAAAAGTAGCACATGTAATAGGCTCTGCCGGTTTTGTATATAAGGCTCGTACTGCAGCATCACGATGCCAAGCTTCTGCTTTCTTGATGCGCTCATCAAGAACTGCCTGAGAAAATTCTTTCTCCCCTTCCTAAAGGAAACAAAGTCACTACCTTGCATAATAACTAAGTAGCAAAATACGCTGACTAGCAAGTAGTAGGTATGATTGACACAATAATTTCATTCATGAAAAATATGAAGAATTCAATTATTCTCAACCTACTTGGATCAAATTCCACCATCACACAGTGGAATGGTAGAACACTGATGTACATAAATCAATCAGAAGTCAATAGAGCGAGTGGAACACAAACTAATTATTCCCTTTCAACAAAATTACTATACCTCACATCATCAGTAGACCAAAGAAAATGTTAGGACTAATATTTAGGAGAAATATGTATGGACAGTTATGAAATGGGATTGGACAATTAAGTATAAAAGACAGATCGAGGAAGGAGAGAAAGAGAAAGAAATTGGGATTGTTAGGAAGAGTCTAGCCTCTTGAAAGGGAGAGTTCTGGCCTCTTGAATAGTCAGAAATGGAGACATCTCGAATAGCCAGAATTATCTATTTATTAGTTGTTTTGGGTAGTGAGCAGACTGTTTGTAGTAGTGTGCATTTAAAAGGGGTAAACCATTAAACACCAGAAAATTTTTAACTAAAAAGATATTAAGATCTTTTTGTGATCCAAGGAGCTGTGCTGCAGTTGTTTTCACCATGCTTAGTTTGCATCACAAAGAATAAATAACCATTCAATCAACCTCGACTTTAAAACACACACACACACATATATATTAGTAATACCTTTAACTGTCTTTCTTTTACAGCTGAAAGCATTTCTTCCTCCTTCTTTAGCATCTCTAGCAGATCAGAAGCCTGAAATGTAGTTACATGGCAATAAGCAAAAAGCAGTGCAAAGTATGAGTCTACCATTACTGTGATTTAGGAGCTTGTAAATGCAAATCATAATGAATAATATACCGACCTTACAAATAGCCAGCGAGATTGCAGTAAGCCAAGCCTGAAAAATTTAGGAAAGAATGAGATTGAGAATCAACGAAATAAGAAGGAAAAGGAACATGACAAAACTATAACACAAAAGGAACAAGAAGGAATCTCTGAGATCTCAAAATGATGGCAACTAACCTCCCTTTCTTCCTCTCCATCGTCATCCAACAATTCGTCCTCTCCAGCTTCAACAGGAGTGGACAAGGCAGCTGCTCTAGTTGAACGGCCACGCCGCTCCTTGCGCTCCTTTATTTCCAAAAGTTTTGATTCTGCAGCTCTTTGGCGTTTGAACCGAGCAATCTGAGAAGATAAACAAAGTACACAAATGCAATTGTCTACAGTAGAAATTTGTAAACACAATTGGGCTACCAACACAATTTATAGGGATAACATCTTTATGAAAATTGAGTAATAAAATTGAAATTCATGCTTTCCAGATGTCCAAATAAAGGGAAGCTACCTTTCGGGCTCTTTGATCTACAAAAGCATTTGGACCAGCCTGGGCAGAGGTTTCCAACTCATCCTTCGGTATAAGTTCCATGGCCTCACAAAATGAAAGGAACTCCTACAAAATGTAAGTTTCAAAAAATTCATGTACATAAAAAAAAAAAAAAGGATCCAAGCTTTTGAAAAGAACTACCCAAAAAGAATAATCATGCTTAAATTTTTGACAGTTTTTGACAGCTTGTTGATATGTAAGCTTCAAACTCTATAAAAAAAAAAAAAGAATAATTATTTACCTTCAATTTTGCCTGGGAAGCCTTCAGAATTTGAATCCTGTCATCCTGTGCTATTTTTTCAATCATCTCACCCAGATAATATGCCGCCTGATGATCATTAGAAACAGTCACTACTAATGACATCAAGGCCTTAATTTCATCTCATTAAAATCACAGTTTGCTCAGCTTATTAGTATACTTAAGTGACCAAATTTCTTCTCTCAAGTATCTAAATATATTCAACCATTTGAAAATCAGGATTTTTTTCTGGGTAACAATTGTAAAACTAAAAATATAGCTTCTTATCATTCTTGACTTCTCTTGGTGGCAAAACATAGCATTGCATTTAAAATATATTACATTGACAATCAAATAAACATTTAAAAATAAAAATATACCAGAATATACTTGAGATTGGTAGTGCTGATATCCTCTTTTGTCTCATTTGCTGAGAACAACCCAAGCTTGCTTATCATGTCCTCACACTTCTCCAAAAGTTGACATCCTTTCCTCACAACATCCTGTACCAATCGAAGCTCAAATCTAATCACATTCAACCTATAATTAAACCTTCCAAATGTATGCACCAACATACCTGATTGCAAACAGATTCTGTTGCTGTCTGATGGATCTTCTGAGCTTGTTCAAAGAGTGCAGGTAACGGCAGCTCATCCATTTCAAAATCAATTACCGGAATAATGATCAAGAGCCTAGAAATTTAGGATGAGTCAGCGTTGATGATTTGGGTTTGAATTTTTTTCCCGAATTTTATGGTTACTAAAGCTAGGAAAGTATGATGCTATTTACACATAAAAATTTCTCTCCACAGTCACTACCAAATGCATAACTAAAATTCTATACAATTGATTCTCATAATTAAAAAATGAACTTATTTAACAACTCGAAACAGTAATTGATTCTTAGTGTATTGAAAAGTATAACTAAAATAAAATTTAAACCATTATTTTTTTTTGGTCAAAAGTTGATAAAAAATCATCCATGAGAATCAATTCTTTTAATATCTATACAGCTAACAGAGAATTGTTTTATTTGATCGTAAATTTTCATTCAATTAATCTATTTTAATTATACTCAATATGGAAGTATTTTTGAATCAGAAAGATGCATATTATAAATCTCTCAAATTAAAAAATTAATAGTAGGGCATGCTTAGAACATTGCATGGAGAATGTTATTTGGCCGCATATAGCCTTAACCTGAAGACAAAGGATTAACATTTACTGTAGAGTTACACAGATATTTACTCATGCACAAGAAGAATATATAAAATGGAGAATACTACAATAGCAGCCCCCTAACACTGTTAATCCAGAAAAACACTTTGTTCCCCAATCCAATAACTTTGAACTTTTTTTCCTAAAAAACCATTAAATTAAAAATTAGAGGCTTTGCCAAGTCCCTTTATTCTAGCAATCCCTAGCAGAGCCTTTGAACTTCGCTACAATTTCCTTTGAAACTAGAAAAGAAGAAGAAGAAAGAAAAAGAGATAATCTGAGGCCAAGAGGTAGCCCCTGCCCCATTAACATATCAAAATCCAAAAATTGAATAAGATTGACTAGCTGCAGGGTAGCATTACACTTTACTAAACCAACGAGAACTTGTTACACCTAAACATTTGATGATCAATAGTCCTACAAGTTTGACATGACACGTTATAAGGCATGTATGGAATTTCACAACTCTTTCAGGTTTCTCTAACAAGGCATCGTCTACTGGAAAGACAAAATAAAAAAAATATCCCCGCAACAACAATCTATCCATCATAAATTATTTGTAATATAGAACTTTGAAATTTTAAAATTATTATTGAATCATGTGAGTTCAACTTACATCACGTTTCAGAATCCAAATCCTACTTAGTAGAAAATCTAAATCTAAAACAAATTCCGAAATTCAAAAGAACAGCTAATCTATTATAAAAAAAAAAAAAAGCCAATCAAACTAATAAAATATTCTAATGATTAGATATAAAAATCAAGCCGCAATTTGATTCAATTGAAATTAGGGCTTAAACAGGAAAGTAGAAATAAAAGAATCATAAATGACTTTAGAAATGAAAATGTTAAAAACTTATACACCTTGAGCCGTGAAGTTGGATTTAGAATGAATCAGCGTCGTAGAAAGCTCCTGAGTTCAGTTGAAGAGCGAGAAAGAGAGAGGATTTTCTGCGGAAGAGAGAGATATTTTTCCGGGTGCTTCTGGATACAAATCGACCTCTCAATAATAGTTAATTACCCCTATGGTTTTCGAACTTTACAAATTAATGCTTAGTTATGGTTAAATTTCAACCACGTCCCTCAATTTTCAGATATTATGAACTCCCTTCAATGTTTTGAAATTTTCAACTGAGTCTAACCTTACAAAATATGAAAAAAGTTTAATCCTCAGCTTACATAATTTTTTTATATAATTTATTTTATTACATAAACTTTTTTCTTGTTTAATGTGACAAATTATGTATATCCAAACTACCTTGGTATGCATTGTTTATATATTCAGTAGCCGGCCACAATTATATAATGGCCTTGACGACCTTTCTCAAAATGTTGTATGTATGTTTTACAAGCTTAATTAGACAATTTTTACATGTAACACATACAATACTTACTAGATTAGTCAAATGATACTCCAAGCATAAAAGCAAAACCATCAACTTGAAATTTCATCACCAAACCTTTGGCTAAATTGTGGATAAAGGAAGAACAATTTCAATTCAAGAAACAAAACTCAAGAAGTAAAATGAGAGTGATTTTGCATATCCATCAAAATTAGTATTTACAACATTTTCATATCTTTTTGTATGGTCTTCCTAAAGGCATGGTTAAAACTCTAATATTAATTATAAATGAAAAAAAATAAAATTACAAAATATTACTAAATTTCTAAACCATTAAAATAAGAAATGAGTCTATGTTTTATTAATTATAAGTCATACCATTTTTCTTTAAATTAAAAAATCATATTTTCTTGACTTTGCAACTTACATATTTTTCATTCTTTAAATCAAATTGAAGCCAAAACTTGTAATTAGCTTTGTTGGGCTTCTTTTTTTATGGTAGGGACGAATTGGGCTTGAAAAAACTTAATCTTGTCCGATGGTGCTTGGATAGGCCAAGAGATTGTATGCTTTTTTTTTTTTTTTTCTTGGGCTATAGGCTTCACATATTGCACTTTTCTTGAATTTGTTGTACACCCATTTGATGAATTTGTTCTCAATGGATTGCCAAGAATGAGGAATAAAAGGTTTGCACATCAGTAGTAGGCTTAAGAATTCATTGCTAACTTGAGAATTGTACTTGTACCCATGATGCTTATTAGTTGCAATTTCACTCAAAACAATCATTTTAGAACTAAATAGAGTGTCGTCAATGTCATTTATAATTGCAAGTGATTTGCAAGTAGTGATTCATTCCTTTGAAGGAGTTGCAATTATATCAATAGGTTAATTGAATTGTTAAAATCAATTTTATTTATATGGAAAGATATATTTTACGTTAAGTGCAAAAATCTCCTATATAAAAGATATACCTTGATAACTTTTTTTATATATTATAAATAAAGATTCACCTTTTATAAAATTTCAAAATTTGATTTAAATCAATTAAAATGATATCATTTTGATTAACACGTATTGAAACAACATCATTTTTAATGATCTAAGTGAATAAATCCCAGACAAATTGAGCTCAAACTTGTTAAAAAGTTCGATTCAATTCATTAAGTCTTGAGCTTGTATTTTCTAGACTCACCGAGCCTAAGCTTAGAGTCAGACTTGTCTTTTTATAAACTAAGCTGAACTCGAGATTGTCTTAACTCGAATCCAATTCTACAAGTAACACTTTTTCACCCAAAATCAAGTATAAATAACACTTTCCTATTTTAAAATCAAACTTTGCTTGTGAAAAAAACAATATTATAAAATGAAATTAATATTTTATTTATACTATTTTATTTTTCAAAATTATCATATAATTTCAAATTAATAAAAATTAAAATATACTTTTTAAATATCCAAATTATATAAAAAGTTACTTACTTGGCTTTCCTTCCATCTTTACCTTCTTATTCCTCTTTTCTTATATATAAGGTTGTCTTTGTCACATACTTACAGATTATGGATAAACTAAATTTTTAAAAATACTGAATGTCTTTTTGAAAAAAATTTTAGGTTATTAGAAATTTTAAAAAGTTTGGGGTTTTTTGATAAAACTAGAAATATCAGTTTGCCCCTATAGTTTAAAAAATGATTACTATACAACACTTTCATACCCTAAAATCAAACTTTGTTTATGAAAAAACAATATTAGAAAATGAAATTACCATTTTATTTATACTATTTTATTTTTAAAATATCATATAACCCCAAATTAACAAAAATTGAAAATAAACCTTTTAAATATCTAAATTATATACAAAAATCACTTATTGGGCTTTCCTTTCACCTTCATCTTTTTATTCCTCTTTTCTTATACATAAAGTTGTCTTTATTATATAATCATATATTATGGATAATCTGCACTTTTTAAAAATATTAAATTTCTTTTGAAAAAAAAATTTGGGTTATTAAAAATTCAAAAAAGTTTGAGGTTATTTTTATAAAATTTAAAAATATCAGTTTGCCTTGTAGTTAAAAGAAATTACTATTACATCTCAAAAAATTGAATAAAATGCAGTAAAGCATGAATGTAAATATTATATTGTAATTATTAGAATCATATATTAGTTTCAAAATATATGAATATGAAAATTTTCAAAGATTGATTTATGAGTTTTTAAATATTTTAAAGGTTAAATTGTCATATTTAAAATATATGGATTTGATCTATAAAACAATTTTTTATTTTTATTTTTTTGTAAAATTAATAGATAATAAAAATTTACATTAATAATTTTTTTTAACAGAAATTAATTACATTAATTAAAAATTAAAAAAATGTTTTTAAAAGCCAAAACTCTGCAGAAATGTTATTTACCCACAGTCAACAGTTGTGACTTGGTTTCCTTGTGCATGCAATCTTGATGCGATGGATGGTAAAAGTAACATGGAAAAATGGAAGGTACTTCGTATTCTGTACTTGAGGTTTACTTATGAATAGTTTTTGTATATAATTGGATAAACCATGAATTCTTAAACAGGTGAAGACACTGTGAAATTTAGTACTTTATTCTGATGAATTAAGTAATCTGTGTTGACAGAGCAATGTTCTTTTCTTCATCATTTTTTTATTTATTATAATTTCTAATGTCAGCCTATCACAAGGAATCTAGTGTTTTTGCCTCCCATTACAGCAATGGCCTGAGCTGAAGAAGAAAAAAGCAAGTGGGGTTTCAATGGGACAGTCTTTTCACTGAAATCCATGGAATAATCAATTTTTTGTAATGGTTTTTTCTTCCTCTCCCTTCTCTTCTCCTGGAGTGCAGAAGCACTTTCTGTACAGTGCAGAAGTACTTTTTATCTGATTTTGCAGTCCCGTACACGTAAAAACTTTTGCTTTCGACTTTCTGTGGCCTTGGAGAACTCCACATCACAAGTGGTACCCCAAAGTTTTATACTGTTAGGTGGTGCATGTGGTGTGCCTAAAGATCTTCAATGAAAGGCTGCTGGACTGGCTGGAACATTCCTTTCCATAAGACATCATTTGTTGTTTCTCCGATATTTGTAGCTTTGTTTTCTTCTCTCTTCAACTGTAAGCAATTCATTTCTATTTATAATCTTGACAATGCTACTGTCTGTTTCTAATACAGTTTCTTCTGTAGTGGGTGATTTTTTGTTCCCCAATTATTTCTCTGCATTATTTGTACTACTATCAGGTATTTCTGTCTATATCTTGATATAATTTTAATAGCTTGTGTAGGAGGAGGAGAAGAAAAAGTCTGAGAAATGGGTGAGAAGGAGGCTTCTGGGTCATATTTTGTTGTTTCTGAAGAGAAGAGCGATCGAATGTATCCAATATATTATGGTGTTTCTTTTGCTTTATTTGCTTTAAGGCTTTTATCAAGTTCTGATAAGGAAGATGAGAAATGGTCTGAGTTGCATGGTAAAATGCTCCAACTGCGTGCTCAATTGTTGGGTTTGCTTGTGTGGAGAGTCCAAAGAGAGGGGGTTATTGAGCACGGATGTGAGGTTCTGCGGAAGCTTGAGATTGCAGAAAGGGAGATTGTGGAGTTGAAGAAGTTGAGAAGCGAAGATGCGAAAGCTAATGAGAAGGTTGTTAGCATCTTTGCAATGCAGGAGCAGACATGGTTGAACCAAAGGAAGAAGCTCCACCAACATATTGGAGCTCTTATGAACGAATTAAGGGTGTTAGAAAAAAAGAAGGATGAAACTGTTTCGGAATTGAATGAAAAATTGAAGGAAACTGAGATTTTAGTGGAGTTTAAGGATAAGATGTTGGAGGAGGAGGAACAGAAAAGGAAGGAGGTAGAAGAGAAGCTAAGAAAAGCAGAAAGTATTGCTGAAGATCTGAGAGAAGCTGCAAAGCAAGAAGCTCAAGATCATTCTGCTGAGATTTGGAAGCTCAAAACTGCTTTTATTGAACTTGTGTCGAACCAAAGGCAACTTGAAGCAGATCTGGGTCGAGCACTTAGGCAAATTGAAGCTAAAAATCAAGAGCTTGATACAAACTTGAAGCAGAAGGAGGAGTCAGTTTTGTTGGCTCAGAAACTATACATGGAAATTCTAAAGATGCGCAGGGATTTGGACCAGAAAGACAAGGTTTTGTCAGCAATACTGAGGAAATCTAAATTGGATTCAAATGAAAAGCAAATGCTTTTAAAGGAGGGTAAATCATCAAAGGCAAAGAAGAAGCAAGCTGAAGTGGAAACAGAAAGATGGAAGACGGCATCTGAGTCTAGACATTCATTGAGAAGTATGTTTGTGAATCAAGTTAATTCACGGCTAGATGCTTCCTTCTGTGCAAGAGAACCATCTTACAATGGAAAGATCAGACAAGAGCCCATTGATTATGTTCTTGAGCATCCTCAGCTGAAAAAAGAACTTGATGTTTTTTCATCTGATTACTACTCAGGAGAAGGAAGTGGGGAACTCGGTGAGAAAACCATATGTTCAATTATTGAGCCAGCACTAAAGCCTGGTTTGAAGTTCATAAATTTCCAGAAATTTTCTCTGGATTCTTTTTTAAACTGTGTTTTAATTTCTTTTCTAATTTCACATTTGAATTCCTGACTCAGAAGCAGAAAAGTATGCAACTGTAATTGAGAAGAGCCATCCCTTGGAAGTAGAGGCTTTTGCTGAACAATTGAGACTGAAAGATGAAAAATTAGAAGGTTTTCGATGGCGGCTGCAGACCATGGAAATTGAATCAAAGGAGCTGCAGTCCCACATTGAAGGACTGAACAAGGAGATATCACAGCTCAGGCATAACAATATCAAATTGGAAGCCAAACTGTTGGAGCGCCAAGAAGAATTAAGTTCTCTGAAAGAGCAATTCTTGTCCAAATTAAAACCTTTTAGTTGTGAAAAGACCAACGCAAACTCATCTCTAGATGATCCAGCATTAACCCATGATGCCATTGGTCCCAAAGTCCAGATCAAAAAGAGAAGACCAGCGGAGAAGGGGCAAGAAACAAAAACAACTTCAGTGGAAAGACCTCAAGAGAAATATATTAGGGTGAAAGAAGAAAACCCGTCTCATAAGTCCAAAAATATGACAGTCCAGTCTCCTGAAGAAGAGTGTGAAGAAGATAAAGATGCAACAATTCACAGTCCAATTCAAGAGGAAAATGTGAGTCTGGTGGAGGTTGACTCAACCGAAAAGTTAGCATCATCTAACCAGTCCATGAGCAAGGCCAACAATTCTCCATGGAGGATGGATCTTCATGCTCTTGGAGTTTCTTACAAAATCAAGAGATTGAAGCAGCAACTTCTTATGCTTGAGAGGTTAACTGGAAAAAGTGGCGAGGATATGGAAAGAAACGAAAATGGAATGAAGGGTTTCCTAGTGTTGATGTCTTTGGTAAATAAACAAGCAAATAGATACCAGTCCCTTCAGGGGAAGACCGATGATCTTTGCAAGCGTATGGTAAGCGCCGGAGACATTCTGATTGACTTATAGATAAAAATTTCGTATTGTGCTCATTTACAAGTTTTTCCGGTCATATTTGTTCCATTAAAGGGATAAGAGCTTTGAAACAGAACTCAGTTGTAGCAGCAAACTTTCTGTTGAACTTATGATTATTTGTGTTTCTTCTCCTGATTTTCAGCATGAGACTGATCTAAACAAGAGTCGTGGGGATTTGTGTACTGCAAGGAAGAAAGGAGAAACTAAAACACTAGAGCATTTCCTGGAGGAAGCCTTCCAGCTTCAGCGGTACTCAGTTGCAACAGGACAGAAGTTGATGGAAGTTCAATCCAAGATTGCATCTGGTTTTGTTGAGTTCACAGAAGAACTTGACAACAAGTCCGCCTGCTTGGACAAGAAGCGCTTTGCTGATAGTCTCAGAACTCTCTTTCAGGAGGTCCAAAGAGGTCTTGAAATACGGATATCTCGAATCATCGGAGACCTTGAAGGAACTCTGGCTTGTGAGGGAATGATTCATTTGAAGAGGTAACCATGAATGCAATAAACTTGAAATGAGGCCATGGCATAATTCATAATTGTGCCGATTTCTGTAGTTAATATGTATAAGAATGACATTAATGCAAGGAAAACATTGAAGGATTTTGATGATCTGTTCTTGGTGGGTAGAAAACTCCACCTTTGTGGCAATTTGGGCATCACAACTTCAATACTCCAATTTGACAGTAATAATATATTGAGACTGCATATATGTAAAGTTAAAAGCATGTAATATTATGAACACCACATGATTATAGCCTTAAAGTATTTTTTTTTACTATGAAAATCATCAACTGCAATAAAAATATGAAGAATCGAAGGCCAGTTCTGACCGTCTTTTATACATATCTGTCTTTCTTAAATGTTTTTATTCCCTTGTTCTGAAGCTTTCAATGTCTTCTTTGCAGTCTATGTATCCACATCGGCAATTCCACCCGCATAAATATTTTCTCATAAGATTCTAATTTTCACTGGTTTATTTAATCAATTTGTTGCAGAAATAAGCCGGCTTTGTGAGTTTCACCAGGACTTTTAACTGAAACCCAACAAGAATCATAACCGTTACAAAAATGAACTCATTTGGGCCGCGGATTTTACATGAAGAACGCTTCAACAAGATCACAAACGACATATGACCGTTGATGGTCCTAATCACCCAATCAAAATTCATCCAAACTTTTCAACTGTGGGTCCAGTCACTCGCTCCCTGTTACAAATTTATTTATTTATATATGAAGACTCCACATTTTCCCGTGAAGAAGAAGCGCCAGGAGCGTTTTTGTCAACCTCACATTTCACATTCATCACCTTTCTTCCTTCCTCTCCATAAATCCCCATCTTCAAACTCCCTTCAACTCCAACAACCTAACTTCTTCTTTTTTTTTTTTTTATTTAGAAACTCACTGACAAAAATGGAATCCGGACCTGATTTTAATTTTAATGATCCGTGTTCAACGCCAAAACTATCTTTGTTTTCATTTCGGATAAGCAAGGGCCAAGAGCCACCGGGGATGTTGACTCCACCGCTGAACATTCCGGCGTCGATTCCGTTTCAGTGGGAGGAAGTTCCAGGGAAGCCGAGAAACACTTGCGTCACTCAGTCTCAGCCTAAGCCAGCCAGTGCGCGGTGCCTGGAACTTCCCCCCCGGCTGTTATGTGAAGCGAAAATGGTTAATATCCCGTCACCTACCACCGTTCTGGACGGACCCGACGTGGGTCGGTCTCTTTCTTATACCCGGTCGTTTCGGAGAGGGTGGTCTATGCGGAGGGAGAATAAAGAGGGGGTTTTGTTTGTGTCAAAAAGGTGGGGCAGCTTCAAGAAAAATAAGGAGGCCGTTGGGGAGAGAAATTCTGACATTTTACCTTCTGCCGCAGCTCACGTCGACGAAGGTGGTGGCAGCGGTGACGGTGGAAGGGTGAAGATCACAAGAGTGAGGAAGCGATCAGCGAGTTTTTTGAGTCTCAAGTCCCACCCAAGTTCATCACAAATGTGGGTAAGTCCAGTCCCTAATTTTACTTCTATTTATATTTATATTTATATTTTCCGATTTTCAGTCTACCATTTTGATACATAAAAATTAAGAAATATGTTTAAAATTGGTTGACAAAAATAATAATTATTTTAATAATTTAATCTTATTGTCTTAGAATTAATTATTAATTGAATGTTACGTTTGACCAGCTTGAAAAATAATAATAATAATAATAATAATAATAATAATAATTAGAGTTTTGATTAAGTTAATTATGTAATTAAATTTTGGTGGTGTGTAGACAAGCATCTGTGAAAGCTTTAAACAGGCGATCCCCTGGAGACGAAGACAAGATTAGTTGAGAAAGATGAAGTCTGATTAGACTAATTTTAATCTTGTTTAATATTTTTTATAAAATTTTAAATTACTAAATTTTGCATCATCTTTAATGTATGGACTTGAAATTAAGAAAAATGTGATGGGTAGTAATAATATAAATGCTTCTAAAATTATATTTAAAATTATTGTGATCGTTGTGTCACCCAAATACATTTTATTGTTATTGTTATGGGCCTTCAATAGGCCTCAAAAACGGGTTAGGCTAGCTGGATTTGACCCGGCCCAAGTCCAAATAGTTATTTTTTATTATTCCTTAAAAATGTATAAATATTTATGGAATTTTTTAAAGTTGTTAGTATAAAGTAATGTTCTAGGAATTATTTATTGAATGTGTTAATAGCATCCATTTGAGGTAGATGTGTAAACCATCTCAAACTCAATTTTTCCGTTAATCTTAATTCTGATGAGAATTTTTGAAAAATAACTTATTTTTCACAGTTATAGTATTATAACGACTTTTATTTCAGTGATTTCTCCTAAGAATAAAATATTTTTATCTTGAACTCATTCCGAACAAATGTGTTTCTTTGGTATCACATAGCTAAAACTTTTTTTATATGGATAAATAAGAGCGAATATATTTTTGTATAAGTCTATTTTACTAATGATGTTTAATAAATCACACAATATGAATTGTTTTTATCTTTTGAGCCTTTTCCATATAATATTTCGTTATAGAGATCGAGTTACTTTTCTAGATGACTCTTTTTTGGGTTTAGGGTTATCCTTCTTGACAATTTAAAAATGGTTTGTTCTTTAAATCTTTTAGATTATTAATTAATAATTTTCGATTAAGATTTTATAACCGATTGAGTTATTTTTTTTTTGTAGGAAATTATTTTATTAAAGTTATAATTTTTTTACAATTACTATGTATGAAAATAATAATTTAATGTTTATTCATTTAGATAAATCCTTTAGCTGTTAGTGAAGCTATATTATCCATATAACTATAAGACTTCAACTTCTTTTTGAATATCCACTTGCAATCTATTGTCCTATTCATTGGAATCACACTCCCTCAGGGTGAGTTCTTATAATCTTTTAACCTTGTTTGGAACAAAACATGTACATTAATTTAAAGACAAAATTTTTCCCACCCAAAGTTTTGCTTAGTGACAAAATTTCATGTTTTAATTTTCTAAAACCTATATACCCATTTGATAATCATTTTTTTAATCTAAAATTGTTTATTTTTTTATAAAATTATTAAAATACCCTCATAAAAAAAAAAAATTATAATAAAAGTAAAAAATTTTCAAAATATTTAAAAAGTATAAAATATAAAAAAATTAAAATTAAAATTAAAAAATGGTCGATCTTGGTCCCAGCGGCCGTTTCCGACCTTTATTTTTGGTGGAGACGGTTAGATCTGGTCACCTCCTCCAAAACTGAGACAACCAGATCTAGTCGCCTCCACTGAACGGGGAGGTCAAATTTGGCCTCCTCTGAAATCAGGTGGTCGAAAACAACCATCTGACCCCTTCAGCGATGGCCATCGTCGTGGCACCGGCGACGGTGGCTGTTTCAAATTTTTTAAAATTTTCAAAATTTTAAAATATTTTTTTAAAATATTTATATTTAAAAATTATTTTATAATTTTATTACAAATATTTATTTTATAAAAAGGTATTTTAGTCATTTGAGTATAAAAATGATAAAAAATGTTTTCATAAGTGAAAGACTGAGTTTTTGAAACTTGGAGGGTAGGACTTTGTCCCCCGCCTCAAACTATGGGTGGGAAATAGTCTTTTGGCCATTATTTTAACGTGGGTTTAGTAAAATAGAAGTAACTCTTAGTCTAAAGTTCGAATTTAACCGATTCATAAACTTGTAAAAAGACAATTCAACCCTCCATAAATTGAAGCTCACTTAGAAGATCAAATGTGATCGCTGGTAGATCGAAATTGAACTACAATACAATTGCACCAAACCACTATGGAAAAGGAAAGATTCTTATATTCTGAAAATCTGATCCACAAATTAATATGCACCCAATTTGAGAGAAGTGATTTTACCTCTTGGAAAAAAATAGTAATATTATTATTATCAACATTTTTTGGGTAAATTACCAAAAAAAAAAAAAAACATTTTCTGGGTAAATTTACATTAATTTTTTTTAAGGTCAAACGACTTATTCCCATCTAAGGTTTTTCTAACTGATAAATTTCCATATAAAAACTTTTATAAAATTAAATATCTATTTATTAATTAATTTAATCCAATTTTGTTAATATTTTAGATAAAATAACTTGAATATCCTTTATTAATAATATAAATATTAAAATAAATTTTAATATAAAATAAAGTTAATATTATAATAATAATACAATTATAAAAAATAAAAAATTTAAAAAAACAACTATCATCGTCGATAACATTTTCGATGACAATAGTCATGGTAAATATAACTAGATGATTTAATTTGATTGACAACTATATTTGACATTTTCGATGATTGAAATGATTAGATCTAACTTTTAAAAATTTGATAAAGGTTGTGATCCAATCATTAATCGAATCAAATGATCATTTCTAACTATTTGGTTTGGTTTATAATGACACAATAACTCTTTATTAAAATTTTATTTTATTATTTTATTAATTTATTATTATTATTTTAATATTATTTTATATTTTAATTATTTTTATAAAATTAATTTTGTTATTTATTATTTTTAAATTTTTTATTCAAACAAATAAAAATACTCTTTTGATTAATTAAATATAATTGTTATTTTGATTAACACGTAGAAATTTTATTTTTTTAAAAAATTTTGGATGAAATGTTGTCATTTAGGAAAACCTTGGGTGGGAATAAGTTGATTGGCCATTTTTTAATTATGAGATTGTATTTAAATTATGAAATTTTAATTTGATAAATTTGTGTCCTAATTTATATAAGGAAATTGGCATGCTTAATTATTCCTAACTTTGGTGTTTTTCTTGGGAAATGCTCCAAATCTTTTTTTTTTTTTTGGTAATTAAATGCTCCAAATCTTAAGCAATCGCAAATAACAAATAATATAATCACGCGGGTGGAAGTGTGAACGGAAATGAGGATAACATTTGACTCTGACCGAACCACGCTACAACCTGCCAGTGCCAGCCGACCATCCGACGTGGCAACAACCACTCTTCACCCGCCACGAGTCACCATCCCACCTCCAGAATCGTCAATATAAGTCGCACCCAGAGCCCCATTTCTTTCCTCTGTTTCATTTCTATTTCTATTCCACAAAGAAAAGATGCCTTATTGCGAGGTTCGCAAGGAGCAGAGCAGCGATTCCTCGGACGGAGCTTCAGTCAACAATGGGATCAAGATTTTCTACAGAACGTACGGCAGTGGCTCTACCAAAGTCCTTCTAATCATCGGTATGGATTTTAAATGTGATTAATTCTCGTTTGATCGAATTGTGGTTGAAAGTTTTGGATTAGTGATGAAATGAAATGAACGGTACAGGATTGGCTGGGACCCATGATTCATGGGGCCCGCAGATAGAGAGTCTGACGGGGACGACCAAGCCCAACGACGAAGGCGGCAATGACGAAGAAATGATGAATGGGAATTCAGGTGGAGGAGTCGAGGTGTGTGCGTTTGATAATCGTGGAATGGGTCGGAGCTCTGTGCCCGTTAAAAAGTCCGAATATACGTGAGTTTCTAATTGAATTTTAGTTTTCTATTTTAGCTGCATTTTTTGGGGCCATATTTTATTTAATATATTTTATTTTTCATGAAAATTTTGCTGAGAACAGAACGAAAATTATGGCGAAAGACGCAATAGCTTTGTTGGATCATCTGGGCTGGAAGAAAGTCCATGTTTTTGGGCACTCAATGGGTGAGTATTTATGATCAATCGTTTGAGTTGTATTTAGAAGTGCGATTGGAATAAGGTGCTTTTTTTTTTTTTAAGCATTTTAACCATGGCTTCTGAAAAGTGCATGCAAAGCACTGTTTTGAATAGTTTGTAAAGCACTTTTCTTATCTAAGAACTGCTTTTCGAAAAAGATCACTTATCCAGTGCTTCTTTACAATTAGTTGAAAGGTCTCAGTTTTGTGCTTTAACAATTTGAACGTGCTGCTCCAACCATAACCTAACTGATAATCAAGTCCTTGTCATTTACGCTTGCTTTTAGAGTGTGTGAACAAGTTAATATGTTCAAATTTACTGTTAGCTAAATACAAGCATTTTAACGATAAACTTAACTGATTTTTGAGTTGATTCTTATTAAAGCTTACTTAAATTTGTTGTCATCAAAACAGGGGCTATGATATCTTGCAAGTTAGCAGCAATGGTGCCTGATAGAATTCTTTCTTTGGCATTACTGAATGTAACTGGTGGTGGTTTTGAATGTTTCCCAAAGGTATCATTTGCATACAAGAACAATTTTTAAGCTTCATTTATTGTCTGGTTTTTAATTTTTGTTTTTTTTTTCCAATGAGCTTGTGATCTTTTGGCTGTTAAATTTGATTGATGATAGGGCTAATGAAGCAAATGTTTGAATTGTTGTGATGTGCATAGAGTTTGGATTCTTATATAAATTTGCATGAGATTTTTAGTTCCCATTCAACAATGAAAGAATAAATTCAACATCAGAGCTTCTATAAGTTGATGAATAGTGATTTGCTAACTCAATTTAAATCTGGTCAACACTTCATAGACGAAATATATTGAGAGAGCAGGATTGTAAATTTGTTTAGTCTTGGTTGGCATGTCAAATATTTACAATTTTTGTTTTTTCCAACAAACAGGTCGTGAGGTCCAACAGACTGAAATATAAAAGAATGCAGAATTGCTTGAAATTTGTGATTGACCAGCATCACTGGAATTGATTTTGACCAAGTCTGTGATGTTCAAAATTGACCAAGCCAAACTTCTTACTGAGTCAACTTAAAGAACTTCTGGATATGTAGGGAACATGATAAAATATTATTGAATATATTTATATAATTATTTATTCATTTATATTACTTGTTAAATGATAGCCAAATTTGAATTTTGGAAGATAGACCTATCCGGGTGCCAGTATTGAATTCATTGTCTTTATGCTCAAACTGTATTTGTTACAGCGACTGATTTGGGGAGTGGCGGGTCCTTGTCAAAGATAGTGATGTAGTTGATTTAATATTTGTGGTAAATAACATACTTCACTTGCTCAAGCTCCCTTATTAATGGGGTAATGATCTTTAGGAATGGACCGGCCATAGACAGAGGAAATTGAGAATATTAATATTGACGAAAATAAGAAAAAAAGAAAGATTGTCATTGTGATTTTGTTTGTGTTCAATGAAGACAATCTAATAACTTTCTAGAGTAAAATGCATTGCAATTAAACAATTGCTTCTGCAAGATCAATGCGCTATATGCCATTTTTCCTGTATCCAGTAACAGAAGATTTTGTTGTCATCAGAGATTAATGCATTATTTTGCTTGCAGTCACAGATATTATAATTTATTTTTTAAGACAAAATCCTAATTGGTTCTCAGGAACTCACGGCAAGTGAACCAATTACCAGTTAAACTTCTGTGTTCGTTTGCGTTCAATGGGTTTTTGTTTTATATTGGTTTCGAAATGCTGTCTGGATATTCTCAAGTTTTCAATATGAACTTGGTGTGTCCAATCCAGTTTTTGAAAAACATTAGGTTATAGTAATACTTATGAGACAACTCTTTCCAGTGGTCTGCGGTTGACTCCTACTATTGTTATTGATCATTGAATGTTTCATCTTTCGATGCAGCTTGACCGTCGAACATTATCAGTTGCGATCCGTTTCCTAAGGGCAAAAACTCCCCAGGAACGGGCTGCTGTGGACTTGGACACTCACTATACAGAGGTGAACAAAACTATTTTCCTAGTGTTTTGGTAATTGTGAACTGTTGGATGTTATGAATTGGCAATTGGAGCACGAAACATTGTTCTAAATACTATCCTTTATCCGTCTAAATTCGTACCCCTTTTTTTTTCTAATAAAGAGGATGGGAATAAGTTAACATGATTATATTAGAACTTAGATTTTCTTCAGACTAAAACTTGTACAACGGAATCAGTAGTCTTCACCTGATCAAAGTTTCCCTGCTTTAAGAATATATAATTCACCTTTGTTAAAGTAATCTCACAGTGTATTTCATTTTGGTTACTCTCTTATCGTGACTGTAGAAATATAGTCATATTTTAAATGTGGTTGTGAGACATCTTATGCATCCTATTGTTACATTATGTGCAGGAATATCTTGAGGAATATGTTGGCTCAGCTACTAGAAGATCAATATTATATCAAGTAAGAACTCCTCCCACTTAGCAACATTTTCATGTCGGTGAACGATAATTTTTGCATCTTGAATTTATGGTTAGATGTTGCCATTTAATTTTACTTTAGATTCTGTATGTGTTGTAGTTGTACATTACATTGAGATGTCTATATGCTGACCCAGATATATTGCTTGTAGGAATATGTGAAAGGCATCTCAGCAACTGGAATGCAGTCTAATTCTGGTTTTGATGGTCAAATACATGCATGCTGGACACATAAAATGACACGGGCAGAAATTGAAGCAATTCGTAATGCTGGATTTCTTGTTTCAGTAATTCATGGCAGGTAAATAATTAATCTTGTAGGCAACTACTGCACATAGTTGACTAATTTTGTACATAAACTGAGTCCTCGTTTCTTTTCCGGTATGAAGACATAGCTTTATAGTTTAAAGCTACTATTATTTATTGCTAAATTCTGCTTCACTTTTAAGTTAGATTAGTTGAGATACCATAAGTACGTTCAAAGGAATTGATTGACGTGAACAAAAAATGTCCTCTGAATGTGTAGGTATGATATCATTGCTCAAATTTATTATGCAAGGAGACTCGCCAAGAAGCTGTATCCTGTTGCTAGAATGATAGATCTTCATGGAGGGCATCTTGTGAGTCATGAGAGGCCAGAAGAGGTATTTGGTTTGATAGATTCAGACCATTGGATTTTTGAAGTTGGCCATTGTATTAGGCTTAGTTACATATATGGAAATAGTAGAATTTGGGTATTAACTGGCAAAGATTCACCAGTGAAGTTGGCAACTAGATTATTAAATTGGACTTGACTGAGACAAAAAGGTTAATCTTGGCTATGTTAAACTACAAATAAACTTAAATAATCACTCGAAAGTCAAAGTTTTATCCTTGAATGAATCAGGACGTTCCAGTATTTATGTCTCATCGAGATCTTAAAAGTGAAATATCAATATAGGTGGTAATAGCATCACGATGCTTACATTATCATTCCACTTTTTTAGGTTCCTTTCATTTTCACTCATGCTAGGTTGTTAAAATGAATAGATTATTTGTTAACTCTTGCTTGGAATTTCAGGTCAATCAAGCTCTCATTGAGTTGATAAAGGGAACTGAAAAGGAGATAAATCCGCATGATTGGACTAATTTGCCCAAGAAAACTTCTGGTAAGCATTTCAAATTCAAGATTATCTTTTTGTCTTTTTGGTTTTATTTTAGTTTTTGTTCCAAGGGGTGAACCGCAAATCTTCATTCTTTCTTCTCTATGAAGAGAATTTCTATGAAAAACTTAAACTCTGCTTTCACTGGGGTTTCAACAATGTAGTTACCCGGCATAATTGAACCCTTTGTAGTTCCAAAGAATTCTATATTCTGATCTTAAGGGACTAAGTAATGGCCAGGATATCTCCAAACTATTGAATCACTTGACATAGCCGAACTAGTGCTTGAATATAGCCACATTATCAAACATTGTTCCGAATCAAATCACTTGAATGTGTTGTCTAGACTGTCTTTCCATCTCTCTTTCTCTCTCTAAACCAAGATCATCATCAAAACATAAATTATGGCCATGGGCAGGACTATATTCATTCTTCTTGTGTTAATTTTGTTTAGAAAATCCGTTTCCTCCATCCCATCTATCCCTCCAAAATGGGGTGTGACCATTTACCAAATTGGTTCAATTATGTATTAGCTTTGCAAATAATGTCTATCTGAGGTGCAGATATAGCAGAGATATTCCTTCTCACCTACTGTTCTAAATCAGATAAGGTGATTAATCTGGCTTCTGATTGATATTCTGCTGACACCACTGTAGTAATATCGTCTTTCTGCGTGACTGAAATCGAATAGATACACTAACCTTCCAAATGAGAGACAACCACCAATTTCTATTTCTGTTGTGCGCAACTATTTTCTTTACTCGGCGTCATTTTCTGATATTTTCTATCATTGTCAGGTTTTCTGGGGAAAGGGATGTCATTGAGCAGAACAAACTCAGAACATAAGAGCTGCATGTCAAGCACATTGGAGAAGCTACATCTTTTGCTATTATACCTCATTGGTCTCTTTGCGTTAGTCTATGAGTATGCAAGAAGGGGTATACGAAATCTGAAGCCAGTAAAGGTTACGGCTCCCCTCGCATGAGCTGATATCCAATACACCCTACCTTTTAACAGGTATTAACTCTTGTTTCCCAAATCTCAGAGACTCAGGCAACACTCTTCTGTAGAAAAAATACGTCGGGAAAGAAACCTTACTGTTTTTGTTTCTCCTTTATGCAGGGTTTCTTACTTCAATTGATTTCTCACCCTAGTGGGGCAGCCTTTGGCATTTTAAGCAGTTTACTTGACGATATTTGGGTAAATTTCCAGAAGAATATGCGGATGAATACAACACAAATTTGCAATAAGAGACATCAGCACAACCATATGAAGCATTTAAACTTATATACACAGAAGGGAAGGGTGAAGTGGTGATGCATAACCTATGACCCTCCCTTTCCCTTGGATTATGTTTTCTTGCAACAAATGATGATAAGAAATAATATTTTTATCTCCCAGGACAAACAAAGAAATGTATATGCACAAAAGAGGAAACCATTCTGGATCTATTTTGTTTCTAAAGCAATGAATTTACTTTACTGCCTATTTCCATGGAGTAAATGAGTTGTGGTCTCCAGAATACTACAATCATGACAGGTGGAAGGTTAAATTGTATCATATTAATTCCAACAAGCTTATCAACAGAAATTGGGTTTTCTAATTATCCACAAGTTTTTATGTTACTATCAACTTAATCTCAAATTTTAAGAGTAATATATACACATATATATAACACTTTTGATCAGCGGCCATCAAAATGGTATTAACTGTGTTCAAGGGACAGCCTAAAACTTACTGTTCCAGATTCTTAGTTTTAGATTGAGATCACTATTAAAAATTAGGTTTTCACTTAACATATTCTTATGGTTAAAACACAAAATCAATATATTAGTACTTCAAATGAAATATAACCAAAACCGGAAAGTTGGTTGAATTTTGTTTAAAACAGAGATTAAAATTACAATTTTGAGTGTTGTTAACACAATAAGTGAGTAAAGTATTTCTGCAGACAGAAGTAAGCGACCTAGCTGGTCAAGCTGTACAATTTTATCAAAGCATATTAGAACTAGAGCCAAATCAGGATAAGAGACAAGTGGTGAGTAGGTGAAGGCATAGGAATATCTAATTTAAGCGTTTTTGGATTTTGATTAAGCATCCAACTCAGCACAGCTTGTCAAACTTCAATCAATTAAATACAGGATTAATTTTTAGCTTTATTCAGAAGCTTAACATTCTGCAGAAAATCTCATTCACAGAACTAGCCATGGGATGATAATAGCAAAAATAATACTAGTGAAGAAGGAAAACAAAGAAAACAAACAAGCTTTGCTTGCTTGTTTGCATGCATAACAGGGAGAGAAACATACCTGGAGCTTTATTGAGAAACAGAATGATAGCTTTGAGCTAGCTTGACCAGACTGAAAAAATGCAAAAGCAAGATACTAGTGCCTAAAAAAACAACAGCAGATAATTGAGAGGAAGAGGAAGATTCCAAGATGTGCCAAGTAATATCCTTTTGCATTGGAGGAGAGCATCAGAATAATTTATAAAAAAGATTCCAAAATTTACCTTAGAATATGCTATTATTCTTTGATAACAAATTACCTCTATGTCTATCATTTTCTTGGCCTCCAAGTGTGGGCTCCTATTATTTCATTCCCATCATCACTTCTTATAGTTAATAATTAGAAGATAACACTCTTCTTAATCAACTTTCCTAATCACCTCTTTAATTCCTGCTTAAACAGTTTTTGAGATATTTGTCCAGCTAGAATTTATAACATCATAGATATTGATGGTGGATTTCTAAAATTTTTTGGATATTAAAAAGTTTATGGAAAAAGTTCGTATTGGTCAGTTTTGATATAACACATCGTGCTTAATTAGCTAGGCAAGTCCACCCAAATTAGAAGGCTTGAGACAGGACTTTACCCTAGATTGTACCTTTGTGGATGAGTGTGCATGTTATATTATATATTTTTAAAATTTTTAATTATTTTGAATTTTTTTTGTTTTTTGGAACCAGTCCATGGGCTTTGTCCTAAGACTCCACTACAGCCTGTAATTTTTCGAGTTCCGGAAAAAAACAAGGGCGCGGCTCGGCCCGATCTCCTTTCCACAACTATGAATTATTATTATTATCTTATTCTTATCGTTGTCGTTATCATTGTTATTATTATTATTAAATAAAAAAGCCGCATAGTCGTTTTTTGAGGATTTAGTTAAATATCTAAATTTGATATAAAATCCATCGGCTGAGCCCTCGATACGCTGCCGTTTTTTCCACTTAACCCTACTTGCTACCCTCATTTGGAATTGGCAGTTCCTTTCAGTTGTGTAGTTTCCACCCGAGCCTTTCAAGCAGAGAAGAAATGGCAATGGCTTCTGCAACAGCTTCCGACGCCTCCAAATGGGAATTCAGCTGGTTTGAACTTTCTCTATACCCTCCTTTTGTTGACGTTTTCTTCATTTCTCTATACATTTTCCCGCTTTTAGTTTACTATAACTGTAATTTTATGTTTTGTTTGCTGAAGAGTTTAAATTAATGCATGATTTTGTTATTTTCCGTGTGAGTTGTGATGGTTTTGTTTTGTTTCATTCTATCTTCTTACTTTCTTTCATCGAAACGGTTTTTCTTGATGATTACATGCGGGTGTTCTTATGATTTTTTATATATATACATAATTATTTCTTTCGTTTCTAGATTGTTTTATTTTCAACTGATGGAAGCTGTTAAAGTAAATACGTTATACTTTGTAAATACAACAGAGCTATACAGACACGCGTGCATATTTATATATTGCATAATTTTCAAAATTTTGATTCTATTCATTTTTTTAGAATTATTACAAGCATGTGTGAGTGTTTGAGGGAGTTTTTTATAGTGTTTGATATTCAAAGGTCACCCATGCTGGTGTTTAGTCTAATTTGATCTCCTAGGATATGTTACATAGTATCAAACTCCAAATTAGCGCTTTAGTTTGTATGGAGAAATATTATGGTTTTGTTTATCTTATAAGTTGTGTTAAAAGCACCTGTAAAGCTACTTGTAATACATTGGAATATTGGGGCACGTTCTTAAATTTTTAGGAACAAATTTCATGGTGGAAAGTTATAATATCGTGGTTTGAAATGAATAAAATTTTATGAACTTCAATGATTTGCTTGTTAATGAATGTGATAAGAATTGCATTGTAATTGACAAGGGTGTTACATGATTAGTGAGAGAGAATATCGTGACTGCAAATCAAGTAGAAATAGGTCGAATTTTTGGTTTTAAGGGCAAGTAGATAATATCACCTAATATGTTAGTCTTTCAGGTAGTTGACAAAAACACATCCCTAAGTGGTATCATAACAAACGCAAGTCCTTATCAACTAGTTAGGTTAAGGTCGGCCAAGGGTGTGACAATTTTGTTAAATATAGCACCGGATGGAATGAAAGTTTTATCAAACGATTTCATAATGTTGCAATACAACACTAGATAAAAATAAGTTAGATTTTGGATTTATATAAGGTAATGACTGTACCATCTAATAGATTAGTCATTTGGGTGGTCGGTAAACGTTTAATTTGTGATATAAGGAGATCTGATAGTATATTGGTCGATATGTAGCACAATTCCTTACAAAGCAACTTATTATGTTTTTTTTTTTTCAAGGCGGCAAAACCAAATTGTTATGATTCAAAGTTAGTCTTCTCTCTACAAAAGGTGAGTGCATTTATCAGATGGGAAAATTTATGAAACAGCATGATTAAGGAGTGCCATTACACCAGTTTTATGCCTTGTCTTGCTGACAAACTAGACAAATATCATGCATTGCTACTACTCATTCCACATTTTTTTTCTAATGATAGGCTGCCTTTAAAAATGCTCTTATGCATTTTCATTGTGGGTGGCTTTTCCATTTGGTTTCTTGGTTCTCCTTAATCAATTCTTCTTCAAAATTTCCCATTTAGAAACATATACTCACCTCTCTCAAGAGTAGAAAATTTATCTTTGACCTAGAACTACTTAGTCTTGCCATCTTCAGCAAACATAGTAAGGCATTAGATCATGCACCAAATCTTGTAATGTAAAATAACATTTTCTCATGGTTAGGTGTTTACTAGTTACTCATAAGTTTAGTCTATTAGACGATGCTATTCACCCACCTCTTATAAACAGAAATCCTCGCCTATTTTTATTTGCTATGAGGTTGCAGCATTCCTTCCCACCCAATCATGTGATGTTGGCACTGTCCCTAGCTGATCCCATGTCACATTTGACATCGTTCTTGGTTTGGTCAACTCAACCTTGGTAGCTCACCTTGTTTGTCTAAACCATCTTTCCAGGCGTTTAGTATGGAAGTAGGTAGCCCGCATGTTAATAAGAATGAGTTTACTATGATGTCACTTGTGATAGGTTGGACACTTATCAATAACCCAAAAACTAGAATATTAGATGATGCTGTCTATTTGCCTTTATACACCCAAAATCTGACTAATTTCTATTTGATAGGAGATCGCAGCAATAATAAATAAAATACTTTGCCTAATAGTTGCTTTCTGTTGATGGCAAATGCTTAGCTTATGACACCTAGATCAGTAATTATTCATCTTGATGGAATTCTATATTTTAATGTCAATGGCATAATGGTCCCTAATAGATATGCAATCAACTTTATTAGCTCTAAGTAATTATATTGGGACTATAATCCTGCAAATGCAAATTATCCAATCAAATGCATTTTCTCATTTTCAAAACGAGCCCTGAGATTGATGACAATACTATAGGGTTGGGTTTGGTTTTTAGATTAAACATGGATTTGAGATATTCTTGGGATTATAATCCCTCTTCAATTATTTGTGTTGTATATGAGTACCATGGATAAATTATGTGATCTCTTGAACGTGGAATGGGTGAAGTATTCTAAGTTAAAAAAGACTTATGTTTTCCATTAAACCAAATACTAAACTTGGCATAAATCTAGCCACTGAAACCTTATTAGAAACTCACAAAAACATTCGAAAGTTAAATAGAACAACTCCAATTAAGGTTGATTAAAAGAGATGAAAGTGGCTTTATCAAGTAAAATTACCAACAGTAGACACAACATGTTAAAGGCTCATTATTTATGTATGAGATTTTATTCTGGAAACCAAACTTGACATGTTTGCTTGTTTGTTGTTATAGACTAGATTTGGACTGGAAATGTTTGCTTTGTATGTTATTATAAAATGGGTTCCCATTTGCAGTGACTTTGAAGTAGATTATGAGTCTGAGGAGAATGCTTCGATGATCTTTGCAGCATTAGCTGTCGATAAGGAGGTGACACATCTGAATGCTCTGACAACCTCTTGGTTAATCAATTTTAATTTAAAGCTAAATTCTTATTCAATTCATTTCTGGGTGCAGTTGCAGCCAGATAAAGTAAGAAGGCAGATGTCAGTTGCTAATGGCAAGCTTTCAGTGTGAGCTTCTTCTCTTTCATACTTCTGGGATGGAATAACCTTACCAAACAAGTAATTATTTAGTCTTGTTCAAAAAAGTATTTTGTTAGGTCTTAAATGTAATGATTATTTGATTCTATCTTCACTGGAAAAGAATATCTCCAGCATGCTTAGTAATTCCATTTTCACTCTCTTTGGCCTGGACTGGACCTGGCATCTGGTAGGTTCCTGATTTTGCTTCTTTTATTGTTACTATACAGACACTTTGAGGCAGTTGAAGCTAGGTTTCTTCGTGCATCATTTTCTGCTTTTGTGGATGTGCTTACACTCGCAACAAAAACAATTGAACAGTTTGGTCAAGGAATGGATTGTGACGTTAATTATTCCTTGGATCACCAGGTGTGATGCTCATTAGCAAATTGAGCTACAATTGTGGTTTACTTAGTATGATTTGTAATTTAACCTCTGAGATCATGTACTTGTAGCAATGTATTTCTGTGGAGACGCTTAGTGTTAGTTTTACACTGTTAGGCCATTGGATCCGACAAGTTAGAATCATAGGAAAGGTTTGTCAGATTATTGTTATATTATGGTGGCAATCTGTTGAACTCTAATTCATTTGAACACTAGGAAATGTTCATAATTATATTAATGGAATGTTTCCTTGTGGGGATCCAATCTCCATGTGCAATCTCCAACTTTACTGAATCATATGATCTTACGGTTCAAGACTTGGCCTGAAAGTGGCTGAAGACAAGGTAAAGTATGTAGTTTTAGCTTATAGACAAGTCTTTTCAGGTTTGGTACAGAATCGTCAGGAATTGCGCTTCTAGATTGCAGAAGCTATTGCCAAGAAATTTCACTAGTACTCATAAAGGCTTGCATTTGACAATAAGAGAGAATATTGAAGGGCTCTAGCTGCTTAAAACGTAGAAGTTTCTTCTTAGTTAACTGCTTCATTCCGAGTGCTGTGAGCTTTTTATTCAGTGTTTGACCCCATTTTGCTTCCATTCATGTTACTAGCAAAAATCTTGTGTACAAAATTTTTATACGGAATTTTGTAAATTGTCTGAGGGCAGCCCTTTTTCCGAAAAAAATATATATGTACTGTAGATATATATTTTATTAGGGTTACATTATTATGATTTGTTTAATCTGTGTATAATTGTTTTTTTATTGTACCTTTTATTTAATTAAACATTAATCTATTTTATGTTATATTTTATGGAAATTTATATTTTATATCACTGGTGAATGTGAAGTTAACTCAAAAAATAATAATTTTTAGCTATCATGTATAAATAGGGGTGATTATAGAGTGCTTTTTTAAATTTTAATATTTTTTTAATAATTTTGAAAATGGTATTTACACTCTTAAAAAAACATAATAAATTTTAAACATAAATATCATATTAAAAACTATTAAACTTATAAAACATTTTTAAAATATATAATAAAAATAAAATAATTTCTAAAATAAAATAGAAAAAATATTCATTTATTTTTTATAAGTCTTAAAAAGTAATCTTTATACTCTAAATCTTTAACTATGCAGATTATCAATTTATTTTGAATCCTTGGAAGCAATATATATATGTCATAACTTGTTTACTTCATAGAATTCTTATTCACTGTCAAATTAATTTTATGAGCCAACTCATGAAAGCATAGACCATGCCATTCACATTATTAACCAAGTAATTAAATAGCATGCTATTAACAATAAAAATGATGATTCGAAGGACTTTCAAAAGGGTGGTTCCTCAGTCTTTGTATTGATTATTTTAATATATACTACTAGTCTTTCTGAAAAAAAAAAAAAAGTTCTTTCTGATTTAAAATAGTGGAGGAAACTAAATTTTATTAAACAAGTAGCTTAACCAAATTGTTGAAGATAAAATTATACCAAATAAGAAACTTATTTATTTGATTTCGATTAGTATAAAAATTTGGCAAACTAAACCCGAAAAGAGGTTTATGGCAAAAGGTAAAGATGTTTGTATCATATAATTAGAACAATTTAGTAAAGAACTTGGTTTTAGTTTCTGTATAGTGCACAATAAACTGTTTTCTTATGATGAATTTAAACTAGTTACTGCAATTATCACGCTTCTTATACAATACTTCCTCCCAATCTCTGCGTGTTCCTCTTCTTCTTCCTATTGTTGCCCATGCTTGATAAAACTGTTCTTGGAGAAAGGGGTTTCTAATTTTCGCTCCAACAATCAAATATGGCTTCAATTTTTGATAATTATATTTACATTTTGTGACTCTGCATAATGAATAAATTTTTTTAAAATTCTGTAGCACAACGTTATTCATCTTATATATGGCATTACATGGCAAGTACATGATGGGATACTTGGTAAAAGATTTGAAAGATATCACACCCACAAATTAAATTGAACAGAAATCTAATTCTATAAGACATAAAATATAGTTGAAGGAAACATATTTTATGCATTATTTACAAAATGCAAACATGTCATTGTTATGAAAACTGTTGATTCCTTTTCAACCTCCATAAGTAATCAACAGGGTATTAATATGAAAAATTGTAATCAGCTTGTGAAAGTTGTTCATGTATGAGACTTTGCATGGAAATATTGGGAAAACTAAAAAGTAATCTTAGTTTTTTATTATTATCCAATATTTTAATAATAAAGGAATATAGTTAAAAAAAAGCTGGCGTAACAAGAGACATGGCATCCAAAGCTAAGCCATAAGCTATATAAATTATTTAAATTTCTATCCCAACTCAGTTACAAGAAAAAAAAAAAATTCAAATTCTATCATAGAAGTGTTGGATTATGTTGCATGGACAAAAGCCCTGTGCCATGAAAACTTAATATCCAATTCAAATAAACAAAAATATACTGGGATAGAATGTCAAACTCTCTTGGTTGTGCAGAAAAAGCTACTGTTCCTTAATGTGATAGATGAATCACTGTACATATTATTCCCTCTTGTAGCATGTTTAAAAGGTAGCAATCCAATTCATGCCATTATGTATGAAAGACATAAAAAATATGCCAATAGGTGTGAGAAAAGATATAAATGCTAAATGTAATGATAATTTTTTATATGAAAACGAAAAATACGAGGATTTTAAATGATAAGGACATAATATTAGAAATGTGTTAGACCTCCAAAGGATGAGCAAAAGCTTACATGAAAACAGAATATGAAATAAGAATGGTAATTATTCTAGAAAGTGACAAAATCAACAGATTCTCTTACAATATAATCTAACAAGAATTCATATGGGTAGGTAGCACTATAATTTGCGTAGTGAAAGTGCCAGCAATTGAAGACTGGAAATAATGGTAAATGATAAATATCAATATATTCATTCCAATACAAGAAAAAAATATACAACTACAAGCAAAAGGGAAAACTTTCAAACAAAGGGAACAGTAGAAAGTGCAATTTCGATTCTTCTATTTATCTGTATCTTATATTTTTCATCAGTACTCATCCAAATAAGTATATAGCATGTCATCTTTCTTTGATTTGCGCCTACTAAGCAATGCCTTGAGAAGACGCTTACTTTTGCTAGGGTATTGCTCCATTTCTTTGGAGGTTTCTCTCTCAGCCGGTAGGCGCATTGAATATGATTTTCGTGGCTCAGAAGGGTACTGCACAATAGAAGAGAGAATTGCAAGATTTTAGCAGGTTTTGTGTGGAAAAGAAAGCGGGAAAGCACTAAATGTTTTCTGATAACATTAAAAAACGGCAGAGCAATAAATATAAGCTCATTAGTTTGCATGTCCTATTGAACTTATTGTGTGAAAGATTAAAGTATGTCCTATGCTCACCCGTCGTCTTGCATCAGAAGCATTTGGAGTAGTCGGCCTACTTGAATTTGGGGTAGTTGGCCTTCTAGCAGTTGGTGTTGTTGGTCTACTTGAGACAGAACCAGAACGTAAAAGTGGAAACCGATGTGGTGACACCGATCGCTTCTCTGAAGTATAAGAAACCATTAGTTGAACATCAATAGACAACAATGATTACATGCCAAATATTTTAAAGCAATGAAATGACAGAAGTCAATCTGCATATGGACCTAGATCCTTTTTGGGCGTGCTAGAAGTAAAGGAAAAAGTTCCAGATCGCTGTGGAGGTTGTGGTGAAGGTGAGGGAGTTCGCCCTTTCCTGCATGAGATATCATTTATCATCACACTAGCATACCATAGTCAAAAGCAGTGGTTCTAGTTAAGTGCTGCAATGTAAAACATAACTGTAAATTTTACCTAACTGACGATGCAGGGGTTTCTCTTGGGGACCCTCTAAGTGTGGCTCGAACAGCTTCAAGAAATCAATAAAATTAAGATAAAATTACATTACAGTCTCGCTTGGAACATAAAATATGATTTAATGGGAAAATAAAGCATGCTACCATTTCTAAATTGATGCCAGTCGTCTTCATCATCTAGGCTGCATCCCAGGTACTTAGACTTAGTTCGATTCGCACCATGCATGGTCTCCCCAACTGACAACAAATTTATGACATCATTTATCAAACCATGTTTAACTATACCGCTAACAAGAAGAATTAAATCTACAAAAAGAAAACAGCAGAACAAAAAAGGATTACTTGGGTAAAAGCAAGAGTGGCAAAGAGAGAAGTATGATTACCTGGCAGAATGTACCGCTTATGATACTTTGGAGTATTTATCACCAGTGACTGCTGGGAGATGCCTTCATGATCAATATACTCTTGGCAAGTCCGCAGTCTCTAAAATGCCACACCAGAGTAACAAGAGTGACGGAGAATGGTGTTAATTTTGCTTGCCTCAGATCAACGACAGACATTATTTGCAAATTGGCCAGAATGCAATGCATACAAAATATCCCGTAATATTAGTACTCAAAACTAAAATCACAGTAAAATGTACAGTTGTTCCCAGCAGAATACACATGCCATATCTACTTAAGATTTGACAACAATTCCAGACCTGAATTCCAAAATTTTTAAGGGTTTGCTGTCAGTTCGGATGCCTGGTACATCATGGAAATCCAACAAAAAAGCCTTTCTATTTATATGTGAGAGACCAGTTTTGATTTATCTTATCCAGGTGAATTTCAGTTTAACCCTAGAGATTATACAGTTTTCAGAATTGTAATTATGTTATTGGACCCCACTGGTTCACCCAACTGACATGATGGAGAGAATTACCTATTAGAGAAACAAACCATCATCCACCCTTGAGGAAGATTGATTTTCTACTCTGTTCAATTAATTTCCTGGCTATGATTCCAACCTTGATGAAGATTTTATTTTAAAATTTGGCACAGACCAAATAGATTGTTATTTGATGCTTTTCACAAAGAATCATCAAAGCAAAATTTCTTCTTCAAATCTGAATAATAGCAGTATCTATCTCAGAATAATTTGTCAAATCCATAGCAGAAATCAGCATACCTGCTCAATGCAAGATACTCGGAGCTCCGTACATGAGACTTCATCAACCTTTGCATCTAAGAGATCACTAACCTTGTAAGTCACAGAACCTAAATGGTCCACTGTATTCACAAGAGCTTTGATGGCATAATCTTTCAATGTTTCTACCACTCTGCCGACAGAGTAGATTGTTCAAATAAATAGAGAGAGCATGGAGGGATTGAAAAGAAATCAATCCCACAAGTGAAAACATCAGCTGTTATTAGAGTAACTCACATTTGTTTCTGATCATCATTGGTGTAAGATAGCTCAAAATACTCAGCTGCTGAGTATAATTGTGTTCTCAGGTTTTTCAAATCCTGAAAGAAATAAAGCAAATAAATGAATAAAAATACACAACCTCAGTGCAAGTTCTTTAAAGCTGATTGATAGCTTAATTTACATTCATAATGCATACGAAAGAAATGCTTTCTCTTTCTACAACGGTCTTTGAGAGTAGAGAGAATAAGTAAGATATGATACCCTCCACCACTTAAATCATAAAAAACAAAAAAAGTAGCATAGGATTAAACAAGAACAAATTTGAGAAATACAAGCCCTTGCTTCGCAACTTTCCTGTTTCCTTTCC
The DNA here is from genome assembly GCA_026122585.1 of Anacardium occidentale. NCBI lineage: Eukaryota > Viridiplantae > Streptophyta > Magnoliopsida > Sapindales > Anacardiaceae > Anacardium > Anacardium occidentale. The sequence goes on from JAJEJH010000028.1 coordinate 319,399, forward strand.
TTAAAAAGGTGAATTAGGTTCAAATTTTGATTATGTCAAGGTGGAATATTTTGTTAAAATAATAGTGCCATAAAATAAAGCTAGCAATCTAAAAAAGAATCCAAGAAATACTATTTAGGCTTTATAGTCTAATGAATAAAACCTGCACAAGAGAAACAGTAGTACCTTGAGACTATCTGAGAAAAGCAAGCTCTGCTGCATAGAAACCTCATCATAATTCGAAGCATTTCTAGTCATGGACATTGCAGAAGTGGCAGTCATTGTACCCATGAAGGATAAAATTGTACTCAGCGGCCCTTATACTATAACAATTAAGACCACCAAATCAAAATCTAATCCAAAAATCAAACTAAATAATCCAAACAAAAGAGACAAACCAGTATTAAGTGAGTGTGTTGGGTGAAAAAGCGAAAGAGAAAGAGACAAGACAAGGAGATAGAACCTAAACTCAAATTCTAAATTGAGCTTCGAGGATTTTAAAATTAAAAATCCTTAAAGAATCAACAATGATGTACCAACAACAACAAAACCAACAAGCATGAGATATGGAGAGACAGTCTTCAAGAACAAGTTACAACTAATAAGATGCCAAAATCGTCTTCGGATAATAATATAAATTATGCTAAGAACTGGTTCAAAAACAATAAGAAAATCAACATAAAGTAAGTCATACAGTAAATTGCCAGTTCTGCTGTTAACCAAGAGGACAGTTAATACAACTGCAACAGTCACAAAAAAGCTCATTTTGTCTAAATCTTGAACGACACTCTAATTACAAAATAAGATACTAAAAAATGCAAACCCAGAAAGAAAATGAAACATAATCCGAAAAACATCAAAAGTTCACTTTTTTGTCACTAAAAAATTGAACTCGGAGAATTAGGTACCTGGGTTTACTGAAGCACAGAAGTTTAGTTCTTGTTTAGGAAGCGAGAGTATATAACAAAACCCATTCACAGAGAGGATTAATAGTCAGAAAAAGTGAAGGGCAAGTGGTGAAGAAGGGGAAATGGAGTATGAAGAGGACAAAGAGGGTGATGGAGACAAATATGGTTCGGTAAAGGACAAGCGGGCACGTTTAGAGTTGAATAAGAAAAGGGCAAGAAGAGAAAGGAGGCGGTGGGGGTGGGGTGGTGTTAGTTGAAGAAGTGGAAGGAAAAGAAGTGGAGCGAAAGAAGAAGAGATGGGCCAGTGGCAACAGAAATCATCATCAGGGCTAGCACGTCTGTTTACCAAGCAGGGAATCACGGAGCCTTTCTTCCTTTTGATTCTAGGACCTCGAAGTCCTCATGTTCTGGTTTTCAAAAATAGAATGTAGAAGAATAAAATGAGCTGAGACTGATCTAACTATATTTTTTAATCTAATTTTAAATGGTACTGCGAAATTATCTGAGGTAAGGGGTAGGTATGGAGTGAGTTCATCGGATGTATCCCTCTCTGTATAGTTTTTTATTTTAGAAAAGAATATTTATTTTATATGAATTTAGCGAGTATTATACTACATTTCAGCTAATCTAATATTTTCATAATTGAATCGAATATCAATTTAGTGAGAGAGATAATTCATTTCAACTAAATCATTGTACTAATAAATTATTTAAATAACAATTTAAAATAATTTTATATAAATTAATTATTAAATATATAAACTAAAGTATTTTAACAAAAATAAAATTAGTCTAAAACACAGTAGTAGATAAGATGTTAGGTTTGAGTTCTTAAAAAAATTATATATATATATATTTAAATACAAACAAACTTTCACATGACTTAGTAATTGTTTTCCTTTTATGCAAAGGTTGAGATTTAAGTTTTATTTTATTTTTTAATTGAATTAGTCGATATCATCGTGTTGATCTTTAACTCAATCAAACTACGATTTGAGCAATTAAATCATGATCCAATGTAATTTCACTATTAAAATGGCTTTTTATAAATTATTTTTGTTGTAATTAATGGATAATGGTTGAATCGATTAAACTTATTAATTCGATCCAATTCTTAAAACCAAGAGCGACTTACTATACATATGTGGTTATCACCAACACTCCTTGAATAGATTTTAGATAAAATTTTGAAAACAAAAAAAAAAAAAAAAAAAAGAGAAAATTATTGGTTTTTAACTAGTCTAAAATTTTTTAACTTTTAAAGATAATTTAAGTTGTTATATTATGTCTCTTTTAACCAATTAAATTACTATATATTTGTAATTATTTGTTAATAAATAAAAGACAATTTTATTGTTTACTCAGTTTTATATATTATTAATAATTGTGACTGTACAAATAATATATTCTTAGAGTGGTAGAATCAAATCAATGAAATCAGATAAATTGATTGTGTTTTCTTTATATACTTATTAAGGTAGTCATTTTAAAAACTATCTATAGACATAACATTACTCAGATCTAGAACACTTATAAAAGAGGTGTGAGTATCATAATATTGACAGTTTGTACATGTCAAAATTATTGTATGTAGTTTGATGTAACAAATAGGTACTCAATGTGCACTAAGCATGTTACTAAACTGGCTCAACATTAGGATTTCATATAAAGATTACGTATAAATATTGTCTTCTATGCCCATGAAAATATCCTCTTAATCTAATGAATACATGTGGTCTTTCGAATTGGGACCATCAGACTACTTTGTATAATGATTGGTATAGTTTGATACTATCTAACATGTCATCGTAATAAGGGTTATCATAAGCGTGATGCTTAGTTGTCTTAAGATTTGTATGAGGGTTAACGTAAACCAACAAATGATTCATTACAATCGAGCATAAAAGTGATATCTCATGTGAGCTCACTAATTAATATCTATTATGACAAATCTGTGACCATAATAGGACATGATTGTTACTTATTTCATGTTGTTTGATCTTGATTAATATCAAATCATGTAGAGGACAAACTAAGATAATAATTTATATCTTAGCCTTAAAATATACACTATGACAACATGACTTGAATTATATGTTATTTGATTGTTCAAACCGATGGTTGTTTGTTAACACTTTGTTTGACAATTGGTCGTGATGTCTTGCTAGAGATAATTCATGGTCTATGTCTGGATTTTATTTGACTCAAGATACTAATGGATCAATAGAGAGTTTATGGGTTATACAAATATATAGGTAGATTGAGCTTCAAAAGCATAAAATTTGTTGATCCTAGTGAAAAATGTGTGAGTGAAAAGTTAGAGGTAACTTGTTGAATCTGTTTGGATGAAGTTGAAAGTCGCAATTTGATTTTGGTTTAGCGTATAGTCGTATATCCCTCAAGCACATGCCCTTGTATGGGTGATAGGTTGATATGCTTATTAGACTAGTGTTTGAACTTGTTAAATTTCATTGAATTATTGCCAAACCTTCCTGTCAATGTGAACTGTTGGGGAAAATCTGCATATTATCCCTAGAGTAACTTTTATTCGTTGAGCAACAACCCTTCCACTCAACATTATCAGATCACTAAGGTCAAGTTTCATCCCTACTCGATGAGTAGGTCTTGTAGTCAAGCTCCCTTTTGTCTTTGCATTTAAGGGTCAATCTCTGTCTGATTCAAGGAAATCTTTGCGTGTCTCTGTTACCCTTTGGAAAGCCTACACCTCATAGAAACTATCTACCTAAGATTATCCCTTAGCCTATAACTCTTGACACAAGATTAGAATTCTAGCTTTTCCAAAGTGGTATCTTACTGATGGCTCAGACCCTCTTGGAAGGAGGCCTTCTTCACCTTCCACCTAAGTTGCATAGGAAAAGCCCAAAGCCAATCCTAGGGAATAGTAAAGCTTTATAAGCTTTTTCTGTCCAGGTGCAAATAGTTTGCATCTTCACAAACATGCTTATTTCACCAAGTCTCTCTCTAAGACAATGCTTAAACCATGTGTTTTAGTCGATGGATAGCAATTATCCAGTAAGTTACAAGATAAATATATGTTTCATAATCATGATAAGTTAGCACACATAATTGTGCGTCGTAGTGCACGTCATATGCATTAAACAAAATCATGACACTAGACCATGCATGTTGAGTATATGATTGTGTGTGTGTCCTAGTATAAAAGGAAACTTTTCTTCTTCATTCATAACAAAACATTAAAATTTAAAAAGTTTTCTCTCTAAAGATGTCTTTGACTTCTTTTTAAATTTCTTATCATCTCACTTATAATGCTAGCACTCAGGACACGTAGTTGGACCTTTTAAGCTTCGTATTCCATGTGCATACGACAAGTGCTATCGAAGGGTTGGATAACACTCAGTTTGATTATCTCTTTGCCACATTAAGACTATCTAGATTGCTTTGTAGGTATAAATTCTAAAAGACTCTATGATTGAATATGTTATGTTTTGTATATTTTTCTATAGCAAAATCTTAAATGAGGTGATATAGAAATTGATTGTTTTGAAATATATAATTTTATCACATAATCACCCTTCCAGTGACTCATTTCACCCGAACACTTATTTATTTATTTATTTTTACACCAAACAACTTTGAGTAGTTGTTCAAAATATCAAAACGTAACCCTTTAAACTTTCAAAAATTAATAGGAGCCACACCAAATCGACAATGCTACTGTATAATTTGTATCTATAAAAATAATAATAATAATAAATATTATACCAAGCATCTTCCTAGATATTGAATATAATATAATAGAAGTTTAAATTTGAAGTTATATGTCATTATTTCTAATTTAATTTTTGATATGTAAATTAAACTGCTCAAAAGCATCTCTTATTATGTATTTATTAACCAATCTACTTGACATGTGATAAAAAGGTGGCAAACCCACATCAAAATGTGGATAACTTATGACAATTCACATTTAAAAGGTTAGAGCAGGGAAATCACAAAGCTATTGAGGCATAACCCTCCTTCAAGTTGCCATAGTAGAAGCTAGAATTGTTAACACTGTAACCCCATGTATCATCATTTGGTTTCCCCACTTTTATTTTTTGGTAGGAGAATTGGTCCCAATCCCAGTCCCATTCCCATTCCCATTCCCATTCCCACTCCCATTCTGCAAACAGAATTACATGGCCCACTAATTTTATGTTCTTTCAATCAACAATGACCAAAATTTTATGCCCCATTCCTCCTTACAAGAAATATTGAAAAAAAGGAGCTAATAATAGGTTGAGTATAAAATAAAATAGTTCCAACTCTAGAACCAGGTCTCAACTTTCTGCCATTTAGTGGGGTGGAATCTTTAACTAATTGATATAACTTTTCAACCATCTCAAATTAATCAAGCTTTAATTAGCCATTGACTTTGTTCTTAACATTTTTAATCAATATTAATTATTACTTCAACAAAATGCTAAATTGGTGTTCATATATATATATATATATATATATATATATGTTTTTTTGAAAATAACAGAGAGGCAGGAAACCCAGAGCAGCCTGCATTCCTGCTATATAAAAGCCAATGCAATTGAGGATTTTATCTTTGCACCTCTCACGCGCCTTCAGGCTGGGTGTCACTCTGTTTCATATTACAAATGGGTAATTACGAGCGTGAAACTCACGCTCTTTGAAGAAGAGTGGGTAAGGTGAATTCGTGAGACGCGGTGGTAAACAGACAAAAGCGGCGACAGTTCTCATTCAACTTCAAAGCCTTCAATTATATTAATATTTTTTATATTTTAAAAAAATATTTTCATCATTGTCAATACCCCTCCCACTTGATAAGCCCGTCCTTGTATATATTTTTTATATTATTTTTTGCCAATACAGAAGATAATTCTTATTATTTAAATACATTATTTTTTATAATCTGAACACGATATTTTTTTCTAATATATTCTCAAAAGAAGAAGCTTATGATTCTTGTGAAATGACAACAAAAGTCATGTATTTTCGGTAAAATTGATAAAATTTTGACCAAAAAGAAGATTGAAAATCAATCGTGGCCCTACATCTGGGTGGTTGAGGAAAATGGAAAGGGTCTTTGATAATAGATATGATTGGATAGAAGGCCTGGTGGGTTTGGGTGTACTTGGAGTTTGAACTTGCTTTTTATGGAAATTATTAAAAAAATTTTTTTTGATTTTTTGAAATGTATTTAGTGGCGTGAATGGTGGGAATTGTAATTTGCATGGGCCCCTACTGGCAGAGTGGAATGATTGTTCATGTGAGCACATCTGACACCCAGCCACCTTCAAGGTAAATCTTGTTTATGCCAAGGAAAATTCTTGGTTTAGACCCGCCAAGTGTTGTGAAAAGACGTTTATACCCTCATAGGTTGCTGAAACTTGGCCTTTCTTCCTAGTTATGGCCCATGAAATTGGGCCTTTTCAGTTTCGGCTCATCAACGGTCAATCATGTGGCCGATTTAGGTACCATCTTTTTTCTTCTAAATTTGTGTTTGTGAAGATAAATTTGAAGTTAGGGTTCGACGGTTACGATTTGAAAATATGTAAAATAATTAAAATACTTTCAATAAATAGTGTATTTACCGATTTCACCTTTAAAATTGATTTGAAATTGATATGAGTGAAATGACTAACGTACCCTAAATAATATGTATAAAATTACAATTTTAACCCTATAGGTGATCTAACTTTGTAAAAATATATATTTAATCAAACAAAATTATAGTTTGACGGTGTATGATACATATTTCTACGAAATGGATTCGATTTGAGTTCAAATAATTAGGTCAATTTGACAACAAATTAAATAAGTATTATAACAGTATATAACTAAATAGAGTTTTAGCTTGAAAGTACGGTGTTGTAAAATTTTACTTGCTGATATCAATACGCAAATTTTTTCAATCTCTAATTCGATCAATATTATAACAAATTAAATAAATATTAAAATAATATATAACCAAACAGAGTTATGGTTACATATCATCAACAAGACGATCTGATGTGATCAACTTGTGATTGCATTAGGTTGACTAATTTGGTCTAAATTTTGAAAACTAGTACAAACATGCATCAAAGTTAGGCTTATACTTTTTTAGTGGCTAAAACACTATTTTCCACTTGATGTTTGTTGAAATAAGAAAATCTCATTTACTGATTTCAGAAAAACCAAATACTTATTTATCTGTTAAAAACTAACAGTTAGTTTTAATAGTCAAAGTGTATTTATGTCATTTTATCTAAATATTATGATAAAAATGTATTTGAACTACAAACGTTATTTTTTAAAATTTAATAACGGCAACTATGTAATTTTATTTTTTGTTATAAAAATTATTATATTTACTCATATATTTTAAAAATATGTTATAATCTCAACAGTTATAATACATATTTAAACTTTTAAACTTTTCAAAATTTAAAAAACCTTATTAAAATTTTAAAATACATCCTCAAATTTTTTCCTCAAATTTTTTCAAAATTTAAAATTTCTCTAAAATTTGAAAAAAGGTACATTTTACTCTAAATATATATCATTTAATCTAAATACTGTAATAGAAATGTAGTTAGAGTATAACTGTTATTTTTTTAATTTACAGGTATAGATAGATAATTATTCTATTTTATATAAAAAAATTATCATATTTTTTTTATATATTTTAAAAATACATTATTACTTTAATAGTTTACAATAAGATATTTACATCTTCTAACTTATTTATTTTTAGTGTAATTTTTATTTAAAACCATCAAGAGACACGTTAAAATTTTAAAAATTTCGTACATCCTAATTTTATAAATTAAAAAACCCCTATCTTTTAAAAATCTTATAAGCACCCTAAACTTTTTTAACTTTCAAAAACATCCCAAGCATTTTTTAATTCAAAAACCCTCCAAAAATTTTAAAAAAATTATAGTTAATCCAAATATATAATTATTTACTATTAAATCTTATCTATATTTAAAATAATAAATTTGTTATTATTTTTAATTTTAATTAATATAATCTAAAGTAAGAAATATTTAACAAAATTTCAAGAATAAAATATTATATAATTAGAGGGTAATTTTGTCTTTTGAATAATTGTATAAAAAAATTATTAAAAAATTAAGTGTAAATGAAAATTTTAATTTTTTTTAAACATGGTAACTAAGATTTTGTTATTTCAATAATCATTGGGTGGAAATAAGTCTTTTGGCCTTCTCTAAGTCAATGAACAAAGGAAAGAGAAACATTGAATTCAATAGTAAAATTTGATGCAAACAACAATGGATCTGGTTGGAAGAACAATTTGATAATTGAAGATAAAAAATAAGAAGAGAATCTAGTGCTATTATTTATATTGCTGACTTATTCTAAACAACTTTATATAGTGTGGGGTCTGGTGGCCTCTTTTGGTTTTGTATGCAGTGATATATTTATTTATTAAGCTAAAACAATCACACCAGCAAATCTGCAATGGAATACATAAAGAAGAATCATTAGTTTGGCTTTATGACTAATCTGTGGCTTTACAACTAATCTAGTTTTATACCTGGGTTATGTAGTGTGTTCACCTTGATTCACTCTTTATACCTATTTGTTTTTCAAAGATTTTTTGCTTTTTAAAGGCAACTTCACTAGTTAAAAAGTATTATTCTCATGCAAAGATTGCATCTCATTGTTTATTAACATGGCATTTTGCATTACAACCTTGGACTACTTTATATCCTAGTTTGATCTTCCATGAACAAAACATCTTGGCTCCTCACAACTTTCTTCTCAACAAGATTATAGAACTTGTAGCCAAATTCATCTTGTCCACAACCAATGAATAAACATTGACATAATTTCACATCAAATTTAGACTTCTTAGTCCCCAAGGGGGTAGCTAGGCTAGTTAATAAGTTGGTTTTTATACCTATGAGGTATGCATTCGAGTTTTTATGACACCAGATCAAGATAAGTCTCTTGATTTTATCTAGTAAGTGTTGTTGGAGTTTGGTTTTATCTATTAACTATAATTAGTATCTCAAACTACTGATTAGTTAAACATCTGATTAGGTCGAAAAGTAAAAGGGTCGAATAAACTAAAAATATGTAAAGACAAAATGTGTGATTAGAGAATTGGCTTGGACGAGGTTCTTCATTATAAAAAAGAAAAAAAAAAGTTTAGACTTCTCACATTTTAGAATTTAGTCAAATGTCTTGTATCAAAAGGCAAACAAATAATCTTAAGAGACATCTCTATCTATCAAAACTCTTTTTAGAACATCGAATCTCAATGAAAAATAAAAGGTCGACTCAACACATGAATAAAGATGCTCAATATCTTCCCTGAAAAAATCATGACAATTATAACAGTGAGAATATGCACTTTTACTTTTTAAATCAATGTCATATTCATTTATTACACTCACTTCTAGAAATATTGTATTATAGAGAGAGATGCTATTAAACTTGATTATTTATGCATAATTGATCACTTAAACATAAAATTTTGTAAAAACAATCATTTAAATTACCAAAATAGCCTTATAATAAAAACTTTATGATGTCGGAAACCTACAAAAGATGTCACAATTTAAAATAACTCAATGTGTATAGTACCTAAGCATAAATCATAAAAATAACATAACATAAACATCAAATAAATCTCAATCATAACATATCCTTCTTATATATGCTTTTAGTTGACCTATCTCTACGTAACTGCTATCATTGTTACTTGTAACATTGCAAAACATTAAGATAAATAAGTTAGTGATAATCACTCAATAAGTAAAACACATTAGGTCCTACACTTCTTTTCTTTTGGTTCTTTTTTGTACTTAAAATTTACATTCTGTAACGTATGAACCTCGTCATGAAGGGTATATCCACGAACTTGAACTTGGATGACCTAAAATGCAATGTATATCCAGTATATTTGCGAATATGTGTAAAACAAATTTTGTAGTCATAGTTTTCAGAAGACCCATGAAAACATAATTTATTATGAGTTTTTACAAGATTGTTATGAGCGGATGCTTGTAAGATTCTCCTTGCACGCACTCACAGTGTGATATAGTCATAACATAATACTCCAATAGTTTGTGTTGAGAAAAGGGATTGTGTACTATGTAATTCATATAACTAAAGTGTCAAATCTCTATCTTGACCCAGACCCATTGACACAAAAGAAAATAAAGAATAATAATTTTAAGATGCTTTCACTAAATTTTTACACGCATTGCATATAATGAGCCATTGTAGTATAGGATCCAAAAGTTGTTTGGTTTTCTTGATCATCAAAAAGGTGTCCAAGCTACAAAATTTAAAAAAATTTCTCAATTAGAGTTCAAAAAAGCCAAAAAATATCATGTTTATACTATATATACAAAAAATGTACCTATTTACACATGAGGTTTTTTATGAGATTACTTGCATTTAATGGCTCTCAAACACTCTCCATGGTGCTAGTAGTGGATGAGCACCAGCGTGTGTTGTCTTTATGCACGAATGTATGTTATCAAAATAAAAAATAGATTTCAAATGCGAAGAATTGTTGTGCTTTTATAGAGAATTAGCATATGACCATGTATGATAGTTGTATAGTTGTATCGTGTAATCCATAAGCATGACAGTGTAACTAGTGTTTATCCAACCCACAACTAATTCAATTATGCACAAAAAGAGTGTAATGTAATCAATCATAATATAACCACCACTAATTATGATACATGCCCATGCATACAATACACATGCCCCATGTTATTCAAATTTTAAATCAGATTTGGTTTTTATCCAAACTAATTTGATAAACACTTTAGGGTTTTGCCACATGTCATGACACATGATGTTATGTCAATTCAAAATCCTACTTTGACTTTCAATCTAATCCAATCAAATTAGGCAAGCCAACTGCAATAACAACCAAACATATCCATACTAAGATTAGACAATTAAGTACCTTCATAAACTATTTAACTCTTCTTATGTGTGACCAGAAGCTTTTTACTAAACTGATAATAAATAGATTCAAATCGAATCTAAACACAAATCATTAATGGTCTCTAATAAAGCATCATGACCATTCAATCAATAAATTGTCAATGAATATATTTAAACTTGTATAACTCAATAATTAATGCATAATACAATTTATTTGTCATGTTGTGTCTCTCAAGGTTAAGTTATATATTTATGTCCATCTTAGTATGTCCTTGTATAAGCTAATATATGTTCAAATCGGATATATTGGATTAGACTACAATCTAATCCTACTATGGTCATAGATTTATTAGTTATGGACATATGTTAGAGATCTCACCAAAGACACCATTCTTATGCTTAAGAGTGACAAATCATTTGTTAATCTAGTATAGCCTTTGTACTAATTGGATATAACCAATTACTCAGATTTATAGTACCTCAATTACGAAAGTACGTTTGATAACGTTAAACTGTATCAATCCTAACACAAAACAATCTAATGACCTTTAATTAAATGATTATATATACTCATAAAAGTTAAGAGGATATTTCCATAGATATAAAAATCATCATCTATATGAATATTCTTTTTGTTGGGTTTGCCTATTGAATATGCCTACAAGTCATGCATTACATATTACATTAAGTTACGAGCAATATTTTTGATATATATAAACTATCATCACCTTTCGGTAGAGTCCCCAAGACTCTGATAATCTATTACTATTACTTACGACCCAAGTAATAGTAACATTGGGATTATAAACGTTTTCGAAATGACCGTCAATGAAAATTTTAAAAAAACATGATTAGTTATTGATTTTCTTGTCTCGGTTCTACCATACTAAAGATATATTATATACATCAATCATCATATAACATCAAATAAGTACCTCTTTATTAATAAATCAATAATATCCAATATACAATGAATACAATATAATATACAACTATAAGACATCTATCGTAACAAAAGTGTATCCTAAATGACAAAGGTGAGTTCATCAAGGTTGTGAGACTAAAGGTGCTTTACAAGATGACTGAATGGATCAAAGATGTTTATGAGATCATAATTAAGGCAAGACACACAATTCTCATATCTAAGTTTGAAGTTCATAGGTGTATTTTTGATGATAAAGTTAAGGTGGCAAAAGTATTTAGCCATAAGGGGAATAAGTTATCAAGTGTAAGATTGAATTCTTATACTAGTTGAGTGAATTATCATTCACACCCCTTTCTTTCATTTTGAAGATAACAAGTGAGGATGACAACTATAATACAAAGTCAGTAAGCATGGAGCCAACATGGTGTGCCCTTTGGCTATTAATGGCTAGTTCATTAATAATTTTACTTAACATCTCAAGTAAGGACTATCATTTTAAAAAATTCAATTGTTTTCATAATTGTACCTAATTTCAGATAATATTGTACACAATATTATTATTGTTATTAATTTATTTATTTTGTATTTATGTTTTCATCTTTTTCTTCATCTTTTTTTTTTTATTATTTTATACTACAACTTAGCCTATTGAAAACCATCTAGCATGGTGTGCCCTTTGGCTATTAATGGCTAATTCATTTTTAACGTGAACATAGGCAGCATCTTACCTAATGTTATCATGTTTAACTAATTTTATTATGCTTAAGTGGGTATCAAGGATTAATTTATGATGTCACATCTTAATTGTATAATGAAATCAAGTTAAACTTTAATTATCAATTCAAATAATAAATTTAAGTTGTAAATTTAAGTTAAATTCGAATTAAACTGAATCAAAAATTTTTTTTATCTAAACTGAACTCAAGTCACTTTTAATTTTGGTTCGATAAACTCAAATCGTATCAATTTTTATTTGAACTGAATTTGAGCTAAGAGATATTTAAGCCTAATTCGATTCATATTAATCTCTTAATTTAATTTCCCTAATATGTCCTTTGTTTTCATATTTTAGCAATGGTTTTTTTTTTTTCTATTTTAAAAGTCTTAAACTAAAACAATTCTATTTTTCACCTCCCAACAAAGTTATGACAATAACTCAATTTCTCAATTGGTTTTGTGCTCATTCATCTTCTCTTTAAACATAAAATAAAACATGCATTTCAATTTTATTGTAAATATATATATTTTTCTTTTAATAAAAATTTTCAAATGGGTAAGGATTCATATTGTTTTAATGCATAGTTATAAATTTAGTTGGCCTTCCAAAAATTAATTCCTATTTACATGAAAGAAACTAAAATATCCAAAAATATTACATCGATACATCAATTATTGTTCGATTAATAAATATCAATGCCAATTTGTAAACTTGTCAGTATTACCTAAAAGAGTAAAAAACCATGGTCGAAAAAAAAAATAAATCATAAAATAACTAAATTGAATTGAATTAAATTGTATTAAATCAAATTTAAATGGTAAATTCGAATCGTGGGTGATAATAAAAAAATATTATAATATTATTTTATTACTAAATTTATTAAATAACAGTAAAATAATTATTTGTCTTTTTAAAAATTTATTTATATAATAAATTTTATTACTGTACAAAATATTTTTTTGTCATATTATGATCGATAAATTATTAATAAACATAATCTATTTGTGATTGTTTACCAGATAAGTTAATAAATTCATAATTAAAGTTAGAAAAATAATTATTTCTAAAATTTTTAAAAGATAGCTTTTAGTTTATAATTCATAATTTTTTTATTTTTTATAAATTATTTTAAATATATCATTATTGATCTTAGATTTTTACGGAACTTTTATATATTTGATAAATATAAAAGTTTTCTAACATTAATTTATCGAATTATAATTTTTTGAATTTCAACATTTTTAATAATTGAGCTTCTTATAAACCATAAAATAACTTATTTACAAACTTTTTAAATGAAATTAAACAACCTAATTTTTTTAAAATGATTTTAATTTTTAAATAAAATTTTAACCCAATCAAATAGCTGTCATGGAAGATAATTATTAAAAACGACGTGGTTTTGAAGCAGAGACTTCGAGTTCTCCCATAATTGTGTCCTTGTGGAATCTGGAAATTCATCTTGGAAAGGCGTGTTTCAGCTGACGAGGAGTGTGGAGAGGGGTGTAAAGTTTCTCTAAAAACGACACCGTTGCACTGAATTTCTCAACAATTTCCAAAGGGGAAAGAAAGTAAAGTATCACAAACAAGCTCTACACTGAAAAACCATCGAGTGTAGTTGGCTTTCTCTCTCACACTGACACAGGCCTCTGTGATTGAGATTCTCGTTCCTAGGGTTTAAACTCCCTCGCATTTTCTCGAGAGACAAACAGAAAAGCATAAGAACTTATTTCTGGAATTATACTTTTAACAATTTCAATTTTCACAAGCCCTAGACGACCCGTTGCATGACAAAGCACAACTTCTACTACTTCAAATGCTTACTTAAACTCAATTTCGGAACTAGGAACACGAACACGAACAAGAATAATTAGCTTCTTTTTCCATGGATAGATCTAGATCTAAGAGGAACTACTACTACGATCACCAGGACTACGATGGAGAACCGACCATGGGTAGGACCAAACCTCGATACAACCACCATTATGCTCCCAATAACTATCGCTATCGTGGTGGGGCCAATTCGGTGAACAATAACAACAACAATAACAGGGGAGCATCGGCAAACCCTAAGGACTCGTTGATGGTGACTACCACGTACCGTATTTTGTGCCACGACATGAAAGCCGGGGGTGTAATCGGGAAGTCCGGTAGCATTATCAAATCAATTAGGCAACACACGGGCGCGTGGATCAACGTGCATGAGTTAATCCCTGGGGATGAGGAGAGGATTATTGAGATATCGGACACGAGAAGGAGGGACCCCGAGGGGAGAATGCCGGCGTTCAGTCCGGCTCAGGAGGCGTTGTTTTTGATTCATGATAGGATACTGGAGAGTGATGGTGGTGGTGGTGGTGGTGGTGGTGGTGGTGGTTATGGTGGTGGGGAGGAGGAGGACGAGTATGGTGGAGGGTTTAGAGGAGGGGGGAATAGAGTGGCCACGAGAATGGTGGTATCGAGAATGCATGTGGGGTGTTTGTTGGGGAAAGGAGGGAAGATTATCGAGCAAATGAGGATGGAGACCAAAACTCAGATTAGGATTTTACCTAGGGATCATACTTTGCCTCGTTGTGTGTCCATGTCGGAGGAGATTGTTCAGGTGATTCTCTTGTGAATGAATCTGAAGCATAAAATTACTGGGGTTAACAGCTTCTGCTGCATTGAACTTTTGTATTAGAACCATATTGCCCATTTGAACTCTCAAGTAACTTGGTGACTTGTGACTGATGACTAGAATTTTTATTTCAAGTGTTAGTTGTAGCTGAATGGTTAGTTACTTGCGAGAACTTGGTGGAAAGTGTATACTTTGCCTTGGAAAACCATGGACTGTTTTGGTTCTTCTGTGAGTGTGTTTGCTTCAACTGAAGAGTGTTATTATGCTTGCTTTGCTTGTTAGTTGTTAATGAATTGAGAATCAGATGTGTGAAATTGAGTCGGGATAGTTTCAAGATTGCTGTTTCTTGGCATTCCTACCCACTAAAGCTATGTTACCATCTGGAGATCTGATTTTAGAGCTCCATACATGAAGTTTTTCCCGGATTCTGGTGTCAAAAATATTCATCATTAGTTTCGCTATGACATTACACCCATCATTCACTTTTTGTTTGCATCTAGGATTCATTGAAATCCAATAGTTCATAGTGAGATATTATTGTTTTGGTATCAGCCATCTAATGGAGGAATTGATGTACAAATTGTAGACATTAATGTTCAAGTATTGGTGCAGGCAATCATATTCTTGATTGCCTACCGTGGATTTTCTGTCACTCTGTTGGGTCCTTGGTTTGGATGCTTGGTACACTGACATCAATATCGTTTGTATTGTGTAATTGCTGTTTGTACGTAAAGGAATGGCGTGCAGTGTAATTTTTATGCTGAGTTGCTTTGCATAATGCTCTATGTTTAGATGTGCAAGGGCTCCTTTGATATCGACTATATTGTTTTAACATCATTCAGATTGAATGACTACAATGTCATACTGAATGCTTCCCTGCATTATTATGTGGCCATTGAGATATGACTGTTCCATTACTAGCCTTAGTAATATTAATTTCTCACCATCTGTTCTATGCCATTCTGCTGGTCAAATCATGTAATCAGCAATAATTGCTGATGTTGCAAGGTCTATACGTTTTTAGGTTTGTATGCTGCTATACTGCCTGGTACATTCTCCCTTTATCAGTACCTGGAAAGAGCCATCTGCTAATCTAAAGATGAAAATCTGAAAATTTTACTCATTAGAAATTGATTCATCATATTCCTTACTTTTAGTGATGACACATTAGAAATTGATTCATCATATGACCTTGCTCTTCTCTTGCAGGTTGTAGGTGACATTAATAATGTGAAAAATGCTATAGCAATCATTTCTTCGCGCTTGAGAGAGAGTCAACATCGTGACCGCAGTCATTTCCATGGACGATTACATTCACCGGAACAGTTTTTTCCTGACGAGGATTATATTCCTCATATGAGCAACACGACACGACGGTCAGCCATGGATGGGGCACGGTTTTCCGGCTCCAACTATAGAAGTCATAGCTATAATTCACGCAACTCTGGCTATTTAATGGAACCTGGTGCTGCAGCTGCTTCAGATGGTGGGCAGCCCTTTTATGGTGAGGATCTTGTGTTTCGAATGCTTTGTCCAATTGACAAGGTAGATAGAGTTATCGGAGAGTCTGATGGAATAGTAGAATTGCTTCAGAATGAAATTGGTGTTGATGTTAAGGTTGCTGATCCTGTTGCTGGTTCAGATGAACAAATAATCATAATCTCTTCTGAGGAGGTATATCATGCCTTTTCTTTTTGCAGTGATGTGGACAAATGGGTGTCTGTTTCTTTCTTATAACTGGTGTTTTAGAATGATTGTATGTTGTAAAATCGTCCCATCTGGCTAACTGATCATATCGAACCTCAGCCTTTCAAATTCTTTTTGAATTTTTGCAAGTACAAATGAATATCATTTGCTGTGTCACCATCTAAAGAATTGATTTAATAAAAAAAAAGAAACAGAAAAAAAACTCAGTGAAGGTTCTTACAGATCTTTTGATTTCTGTTTTAGGGTCCTGATGATGAGTTGTTTCCAGCTCAAGAAGCATTGCTGCATATCCAGACTCGCATTGTTGATCTCATTACTGATAAGGACAACATCATAACTACTAGGTTAATTGTTCCATCCAGTGAAATTGGGTGTTTAGAGGGAAAAGATGGATGCTTAAATGAAATGAGGAAAGTAACTGGTGCAAACATACAGATTCTGCCTAGGGAAAAAGTTCCAGCATGTGTATCTGGAACAGATGAGCTTGTACAGGTTCTTTGTTTAACATAACATAATAATTTTCTTTGGAGCTTTGGCTTGTTTGATGATTGATGTTCCATGTTATAGATGAATACCTGAGGAAGGGAATCAGCAATGATTTAGAAGTTCTGATTTTTAAAGATAGAAGGTAGTAAATATAATAGTTTTTGTTTGCTCCTTGATTGGTTCTCCATATGATTGTTGTCGTATGATTAACAGATGCTATATGTGAACATTTCCAAGATGTATCCAACTTTTTCATCAATCCGAAGGGGTGAATTGAACTTGAATGATTAGACTGATGTTTTGAACTAAGACTTCAGAAGTTTGAGTTATTATAGGTCATCTAGTTGACATATAAAATCCAATAAGTTTCCTGGCTACCATGAGGAGATAGCATCTAACAGTGGTTCCTGTTTCACATGTGGACGTGAAAATTTCTTGTTGAAAAAGATTGAAAAAAAATCTACTGATAATTTAGAATTGTCTCTTATATCTGGATATGCTTCTTGCTGTGATTCTTGTAATGCTTATTTACACCTGCTTGTTTGTCAATGGGGACTTCATTATCATTTCATCAATTGGAATTGTTTTGACAAAAGAAGAAGGCTTCAAGACCTGCTGTCTATGTAGGTCACTGAATGAAGACTTGGATAAAATTTATGACTCCCCTTCTGTTTTTTGTTTTTCTATTCTCTCTCTCTCTCTTTTTTCTGAATGCCATTTCATTATCAAACAGATTATAGGGGATATCAAAGCTGCGCGAGATGCTCTTGTTGAGGTGACAACAAGACTGCGGAGTTACTTATATAGGGATTTCTTTCAGAAGGATACACCACCTTCTTCTATTTCTGCAGGAGGTCCAGTTGGTAGCTCTTCTGGAATGGAGGCCACTTCTCCTACTAACATTACTCCTGTTCGTGAAGGTCAGACTGGTTGTGATCCTCCTGCTGCTGCTAATCAGAATGTGCAAACTGTGGCAATAACCCAACCATCAAAGGTTCTTACTGGTGGATTTGGAGCTATTTTCGTGTTAATATTAGCTTCTCTTCACTGATTCATTTTTCTCCTTTTTTTCTGTTGTTTTCTCTTTAATGGATGCAGTACATTCAATAGCTTCCCTGTTGAATTATGATTGATTATCTGATTTTTGGGAAATTAGGACATTGTATTGGTCCAGTTTATCATTGGGCTTAATTACCAATATTATTTTAAAATGTAAAATGTTAAGTTAGTTTTAAACTAGAAGCACAAATTTGAACACATTTCTTCTCTATTTTGAAGTCAAAAATTATTTCAATGTCACTTGGTGATGTTCCTCGGCATGATTTGTGACCGAACGATCTATTTTGTGGTGACTTGTTCCTTGTCTTGTATTCTTAGATCTTTGCCTTGCATTGTAGGAAGCTGGAGGGTCTATCAGTGAGAAACAGAATGAAACTGAACGCCGTGAAGACGTGCCAAGTACAATCAATAGGTAGCAAATGCAGCTTTATATTTTATAGGGGTGTTATACAAATTGAGTAGCGGTTTATATTATCTAGAATTTATGTGTGAGTCATTTGTTTTTTTTTTTAGATGTCATTAATGGAGGTAACTTCAACTTGTAACATATATCTTCAATATCTTGTTAGAATCCCGGTACCGCTTGTCACTAGGAGTACCCTTGAAGTTGTCATACCGGACCATGCTGTGCCCAAGCTTATAACGAAGTCCAAAAATAAGCTTGCACTTTTCAGTGAGGTGAGCTTACCTTTGGTGTTCTGTCAACCTACTTATTAATTCGGTCTAGTATGATTGACTTATATGTATTTTGGTGTCTGGTTTATGGGAATAGCTGTCTGGTGCCACTGTTACTCTGGTAGAAGATAGACCAGAGGTGACACAAAAGATTATTCAAATATCAGGTACTCCGGAGCAAGCTGAGAAAGCCCAGAGCTTACTACAAGGCTTTATATTGAGCAGTGAGTGTCTCTCCTTTTTTTTAATTTTTTCAAATCTCCTCATATTAACATTTGAATGATCATTGGCTCATTTTCTTTGATTCAGCACAAGAAGATGGACTATAAGTTAGTCCTCTGAATATGTGGACTCTCACGCCGGTAAGACAAGGACAACTGATGTTCAAATTTATCTTTGATCTGACCCAGAAATGCATGATATTGGAGCTAGAATCATTTCGGCCTTTATCTAGGAAACGATAATGAGAATTATGGCAGTCTTTTGGCTGTTGTTCTGGAGAATGAACTTTCAAGGGAAAAAAGCTTCTCTGTAAATGTAACAACGTAAAGAACTCTTTATCTTTGTTGTCTTTAAATGTTTGAGTATTCTTGTATCAATACAACAATTGCTGTTAATTTCCTTTGTGCTTTTACATGTGTTGTGTGTTTACATCTCACAAGTCCAATGTTAAATTTGAAGTTGGATGGACTTGGTTGATAGCATATACTCCTTCCAATTTAAAGCAATGGCTGGAGCTTTGCCAGAGGCCCAGACTATTGATTTCCTGGAAGTTTCTGGACAAACCGTGTAAAAAAGTTTCGTCTTCAAGCATATCTACGAAAAGAGGCCGAAGCATCTTTCTTTTTGGGTCCTCTTGTGTCATTGCCCTTCGCATTAATTATTTGTTCAGTTTTTCTTTTTTGACGAAAATTTAAAGAATAATAATACCTTTACGCAAATTAATAAATATAGTTAATTATATTATTTTATTGATAATAATTAAAAAATACATTGATATTTTTTTACTGATCAGGTTTATCGAATTAAATCTGATTTGTCCAAGCCCAAATTAGACTCCGCCTTTGGGTTTATCTATTTGGACTCATATTTTTTCTTCCAATCCTATTAATTATATATATTGGCTTTCAAACCTATTTTGAGTCTATCTGTAAAATTTCAAAAAACATAAAACAACTCCACAAATTTTAAAAACTTGTAAAAACATGCTATTAAATAAAAAATAATTAATTTAAATAATCATAAATTACTATTATAATTTATATTTAATATTCTTTGATGCAAACGAAATTAAAAAATAATTTTTTGAAACTTCAAATTATTATGTAAAATAATTAAATTTCAAAAAATATATAATTAAAAAAATCTAATAATTTTTTATTAAATACATATAAAACAATATTTGGAATTTTTTTTAGTTAACTATACTTACGTAAGTATCATTTAAACTTATTTTAATTTTATTTTTTGTTTCAAACATGAAACATATTATTAAATATTACCTAGATATGATATTAATATAAATAAAAAAAGCAATTAACAAAAATAAATAACTTGACCGATTTTTTTACCTTTAATCAATCAGACCCTTAATATAAAAAAAATAAAACAAGTAACAAAAAAGGGTAATAAAAGGGGAGTAAGCCTATAAATTTAATTTGGACAGTGATAAATGTATGAATATGATTACCATCATCATTATTTTAAGTAATAATATTAGTTTAGTAATAAAATATTATCATAATTTTTATAACTTAATGAACTAAACAAAGTATTATGATATCAAACTAAGTTTTTGATTTTCTGGAACCCAAGGAGGCACTCCAAAAGGCAAACCAAGGGGCAAAGGATTGGATATTTGATATCTACTTGTACGCTATATCTATATTTACTCAATTGTGTTTTTAATAGGCCAAACTATTTATTCCATGCAAGGTTTATTTAGATAATAAAATTTTATTTGTTAATTTTTAAAAAATCAAATACTTATCTATTGATAATAATTAATAATTGAATTTAATATTCAACTATTAAATTTAACTATACAAAGATGTATTTTTGCCTTTTTAAATATAAAGAATTTTAAAAAATAATAAATAATAAAATTATTTTTTAAAAAATAATTAACAATATAAAATAATATTAATATAATAATAAAAATGTTTAAATATTTTAAAAAAAGACCATCACCATCAACAACGATAATCGTCAAAAACTTAATTAAGTAATAAAAAATAACATTTAGTTAGATTAATGGTCAAATCTGACAATCTTAATAATAAAAGTTATTAGATTTGACAAAAACGATTATATTTGATCACTTCTATAATTTGAGATGACAAAAAATAATCAACATGCTTAAAACCATTATCTATGATGAAGATGATAAGATCCAATTATCAATTTAACTAAATATATTTTCGTCTATCACCATCATAAAAAATACTGTTGATAGTAATAGTTTTTTTTAATTAAATTTTTTATTATTATATTAATATTAATATTAATTATTTTTTAAATAAAAAATATTTTAATTATTTATTATAAATATTAATAAATCAAAAAAAAAAAAATCAATCAAACTTTTTAAAAACTTGTAAATAAGAAATTATTATTTAAGAAAACCTTTGTTGCGAAAAAGCCTTTTCCTTTTTTAATATTTCAAATTGTAGGAGATGTCGTACTACCAATTCCATTGCCACGCCGAATGCTGATGGGTTCGTCCTTTACGGCCATAAGAAAGGAATACTTTGACGGGAAGATAACACCTTATTCCCCATCGAACGGGGTTTTTGGTGTTGAAAGTGTAGCTAAATGAGAGATGATGTCAATTCAAGAGAATGTAGCAAAATCGGATGGCATAAACGTAAAAAAAAAAAAAGTAAAATACAAGGACCTACTTGCAAAATCATTTATCTGTTATTTGTTCCCAGAGTAGGGAGTTTTCCCGAAAGCGCGAGAAAATAGTAGAAAGGCAAAACGTTGGTCCAGAAACTTCACTCTCGAATCATAACCTTCAAGATTTCTCTGCAAACTTCCCCAACTGTCTTTCAACATGTCTATAAATACGCTTCTACCCTTTTCAAATTTCGATTATCCGAATTTCACCACTCCAGTTTCAGTTTGTATTGGTCAATGGCTTCAGCACTGTCCATTTCAGCCTCGCCTTTCCTCTCAACCAATCCCAGAACTTCAGCAAGAAATAATTTAAGGCCTTGCCGAGTTGTCTTACCGTCGAGGAGGAGCTCTCCGCTGCCGGTTGTTAGAGCTGAGGCTGCCAGGGACGGCAAGGAAAATGCCGTGGAAGTGCATGTTAATCAAGGACAGCAAGGGACGTCCTCTGTAGAGAGGCGGCCGAGAAGACTTGCTGGGGACATTTCACCTTTTGGTAAGTGCCATCTACAATTTATTTATAAATGTATAGTTTACTCGATCTTGCTGATGTAGTTTTCTTAAATTTCTGGTGGTTGAAGGTTTGATGGATCCTTTTTCTCCAATGAGGACAATGCGTCAGATGTTGGACACAATGGACCGTCTCTTCGACGAAGCCATGACGTTCCCCGGAAGCGGGAATCGGACGGCAGGAGAAGTGCGGGCTCCTTGGGACATTAAGAACGAGGAAAACGATATCAAAATGCGTTTCGATATGCCAGGACTCGCTAAGGAAGATGTGAAAATCTCGGTGGAGGATGATGTCCTTATAATAAAAGGAGAGCACAAAAAAGAGGAAGGCGGCGATGGAGATGATTCTTGGTCGAACAGAAGCTACAGTAGTTACGATACTCGTCTTCAACTTCCTGATAATTGTGACAAGGATAACATCAAGGCTGAGCTCAAGAATGGTGTTCTTTACATCATCATTCCTAAAACAAAAGTTGAACGCAAGGTCATTGATGTTCAAATTCAATAAATAATGTGCGAGATTTTGAGTCCTCATATAAATCAGTTTGCTAGTGTATTATGTAATTTGTAAAGAAGAAAAAGTTTCCTTCCTAAATAATCACACTGCTTTCTTAAGTTGATCAAATTTCTCACTATTTTCTACACAAGCAAACAAACATGAAAGTTAAGGCAACTAGTCCATAAATCCATGAAGGATAAAAATAGAAACGGGGAAGCCATAAATGCAAAATAGATTCCAAAGAGGGAAAAAGCTTACAGTGATGGAATCAAAGTAATCTCTTTTAATCTTGTCATCAAGCAGAGCAAACATGGTGAGTGTCACCACTTGCCTCGAATCAACAACCGTCTTGGAAAAAGATTGGTGGGTTTGTTGAGAGGAAAATGAAAGAGTTATGAAGAGGAAGGTGTTATAAGAAGCTAAAGCACTTTCGGATGCAACGGACCGAGGGAGGGAGATAAAAGAGAGTTCATTTTTATTATTAATATTTGTTTAAAAATGTTTTAATAATATTATTAAATAAAAAAACCCTACACCCCAACTCTTCTATCATTTTTATTGCGCCTAAAACCCTAGCCGCCTCAGTCAGACAGGCCTTATACTTTCATTGTTCCGTTAGGCCGGTGAGGAAGAACAGCAGCGAAACCCACAGGCCACGTTCACAACTCTCTCATATCTCTACTCTATAAATCTCGTGTTTAATCTCCTTGTTTCAGTAGCGTTGAAAACCTCACATCAGCAATACTAAAAAGACTCAAATTTTCTCTCCATTGAAAGTGCTTTGCTTGCGGGTTTGTATTCGTCTCCATTGCATATGCTTATTATAATGGGGTTACCCTCTTTTTGTCTGTGTAAATGATTTGTTCTTCTGGGTTTTTGAAGAAAATAATTTTTGTCTGTGTAAATGATCTGTTCTTCTGGGTTTTTGAAGAAAATATTTAATTTTCTTAACTGCTAAATCATTGCTAGTTATTTTTTGGATGTTCAAATGGTTGGATTAACTGACTAACATATGAAATTTTTTGTCGAAGTAGTTAGTTTGAAATTGGCGCTGGATGGCTTGTATTCAACACAGCAGAAATGCCCTCCGGCAGATTATTAGAGAGGGCGCTGATTGTGCATTCCATCATCCCATATTGTTTGCCTGTCAAGGAGTCAGATATAGACGATTGGAAGTTATTCTCACAACGGTGAGTGAATTTACTATAGTCGAATGATTTTATTTTATTTTTATTTGAAGTTGTATTTTGCTTTCTTAACTAATTGGTTGATTAGTTTTATATATTAGAAAATAGAAAAGCTTGGAAATGCTGGTGAGATGGTGAAGGTTGCACCTGGATACTTTCGCAACCACTTGATGCCCAAATTGCTTGCAGTCCCAAATATTGAGAAGTATGCTCATCTCATCAGAGAGCAGCGCAGGGTATGTATTTGTCTGTTAAATATATTGAACTTTCACAAAAGCACTTACTGTCATATAAATGTGCTTGTGCATGTATGTGACCACAGATAATCTTGGGTTATGTAATATGAAACTGTATTTAAGACGCATGGAGAATCCTGAGCTTGTGGCTCAAGGAAGAACATTCTTGAATATTCAAATTATGTGTTGGTTATGGGGCAAGTGATATCATTTCATAAATGTTAAGTTATCTGCTGTATTATGGGTATGTTAAATATTTTCCTAGTTGCATTATACATGACTTAGTTATTAGCACTGTTTTATACACATTCTCCCTTTTGCAGATGACCTTGTACTGTCTAGAGAACTTAATTTCAGTTATGCGGAAAATTTTCATTAGTTTCTTCTGATGCTTAAAAGCATACATATTGTAACTGCGTTATAGATTTGAGTTTTTTCGGTAATCTTTATTTCTTTCCAGGTCATCCTGTCTTTTTAATTTTAATTGCAACTTGCTATTGTTGTGATCTATTTTTATCAGATTTACCAACCTGAGGAAGTGGAAGAGGTTAAAGTAGTCAGAAAGACTGAAGATGATAAGATGAAGGAATATGAAAAGGCAGCAAAACGCCTGGAGAATACTCGATTGGTTTGTGACCTGTCTTTTGCATCTTTCGGATTTGGATGTATAAATCTTTGATCTTACATATGCCTTTTCGAAATTTATCTTCTTTGCCTAATTTACACATGAGATGGAGCAACATGTTTAAAGATTTGATTGTTTTCTTTTTGTTTACAAAAATTGAGAAAAAAGAATAAATCTGTTGGAGCAGAGTGTAGTGATTGATGTAACTCGTTTGCATTTATAGGTGTTGAGAAGGATCCCCAATATTGAAAAATTACGTTTTCGTGCATCAAAAGATGACCCAATAGAAGTGCGTTCACCTGTGACAAAAGAGGAGATTGTAGCTGAGGTATAATATGTTCTTTGTTTTTAATTGTTTCTTTAATAGAATACTAAAGCAAGTTTTGTTCTTATGACACGTTCAACCTATGAGTAATCATTTATTTGGAGATCTCCTGAATCCCAGAAACTGTGATTTGTAATTTCTATTTATGTCTGTAAACCATTGATATGGGATACAGAAAAAAGCATAATTTTTAAGGTAGAAGGCCACAGATTTACATATAAGTCAGGTCCAATGAATTAAATGATTGCTCTTTCATTATCTAATTATTTTAGGTCATGCCAATAAATAAAATTATTGCTCCTCTGTTTATCTGATTATTTTATCCAGTTTAGACAATTGAACTATTTTTTCATAGGAATCTGGTGTTTACTATGCAGTAATATTTGGTAGGTTTCAACATGTTAGCGAGAAATTTGGAGAAAATTGCATATGATCAGTATACTGAAATTTTAAAACAATTTCTAATTGTGTTGTATGTGTATGAATGCAGAGCACTTAAATAAGGAGGAAAGAATTGCAGTGTTGATCCATATTCTAGATAATAAAATTTACAGTTTTATTTTAAGTGGATAAGAAGAATAGTTTAGTGATTAGAGAACATTGCTGCTGGATGATTAAACTGATGGGGATGCGAATTTAAAGTCATTATGAACACATAATTATCTAAATGGAAAATTCAATATGCAATTGCCTGTAAAATTTGAGTTTTATGGTAATTATATCTGTCTTTCTTCACAGATTACGCTGTTGTCATTTATGGCTTGTGAATCACATAATGGTGGTTTAAATTTTGATGATTTTTTATCATTTTTCTTCTGAATTTGCTTGGTATTTCATTGAGGTGTACCTCTTGTGCTTCCTTAGATCAGTACTGTAAAACTTTGGGATTGGGTTTTGGAACCCCATAAGATTTCTATATTTGAATTTCTAGTTATGTTTTATCCTCTACTGCACTGATACAATTTTATGATGTAAGATTCCATTGATAAAAGTTCATTATTCTAATTTCCATTTATCTTTAATCTTCTACTTCTTTGGTACAATTTTATAATGTTTCAGGTGGCAAGACAACTTTCTGTAGTTATTGAACCTGAAAATCTACGTCTACCATCGCCTTTATCAACTTATGGAGAGTATGAGCTGCCTTTGCGGTTGCCCAAGTCCATCCCCTTACCAGAGGGAAAAGTTCAATGGACACTCAAAGTTAAAATCCGTGGCAAATAAACAATGATGCGAGGAACCCAATTTCATCTGAAGATTTGTTTTTTGTTTATTATTTTATCGATAATAATCTAAATGATGAGCTTGACGGACACTTTGAAAGTTCGCAGACAGTATGAATACCATAAGAATAGTCGTCTGGAGTGTTGTAATGTCCATGATTCCCTTTTGTAATGCCAAATTCTTTTTTTTTTTTTGGGTTTTTTGTTGGTGCTTAGTTACAATCCTGCAGTTGTCACCCGAAATAAATTGGTTCCAAAGCCTTGATTTTTTTTTTTTTTTTTTTGGGTTTTTCTGAGCATTGCAAGTTTCATGTAACAAGATTGACAATTTGCCAATTTGTACCCCTTAGGATCCTCTCACCGTGACAATCTTTGAAATCAACCATTCCTTATATGATATTATTAAGGTATATTCAAAATTTAAAATCAACCATTCCTTATATGATATTATTAAGGTACATGCGAAATTTAAATTTAGTGAGATCTTATAATACCACATAAGGAACCATTGCCTAACAGTACTTCCTCCACTAATCTCAAAAAATCTTAAAGGAGCCCTTGAAGTTGAGTTATTTCCAATGTCCAAGGGGATTTTGGTAATCCAATAATAATAAGGCCAAAGGACTTATTCCCACCCATAGTTTGAGGTGGGGACAAAGTCCTACTCTCTAACTTTTAAAAGTCCAGATTCCCACCCTTAGACCAAAATTTAAATATACTTTATAATTTTTTAAATGAAATGACTAAAATACCCTTGAACAAATAAAAAATTATAAAATAATTTTTAAATATAAAAAATTTAAAAAATATATTAAAAATTTAAAATTAAAAAAAATAAAGTAACCACCGCCGTCGATGCTGGCGACGGTGGCCGTTGATAACGACACTAGGTGACTCTCTTAGGTCACTTGGTTTCAAGGGAGGTTAATAAAATTTATTTTATTATTTTATAAAATTTAAATTTTAAAATGATAAAAATACCCCTGAATTACTGTTGTTTACTATTTATATTTATTATTAAATTTGGTCTAAAGGTGGGAATCTGGGCTTTTAAAAGTTAGAGGGTGGGGCTTGTTCCCGCCTCAAACTATGGGTGGGAATAAGTTCTTTGGCCTAATAACAATCAACAGAATATTGTCCCGCTGCATCTACCCTGTAAACGTCATTGGACAATTACGAATTAGGATAAGCTGTTGGGTTTCAAGAGTTGAGGCATCTTATAAGCAGAGTACGCGACTACCCGAGTCAACTCACGTACTCACTCACTGTAATATTGAACTTCTCTTCAGATTCTACATCTTAACTCTCCCATGGCAGCTTCCTTCCATCTTCCCTCTTCATCTCTCAGCAATTTCATGTACTCTTTTAACTCTATTGTTCTGTTAGTTCTTGTATGTATAAAATGAATTTTGTTTTGAGTTTCTTGTAGTTGCTACAATCAGACTTATGATGTTCTTGTGTGTTTTATGTGGCTACTCCTAGAGCTATGAACTTAGGTTTATGTTTACACTTTCTTTCATTATACCCTTGACAACCGTTTCAAGAATTATGCATTAAAGTCTAAAGGAATTTTTTTTTTTGTAGTTTTTTATTTTTCTAAACGTGGATGAGGTAAATGAGATTTTGACTAAAAGGGTATTTGATAAACATTTTTGTTTTGTAAGTAGTGAGTACCTAGAAATTTAAGATTTGTTAAATTATGCTGAATTATTCTGATCATCGAGAAATTGTATTATATAAATGAATCTCAGAAAACTTAGATCGGAGGCTCTGGTTGGTGTAGTTCCAGTAAATTTTGCAATGATGACATGGAGAAGCAATTTATTTTTGTTGCTGCTGATTTTATTTTTAGAAATGTGTTTAATTTTGTTGAGGAACAAACAATATTTGTAAGAGGAGTTTGTAATCTGTATGATTGTGTTTCTGCAAGTGTCTTCGGACAGGCTTTGTGCTGCACAATACAACTTAATTTTTCCAACGCATTAAGCGGTCTATGAAAAGTGCCACCTTGCTGCCCTTGTTACTTTATTGATTTTTAGTATCTATGCATTTCTGCTCGAATTTGATGCTCTAGTTTGAGACAATTTAGTCTGCATAGTTCAATTTTGGAGAGTGTCATTACCTTGTTTAAAGGTTCACTTTTCCTATATAATGTTAGCTGACAAGTCTTAATGTTTTGATATAGTTTCAGGAAGGGACAAGTGGCTTTGCATTTGTACAGAGAGCAATATATTAATTGCCTTACATTCTTCTACAATTGTTGTCAAAAGCAGAACTGTAATATTAAGCTTTACATGGTACCTGGTAAAGCCATTGCCCGTCACCACTGGTCAACACAATTTGCTTCAATTGACTCACTAGAAACCGATGTAGATTTATCTTCTGGTGTTTCCGATACGGATGACTTCCAGAGGTGAGATCATACTCAAGTGCTAGTAATATATCATTCTCAAGAAACTATTTATGTTGCCCTTTTTTCCCCCCACAAATATACATATTTTGACATATCAAGACCCTGTTAAGAGTTGATTGTTATCTCTAGATAATGCTTTGGTATGTTTAGTTTATCTGAAAATGTGAAGGCAGTTTTAATTTGCATAATATCCCCTTAGAAAGTTAACTACCAGAAATATGCAATTAACAGGTATAAAACATTGTTTGAACATTCAAGTAACCATTTGAATGGCATTGGTGATTTTGAGAGACAGTTGCAAGAGTTATTTGATGAAGTGAAAACTATGATTATGATGGGAAACAAAAATGATGCCTTAGACCTGCTTCAAGCAAATTATGAAGCTGTAAAAGAACAGATGGATACAGGCACTAAAGGCATAGAACAAGCCGCAATTCTTGACATCATAGCCTTGGGATATGTGGCTATTGGAGACTTGAGCTTTGTTGGGTATCTTTTGAATATGGTAACTTTCTTTTCCTCAGCGTGTAATGTCAAAAAGACTTTTAGTTCAAGAGTCCCAGATTTTGCACATAGGGTTTACCACAATTGTTGAGCCTTTAGGTTAAGGCACTCAGATGGTTGTTTCATTTCTAAGATGCATTAGTTATACACTTTACATTAAGTCTCCACCATTCAAAATGCCTTAGTCAAGTGTTTGAAAAATGTTCTGTGATTTATGTAGTAAAAGTGGTTCTTTTAAACCTACATATATATTATAATTCTATACATATTACTGTTCATTTAGAATGTCTTACATTAACAAGAAAGGTCACATATATGTTGCCTGTGGTATGTTGATTTTGAGATTCTCAGGCATCTTATTCTTATTGCTGTATTGTCTTCATGGCCAGATGAATGAGATTGTTGATTGTTTGAAGAATGAGGAACCTCTTCTAGATGGAATACTCATCCATATGGGAAGCATGTATTCAACATTGGGAAAGTTTGAGAAATCTATGCTTGTTTATCGTAGAGTTATTAGTATTTTGGAGAACAGATATGGTAAGTACAGCCTTGAAACTTGTCTGTGTGGTCTCTGTTACTTGTTAGAGTAGCATAAAAACTTGAATCTTAGCCTTTTTTTGGTTGTCAGACTTTCGATATCTTTGTTATAAAGTTGGCTATTATATTGTCTCGTTATGCATCACTACAATTTAATACTTCTACAATGGTTGTCAAATAAACTTTTTTACTAGGATTAAGCACTCTTAGGATGTTTTCCAAAACCAAATTAACAGTTTGACATGTTTGCATCGAGATTCTAAATTCTTTGTAATTTCCAACTCAAAATCCATTCTTTTTTCAATGGTTAAAATTACAACAGCTTGCTTTGATCTTACAGTACTATTTATTCTGGGCGATCATACTACAAATTAAAATATTGAAAGTCACATTATTGTCTACTTGTCCTTCATGTGATTGGGTTGCATACCTGGTTGTAAATTCTTTTGGAGCTATAATTTTTTTTGTAAAATAGGGACTTTTGATTGCTTTTGGTACAAAATTGAAATTTCACAAAAAACACTCTAGCAATTCTGTTGTTTAAGATGCTATATTTAAATAGGCTAGAACTGAATCAAGTAATATGTGCTTTCCTCCACTTTTCAGCATTGAGCTGCTCTGCTGATTTTTCATTCTTTTCCAATTTTACTGTGTTATCACTACTGTTGCACTTTTTGGGTTTTCTTCTATTGTTCTTGTAATTCACTAAAAGCAGGAATTGAAATTAGTGTTTTCCTCAAAATTGTGTTTTTCTTATAGGAAAGAATAGTACTTCTCTTATCACACCATTATTGGGGACGGCAAAAGTTCTTGGCTTTGTTGGAAGAGTCAGAAAAGCAGTAGAAATCTACCATCGGGTGATTTCCATCTTGGAATCTAACAAAGGTGTTGAAAGTGAGGATTTGGTACTACCTTTATTTGGTCTTGGCAATCTTTTGATCAAGGAAGGAAAAACTGTGGATGCAGAAAGTGCTTTTACAAGGTTGTTTGTCTTTTTTATGTGTATTTTTGGATTTTGTCAGAATTTGGATTTGATGATTCACCTTTTCACTATGTTTGCTTTTTAGAATTCATAAGATTTATATAAAGAAATATGGGGAAAATGATGGAAGAGTTGGATTGGCTATGTGTTCTCTAGCTCATGCAAAGTGTGCAAAGGGTAACTTTTTTATGCTCTCTCCGTACATGGCAGATTTCCTATTTTTGGACAGAACTTGTTTGATTTGTTTATATATAGTGCAGAACCATTTGTTTGTGTAACAGCTTTTATTCTAAAATTTTAGGTTCATTCTACTGTTTCTGTTTCCTAAATTAGTATTATCACTCTCTGAAAATTTTTGTTACCAAAGCTCAAGTAGCGCTGTGTGTAAATTTTGCAGGGAATACAGATGAAGCCATTGATCTGTACAAGAAAGGTCTCCAGGTAATCAAGGATTCAAAATATTTGACTCTGGATGACAGCATAATGGAGAAAATGAGGATTGATTTGGCAGAGCTACTTCATGTTGTTGGAAGGTAATGTCTGATGCAAGATTGGGTTTATATATGGAACATGAATATATTCTGGGCAGATAAATATTAGTTCACATTGGCTGTATAATATGGTTTGTTTCTTAATGGGACAACCAACATATTGTGTTAGTAGATCGTCTGTTTGTCTTCGCAATTGGTATTATCCACTAGGAATTGGTGGGCTGACTAAATGCAGTAGACATTTAACGTTGATAGTTGTCAAATCTTTTGTGATTATCCCTTCTGACTTTTGAGTTTGGAGTTAAACTTGTAACTTCTTTGTTTCATGACCTGTGGTTACCCTGCTGACATTATCATTTGCAAGTCATTTTACTCTCATGACTCTAGAGTGCATTCTCCAATGTCATACAACTATGTTTTTCACTATTGCGTTTTGCTAAGCTTATGAGAATTAAGTGTTCTAGTGCTTTTGTTGTATTGCGCTGCAGAGGAAAAGAAGGTCGAGAGCTACTAGAGGAATGCTTGCTGATTACTGAGAATTATAAAGGGAGGGAGCATCCCAGCTCAGTTACACACCTTATAAATCTTGCAACCTCCTATTCACGATCAAAGAATTTTGTGGAGGCTGAGCGTCTACTTAGGACAAGTTTGGAGATCATGGTGAAGTCTGTGGGACCTGATGATCAGTCCATCACCTTTCCAATGCTGCAGCTTGGAGTCACCATCTACCAGTTAAATCGGGTTGAAGAGGCTGAGAAGCTAGTGCTGGAGGTTCTGCACATCCGTGAGAAGGCTTTTGGAAAAGATTCTCTTCCTGTTGGTATGCCTTTTTAGTTTTAATTTTGCTGTATCTGTATTATGATCTGAATATATTTGTGATTAGCCATGTCTTAGTATAATTTTGTTCTCAACTTGCCAAAATCTGTTCATGTGTCCATCTTATGTTATTTAATTGATATGGCAGGTGAGGCTCTTGACTGTTTGGTTTCTATTCAAACAAGATTAGGGAGGGATGAGGTCGAGTTACTGGAAATGCTTAAGAGGGTTCTAAAAATTCAAGAAAAAGAATTTGGTAATGATAGTGAGGAGGTTATGTTAACTCTTAAAAAGGTTGTGTTCTATTTAAACAAACTAGGTAGAAACGATGAGAAATTTCCCTTGCAGAAAAGGTTGTCTATTCTGAGGATGAAATACAAACAAAAAGTAGCATATTAAGGGCATAACGCTATTCTTTATATGACTTCTCTTGGGGAAAAAATGATTTGATTATTATTTTGTCTGTGCTCTTTAGATTCTAAAGATTGCAGTAATATGAAAGAGAGTGAATTCCCTTCAATTGCTGCTTCTCAGAAGCGTTGTACCAATTTCTTATATTTGTATTGGTAAGTTATCTCCCCACCAACTAGCTGATAGATGCAAAGCCTGTCTTGCAAAGATTTCTCCTTTTGTTGTATGGGCAGTTGGGCTGACTTTGGTGGTAACATAGAGTCTAAATATTGTTGGGATTTGGAGTTGTTAATTTGTATTTTTACTGATGTTCTTCCTTAAAGCTTCTTATATCTCTGAGCACATTATTCCAGTAATGTGCATTAGGCAAAAGACTAGATAAAGAGGAAGGACCGTATTCATTCATGCATGGTATGGGATTTTAGCCTTTGTTCTTCCTATATTGATGTGGGTTAGTCTTGCCGGAAAATTCTTTGCTTAAGAAAGATAGTTGTTATGTCATGGAAATGCGAAATTAGGAGTACTCTTGAGAAGGATTATATCATGTAATTTCGCTCTAGTTTTGGAAGAACTTATACGTTTGAAGGCGCCTTGTATAGTAAATGCTCAAATATTCAGATGTTTATCCGCAAATCCGAAGCTTACTGAAGTAGAGTGCCCCAAATTAGTCGCTACGCTGAGAAACATTGCATATGAACACTCTTATTATCCAGATTTCATTAGTGCAAAAGCAAGAGTTTTTTCCATCAGAAACTAATATTTTCCATGTAAGTATTGACTATCCCAAAATGGTCTTCATTGATTTCCCTAGTTTTGAATGGATTTGTAGTGTTTGTTTGCTGAGGAAATTCGAAAAAATACGAGCAAATACATAATGGTCCTTTCTAAAATCATTGCATATCATCCATGCTTTCTCGTGGTGAATGTATTGTATTATGTATGCCCAAGAACCACTCCAAGTTATCCTCTCCTCTTGGCGACTACTTTGGAATTGGAATTACACTTTCTTGATGCGAAATTTCCACACAATTCTGGATGGCTTTTCATCAAGCGAGCCGTATGAAATTGTTGTCCTTCAGGTATGTGTCCTATGAGATGGTCGTGCAAGACTTCGATTGGCTGTAGGGTTTCATTACATGCTTGTTACCATCCTTTTGCCCCCTACTAATATCATTCGAGTTACTATCACTTCTTGTTATTGTTTCCCTCTACTAATATCATTTGAGTTACTATCACTTTTTGTAATTGTTTCCTACTCTTGGATAGTTCGATTGAATCAAATGATTTAATATGAATTATGAAAACCCCAATCCTGCGGTCTTTGTTCATAAACACAAGATTGTTGGTAAATAAGCGTACTAAAACCCACACTTTTAAAGAACATTAAGAAATGAATTTTAGAGAGAAAACTTTATATTTTGACTCTCAATGCTTTAAATGAATGAAAACATAAGGACTAGTACTAGTTACTTATACAAGTCTATAGATAGGTTTGGTAGTTCGAATTCGTGCACATTTGTCTAGATGAATAACTAGGATTATCTTTATAAGAGTAGAAATCCTAATATAAGTCAGGTTGTTTTATATAGTTTTATGAATACTAAATTTGTGGGTCACATATAATAAGAATTGGTTGGACTTTAGAGGAAAGAGATTTGTTGATTTTTGCGGAAGGTGTCAAGTTGAGTAAACTTATGGTTGACTTGCTTGATCCGAATGGATTTGATTGGAAGTCAAGATTTGATAGTTGATTTGACATATGGTTGCGTGTCTCATGATGCACGAGAAAGACTTATCCAAATTTATACGAATAATAAATTTATGGGTCATGAGACACGCAACCATATACCAAATGTCATGCATATTAAATTAGATTCAGATAAATTCAAATTCGATTGGAATTTGGATAAGTTTTTCTGATGGATAATTGTGTATGGTAACATGCAAGAGCATGCATGTCTGTACATATTCATACAAAATTATACTAGATAGTTGTTTGTGGGATTTTTATCTATTATCAAATTTCATAATCATTATAGGATTTGGATGTATATACTGTGTGCATTTATTTGTTATGCCCATGTATCTTTCACATCAAAGTACACAATTTCGCATGTGATACACATGATCGCGTATTTGCTCTCTCTATAAATATATGACTTCTCTCTTCATTTTCAGAGTTTTGCTAATTCTCAGAGTGACAAACCTTGACTTCTTTTGCCTGTGCATACACCTTACTAGAATCTAGATTGTGTTTTAGACCTCCAAAGTTTTGTGCTTCGAATGGATTACTACAATTGCTGTCCTTGAATGTAGAATAGTGTTCATAGCGCATGGTTCTCTTGCTACACAAAGAATTGGAGGACTTTTATTGGTAAGTATGTAATTATCAAATACTTTATGTTTAATTTGCATGTTTTTCATATTTATATCTAAAACGGGATTTTGAAGTGGTGAGTTTGAGCTTTGTTTGAAATTTTTTATTACATATATTCTTCCGTATCACCTCTCCAATTAACTAATGTCACCTCAATAGAAAAGTGGAGGGACTCGATTACAATGAGATTTTTATATTTATGATCAAATTTGTCATTATAATATATCTTTTTCACTGTAGTTGCCTTAATAAATTGGAAATTACAATATAAGTAGTACATTTATCAAGGGGGATCTTACTGTTGGCATCTTCATTTCTCAGGAAAACTGTTGGTAAGAAATTTTAGACAAGTTTCAAATGAATGATTGCAATCCTGATAATACAGCAGCATAAATGGGTGTAAAGCTAGTTATAGGCTCTGAAGGAAGAAAGGTGGACAACACTTTTGCCAAGCAAAAGAGTCAGAATTTTGATGTATTTTACTGCAAAATAAGACTTTG
Source organism: Anacardium occidentale (assembly GCA_026122585.1). Classification (NCBI taxonomy): domain Eukaryota; kingdom Viridiplantae; phylum Streptophyta; class Magnoliopsida; order Sapindales; family Anacardiaceae; genus Anacardium; species Anacardium occidentale. The sequence continues at coordinate 354,916 of JAJEJH010000028.1, forward strand.
TATAATGCATGTTGTGGTTGAACTAATAATTTCCATTTTTATAAACAATTAATACAAGAACAAGGTACAATCTACAAGAAACAGCTTGAACCAAAAAAAACCACTCCCAATGTTAAAAGACTCACATTGATGACCCAGAATTGGAACAATGATGTCGGAATTCTGGGCTTACAACTAGTCCCGGTTTCTTGTTCATTATTTACGGACCCAAACAAATACCTACAGGACTATGGCATCCTTAGCAGTAGGTGCTGTGAAGCATGAAAATATTTGATAGCAACAACAGATTGTAAACCAAAGATAATGAAAGATTTTTTTATGATGCTTTATTCCAGGACTGAATGCAATAAACACTTACCAGGTGTGGTGTTAAAAGGTATCATGACGAGAGACATTTTTTGATGACCAGGATTGGTTGCTATCAAGAGTGAAAGAACGAATATCTGGTACGTGGCTGATCGCCAAACGCCCTTCACTATCTCTATCTGCAATACTTGAAATTAAGTCGCAGCTCACATCATATAACAGCAGTTGTTTCAGCTGACTGAGATGGTTCATGCCCAACGGAAGCATCTTTAATTGTTCACACTTGCAAAGGGTTAGCTTTGCAAGCTCAGGCATAGAATTTTTCTCCATTACCACCATATTTAGATGCTCAAATTGTTCAAGATGCAGAATTTTCAGTTTCCTGAACGTTTCAGCTTTGAATTCCAATAACTCACCCATGTAACAATCAACCATGTGGAGCTCCAACAGATTTGGCAAAGCTTGAAGGGCCTCAAGTGGGCTATGTCTCAATCTTGACCACTTCAAACCAATTCTGACTAAACTACTAAGCGAGGAAATCCACCCAGGCAACTCCTGTAAGCGCCCCTTGAGATAAAGTCGCTGAAGAACACAATGAGGATGAATAACCAAATTATGCAAATCTATATATTCTTCCTCACCTGCTGAACAGACATCCAGAGTTAAAAGATGTTCCATTTTCCCAATGGCTTCACACAATGCCTTTCCATCTTTTCTTTTGAGATCTTTTAATCCGAGCTTTCTGAGCTGACTCAGTTTTTTCAACTCTTTTATAACTCCACTTCGACTACTTGCCTTAACACATGACAACTTTTGCAAGGAAGATAAATCCCCAATACCTTGAGGAACCTCTACTCCTTGTACTGAGTCGAAAGTCACATGGGGTCTTACATTATAGCGGTAAACTAGAAGATGGCGCAAAAGTTTGAGTCCTAAGACCTCCAATGGAAGCTCAGTTACATAAGTTTGTCTCAAATCTAAGGTTTCAAGAAATGCTAGATTTCTTATATATTTTGGGATCTTTTGAATGTTGGTTTCCCTCAAACTTAGACATTTTAGAAGGGTGAGTTCTTCAAAAATTTCCTCAGGAACATTGCTTGAACCCTGCAAATCCAGAACCCTCAAATACCTGGAACGACCAATTAATTTTCCTCTCTTGGAACTAATTAAATCTCCCCTTTCAAAGACGAATAAGGTTCGAACAGAACTTTCACCTTTGATCAAGTGTGACAAGTCAATTTCAGAATTATTAATGGATAAGCGTCGAATTTTCTGATCTGAACTAGTTCCTGGTTCCGAGAGACTTGTCACGAAATTTTCTTCTTTAGAAATCAGCATTATGAATTCCCGGACAATGTTTAGTACTCGGCAGCTGCTTACTCGTCCATCAAAATCCCATGCACTTGCAGAAACTAAATTCCTTCCAATGAGCTCGTTGAGGTAGTCCTCTGCAACCTTCTCAGGTGTTTTGCCCGATTTATTCTCGATAAATCCTTCAGCTATCCACGAGCGAATCAATCTCCCACGAGGAATGGAGTAATCCTCAGGAAAGATACTAAAATACAAGAAACAACTCCTGAGATATTTTGACAGATCCTTGTAACTTGGCCACAATATTCTGCTTATTATTTTGAGACTTGAGTCAGAGCCAATTTCAGCGCCAAGACTGTCATGTAATGTCTTCCACTCGGAGGGATTTTTCTCCTTCTTTTCTAGTAAACTACCGACGGCTGCAATTGCTAGGGGCATCCCTTCACACTTCTTCAGGATCTTTTCGGACCAATCCTTCAACTCCGGGGGACATTGGCTTCCTGGGAAAGCCTTTTTACAGAATAATTCCCAGTCCTGAGGCGACGGTAATCCTTTCAGCTCAATGTGATTATCTGACAATTCCCTACAGGAAGTTACAACATCCTGGTTCCGAGTAGTAACAATTATTCTACGGCGACGGCAACTATCAGGCAAAGCAGTCATAATGTTTCGAAAATCATCTTTTCTCCAGATATCATCTAAAACAACAACGTAACTCTTTCCCTCCAAAAAATTTCTCAATTCATCTTTTAATTCCTCTCCAGATGAAGAGAGGGAGACGCTGTCCCTTCCCCCACGAAATTGTTTCAGCATACTCCTTAGAACTTCAGCGATTTTGAAGGCTTGAGACACATGAATCCAAGCACGGTATTCGTATGTCCTGTAAGCAAGAACTTTATTGCTTTCATAAACAGTTTTGACAAGAAAAGTTTTTCCAGTGCCACCACTCCCAACCACCCAAATTTTCATCATGCATCCTGAATTTTCTTCAACTAAGTGACGGAGACGTCGTTTTTCCTCCAGATAGCCCACCATTTCATCCTCCTTAGGTATCTGGTGAATCTTATCATCTGCTTCTTCCATCCTTGAGTAATGACTTGAGCCTTCTTCATGGGGATTGATCTGCACGCTTTCAGTAAGGTTCTCCATTTTTCTCTTGATGTCTTTTATCGAGGAGGAAATCTCGTGGAGCTCGCGTCCGGATTTAAGTGTGAGAATATCAGATAATTTATGACCCGCCTTGGATAATCTGTTCCTGTAATATGTTTCGGACTTATGATACTTGAATTCAAGAAGAACATCCTCCATATCATAGGCTAATTCTCGAAAATCGCTAATTAGACTTTTGGTTGCTTCTCCGATTTCTTCTCTTCCATCCATGTCTTTCATATACGATTTTATATTTCTCAGCATACTTCCGACGTGGCGAACGTCATCCAACACTTTTTTTTCTAACTTCACTTCCCTTCTAACGAAGGAGATGACATCCTCAACCAAAACCAGTGCCGCTGAAACAACAATTTCCGCCATTCTTGCCTATTTTTCCCGAAACTTTTCTTTTGCAAGTGATACAATATTCGTGCACGGATTTCTGAATTTAAAAGTCAGTTCGATAGAAAACACAGCGAAGTTGCCCTCGTCAACGAAGTCCACATCTTTTCATTTAATGCTCTTTCCCTACGAACTTGGTACGGCGTTTACCATTGTAAAAATGTCCATGCGTGATATTTTCTTGTCCCAATGTCGTGACCTTACGCTGCCAATTTAGGACCACTTCATGCCATCACTCATAGAGAATTAATGGCATGTAGGAAGAATTAAAACGAAAAATGAAATTGACTTGACTTGCATGCAAAAGATAAATCACATATACAGGTATCAAAGTTTAGACTTATCGTAGTAATAATTAGAATTTAAAAAAACTGTTAAATACTTGTATTTAAAAAAAGAGTAAATAGAGAGAAGTAAAAGAATAAATGAGATATGACTTTTTTTAATGTAATTAGAGAGAGAGAGAGAGAGAGAGAGAGATTATAACGGCAATGTAATTTGTGCAGGTTTAAAGGCTTGTTCCTATGCGTTTATAGTCAGATTGAAGCAAAAACATTTACCCAGATGTTGATCGATCCTTAAAGGTTTAAATATGATCATTTGATAAGAAGTTTACATGGTTAAACACTAGACTACTCCATTCTCATATATTTCAATAACATTTTCGTAAAAAATGCGCTCAATCAATAATGCTGCAATAACGGACCACATGTTACCATTCTTGCTTTTTTTTTCTGAGGATTCACAATAAATTCAAAGAACATTTAATGGCCTTTCCTTACCAACTTGGTTACATAACACCCGTAGATAAAGACGGTAAACAAGAAAAAGAAAAGTCTCACAAGGAATTTTATACGAGCCAGAAAACAACTAACAGCGTGGCGCATTTTTGTTAATTCCCAAGTCTGAGAGGAATGCTTGAAGTACACTGAACCTTTAAGGGGCTAACATGTTTTGAACAGTCAGTCTCACTGGGCCACATACCAATCTCTACTTACTTTTCCAAGTAAACGGCTTCTTGATTTGTTAATCTGTTATGAGTTTCAACACTTACAAAAAATAATTTAGAATTTAATTCGTATCACAAAAAATAATTTAGAATTTAATTCGTATCTCAATAATAGAAAACTGTTTATAGAACAATTTAAATGAGTTTTTTGTCCTTATCTTGAATGATGAAACAAGAGTGAAATTAAGAAATTTCATAGATTTGCAGTGTACATGGGTTGATGCAATAGCTTGTAAAATGTGATTGAAAGCTCTTGGCAACGGACATCCAGAGGCAGCTATTGTTGGAGGATAATCGACTTGATTTTGTCAATGAGCTAGCAGCTTCTTGGAAATTTTCATGTAGACTAATATAATTAAAATTTTAGTTTAATAAAATCGAATAATTGAATAATCTACTATATAAACTATTATATATAAACTGTCATACTATGAAAGGTAATTTTGATAGGATTCAGATTGTATGGAGTTTCAACTATTCTTATCAATCCTAAATTAAAGTTTTATAATCTGTATGTGGATTGTTGAGGCTAAAGAATATATGGAGAGCAACTGAAATTGTTTATGCAGGTAAGAAGAAAGCTATTCTTCATGTGCTAGCTTATCAGTTGTGTAAATGATTTAGGGGTTCTTCCCATCAGATGCTTACGAGAAAAATAATGCTTTCAGGTTAGGGCCTACCTATTTGAAAGAAGAATTCATATTAGCTTCTGAAGATAATATAATTAGACGTTTTCAATGGGATAAAATTTGCATATCATATTAGAAGATGATGGTATTGTACTGAATTAGTTAAAGTTTAGTCAATTTAATTATTCATACAACAAAAATGTGATGTACATAGAATGGATTGCGGTGAGCAGATAATTCTGAGGCACAATGAAGAGTCTTTCTTCATGTTAATAGAAGGGAGGCAATTTACTCCACTCGTGGTTGTGGCAATTGCTGTGCTTGTTGAATCTGCAGCTGCTGAAATTTGCATTTAGGCTTGATGGCATTGCTGGCTAATGGAACCGCAGGCAGCACCTCACAATTGCATATCTCAATCATTGAGCTATCTGGGTGGTGAAATAAACAACTGGTTAAACGGAGGTTCTGCCCTCCTCGACTCTACACGTCTCATAAACTATCTCCATCTCTTTAATATTCTTTTCCGCTGTTATCATGCTCTCACACTGCAAACAAAAGCCAATTCTGTGGTTGTCCCTGGGAATATTGCGGTTGATGATGGGCATTTTATCAGGATCTTCACGTTTTAGAAGATCTATGCCAAAGCCATTGTCGAGTAGCCCATTCACATAGATTAACAATATACATATATAAACAATGCCAAAAGGCAAGGAATCAAATAATGAATGAGAAAAGATTTAATTTAATGATTACATTTTATTGTTTTTAACAATAATTTACAAACCCAGGGACTATCAAAATAAAAAGAATCGGGCCTGCTAAAGGGTAAGAAAACATTCTGGTAGAAATCGATAGATTTCTCAACTTAAAAGAAAAATTTTCTAGACTTTTTTTTTTCCTTATTAAAAAAATAAATGTTATGATATATTTATAATAATTAAAAAAATATTAAAGATAATTCAATATTTAAGTAATGGAGAAAAAGTTGAGTTTAAAAGAATATATATATATATATATATATATTTAGACAGGAACAGTACAGAAAGTCAGAGTCTAATCTCATGAATAACAAGAAAATAATCCGTTAAATTAGTTAGGAGGCTTTCCTTGGCTCTCACACTTATCCTTCTTTAATCCAACCCACCACCACCACTAGTTCTCTTCTCTCTCAACTTCCTCAACTCACTGTTGTTCCAACTCACTCACTCTATCTTAATGGCTTTGTTAAGCCAACAGTATTTGCAGTGGTTTCTCTTATCCAAGCTCAACTACAAATCTAACTTCAAACCCGCCAACAAAACCAACACTGTAATAGCTTCTACAAGAGTTAAAACTCTCAGCTGTTCCGCTATTGCAATCGACGCGCCCTCTTCTTTGAGTGGCCTTGCCGGTATCCGATGGGGCTCCGTCAGTTTGCAGGGCCCACGTGAAGAGATGGAGGATGATCTTGTTATACAATCGGATGGCCTTGATGGGTTCTCCTTTGCTGCAGTTTTTGATGGCCACGGCGGTGTCTCTTCTGTCAAGTTTCTTAGGTTGGTCTACCATTCATCAATTTCGATCAGGGAGTTTATTGGGATTAGTGGGTAGTTCTCAGGTTAATCAAGTTTATTGGTAGGACTATTTTATGTGCTGGAATTTCTTGGAATCGTATAAGAGGTCTTGTCGTTAGAATAAGGTTGAATTAGAGGGGGTAATTTTGCTGGGAAGAATAGGTTTAGAGCTTGTAACGTGTATATTTTATTTAATTGCAGATATAACGTCTCATTTTATAAATGTAATGTTTGATGTTATATGATAGAGTTCAAAACTAAGATTCAGGACTACCCTCTTGGTAAAGTAAGCGAAATCTTAATTTATCGAAGTATTAGTTGATGATTTCCATGTTAAAAGGAAGCAATCTTTGATTTGAAGGATGTTTTAAATTTGATGAGTGCTGAATCATTTATATTTTGTGCTGTTTAGGGGCATTTGAACAGAATGGGAATGAAAATTAATACGGAATTAATTTGATTATATAGTTTCTTTTCATGTTGTTAATCTGATTTTCCAACACAGGGATGAGCTATACAAAGAGTGTGTTGCAGCTTTACAAGGTGGATTGTTGTTGAGTGGAAAAGATTCCAATACAATTAGACAGGCCTTAGAGGAAGCTTTTCAAAATGCTGATAAGAAATTGTTGAATTGGTGAGCCGGTAGATTCTTTTAGAAAAAAACATTGTTCTTTTCTTTGAAAAATACGTATACAGTATATACTCTCAATATAATTGTATATTCTAAATTATTGCATTGAAGGTTTAGATGGTGTTTCATTTTGTAAAGGCTTGAAATGAATGCGGCGGAAGATGAATCTGGTGCAACGGCCACAGTTATGTTGATTGGAAAAGACATGCTATTCATCTCACATGTTGGTGACTCATGTTTGGTATGGATCTACCATTTGTGCTGCTTACGATGCTGTATACCTGATTTTGCATGATAATAGCTCAGGACTCAAATAAAAATATATAACTTTAATTAATATTATGATGCAGGTGTTATCTCGTTCTGGACAAGCAGAAACAATAACAAATCCTCATCGGCCTTACGGAAGCAACAACGTCTCTCTTCAAGAAATCAGAAGAATCAGAGAAGCAGGTGGATGGGTGTGTTTTTCTGTTCTTCGTATTTTGTTTTTACTTCTTACGTTTGCCTTCTCTTCCAGTGGCCAGTTCTCTTCAATCTGAAGAGGAATTGCCGCATAAGAAAATGATGCAGGATCTGTTAAATTGTCCAAACAGAGTTGCTTGACGTTTTAGTTTTGGGTTCTTGAAAATTCCTCTTTATTGTTATTAATGATCATGTGGTAACAACTAGAACTTTAGGATTTGAGATTAAATTTTGTGCAGTCTCTGCGTACAATAACATCCCATTCTTCATAATCTGAATGTCCAAATATCTTTAGACTTTATGAAGGAATATTTTCTTAAATGATCTACACTTATTTTAAATCTTAATTGTCTTCTTTTCTGGGACATTAGAGTTGGTATTCAAATTAAAATCTCTGACATGCTTATGATTTGTTTTTATTATTATCATAAAGTCTGTTGTTGCCTCGATGTATAATCTGACTTGCATTATACGGCTGTGCTAATTTACGTATACAATGTCTGTAGATTTCCAACGGGAGAATTTGTGGAGACATTGCTGTATCTCGTGCTTTTGGTGACATCCGGTTCAAGACAAAAAAGAATGAGTAGGTCCCTTTATGCTTTTATTCAAGGATGTGTTGTGAATTTTGACCCTCAAAGATCCTTGAATTAATGACACAATAATTAAAGAGATAATTTATGACAAAAGAATCAATCAAACAACATACAAATTTAAGTTGTTCAACAATATGCTTACATCTATGAAGTTGTTGTTCTTTTCGTTAACTCCGAAGAAAATGAGTTTAAATTCATTACATTACATAAACTAGGGTTTATTTTACATAGTGGAACCCAAAATACAATTTTACCTCAATTAAAAATTTTCAAACTTACCTGACAGAACGGTCATTCTAGGGATGGAAAGTCCGTTTCAAATTTTCTAGCTTGTTTGTTTTACTTGGAACGAGTTCGTTTCCCCTCCCATTCTCTTCCCTCAAATCAACATACTTGGAATGACCTCGTTCTTTTTTGGAACGACTTTTATGCTTCTGGATAAGGCAATTTCAATATTTTTGAAAAGATCATTCTACACTGTACATCATCTAGAACAGCCCTTCCATGCTTGAAATGACCTTTTTCTTCTACTTAGTCGTATGAAATGCTCGTTCGCTTTTAATAGAATGCCTATTCCATCCATGCTTGAGATTTAACAGGATGGACTCTTACTTTTCTTAAAATTTAATATAAGTTGTTTGCTGTATATGTAATCCTATGATTTGGGATTTTTTGTATGGGCACAGGATGCTGAAGAAAGGTTTTGATGAAGGAAGATGGTCTGAAAAATTTGTTTCTCGGTAGGTATTATGTCTAAAATTTCTGCTTATTTGATAATTGTATCAACCTTATCACAAGGGAAAATCGGAGCTTACATAAAACATTAATATGCTTACCTGTGGTCAACTCTGAATTCCACCATAGGGGTTATATTTCAAGGTTCAACTTGCCTAGTTTAAAGGCATAACACCAGAAGGAAGACAGAATATTATGCAGTTTTTAACAGTCTGAAATTGATTGTGGTTCTTTTATTTTTACTTCAGAAACTACAGATTGAGTGGTTTATGCTTGATTTAGATTGAGATATACAGACATTGACAAGCACATTATGTCAGCTAAATTTTAAGTTATTTCTATAACAAATGATCAAAATGTTCTCGCTTTCTATTGACATAATGAATTATGACATATGCTAGACAGAGTTTTAGCAATTTAAATTTCTAATCCAGGTTGATCAGCAGTAGATTATGCTTGTAACTACTTGTGCATCATTGAGGCAAATATGCGAAATTATATGTAGCATGATTTTATACTAAGCTGCAATACTATCCGATTTTTTTTTATAGCAAAATAATACTCACGGACGCTTTTGGAATTACAAGATTGTCTTGATTATGAATATATTATTTGTATTGTACAGAGTGAAATTCAACAAGGACCTGCTTATTGCATTGCCGGATGTTTTCCAAATAGATCTTGGGTCAGATGCAGAATTTATACTGTTGGCATCTGATGGTTTATGGGATTATATGAATACGTTTGTTTTTCAACCCTTCAGTCTGGTTTAATATATATTTTTGTAGTGCTTGCCAAGTAGCAGGCGGTACTTTTTGGTAGCTCAAAAGAAACCACTCACTTGTTAACTATCTATGTTTCAGCTCAGAAGCAGTTACTTTTGTCAGGAATCAGCTTCGGCAACATGGAGATGTACAGGTAATCATTCTGCTTTGTACTGATGTTTAGCTTCATTACAGTCTCATACCCAGAAAGCGTTTTTAATTGGCTCTCTGTTGTTGAATGTTCTTTGACTGTGTTGGTGTTCATCTTCCTGTCATCTTATTTCAGGTAGCTTGTGAAGCACTTGCACAAGCAGCTCTGGTAATGTGGAATATTCTGTATTGTCTTTTTTTTTTCAAAATAAAATAGTTATATTTTTTACTTGGTAACTTATAAATTATAGAATTGGAAATGTTCTGCAGGACCAACGTTCCCAAGATAATGTCAGTATTGTCATTGCCGACTTAGGGTATGCACATTTTTGTACTAGTATATATTTCTTTTATGCTGCTGAACTTGAAATTATTTGCTGATTTTCAACCTAGCTTAACCTATAATTTGCAAAATGGATATTTATTCAAAATTTATTCCCTTAAAAAATGTCTCCAACCTAAAAGCTGAAAATGAGGTAGTAGCAAAAAAGTAATCTGCAGCGCTTAGCCTTCACTTGCAAATTGGAATGTTCTCTTGTTGCACTCTGTTCATCACTCTCTTTGCAGTACCATCTATTTTTTCGTTGAGTTAAAAAGAATTTTGTCCCTCTAATCTACATATTGCCTTGATGTTGACTTCGTAATAACAGCCAAGGAGACTAAAAAAAATCAGAAAAAAAAGAATTCTTGAATGTAGTGTCCACTCAACAGACGCAGCTTTATTAGTCACCATCTTTCCAGTTTTATATTATAATTGAACTAGAGCTCTAATGTTTCCACTAATAATTTGCTGATATGAGCAACAATGAATTTCCTGGGACAAAAAATTCGGCGGAGAAGGGAAAAAAAAAAATGATACTGAAAAAAGTTTGCTGCTGCATACTTGCCCATTCTTAGGCATTCCAAACAAAGAGTTTGTCAGCTTCATATCTAAATATTATTAAACTGTTGAGAAAACTGAAAAGACAGGAAACATTTAATGAAAAATAATGGATTGTTTCAATTGGAAACCCATGTTCCTTATGTGTCCAGTTTAGACACAGATCAACATATTCTATCTTTTACATCTGCCTATTAAAATTTTACCATGTCATACTATCTGGGTAACCTTTGTTTTGACTTGCACTCAGGCGAACAGACTGGCAAAATCTACCCCTTGAGAAGCAAAATATTGTGTATGAATTCGGGCAGGCTTTTGCTACCATTGGAATTGTGTCGCTTGCAATATGGATGTCATCGCAGCTTTCATTATGAATGTGAGGGCTTCTGGAAATGTATATACTAACAAAGATTTAATGTTTTTACCTACATAGATTGTTGTACTAGTCTCACCCTTTCATAATATTGCTTTAGCTGTTCCAGAATGATCTCAAAGAAAAAAAAAAACATATTATTCTCATTCTGTATATCTCATTTCATCTTTGACAACTAACAAAATGCCTGTTACTGTGACTATGCTTCTGCTCAGCCACAAGCATTTCATGCATTCTGTATTTTGTTGTCATCTTTTTAGTATGTCACTGGCACGTCTACCCAAAGCTTTGATAAGATTGAACAAGATCTTAGCAATAATGGCCAATAATGTCTATGCAGATATGTTAGCACTTTGTGAAGCAAATGGATTTCTGGAAATTCTGCTCTCAGGGATAATGCCAAATGATGGAAAGTTTGGTGTTTATTCCCTTTACCTAATTGAATAGGAGCAGACTTGGGTTGAATGAGTGGGAAGGGATTCAATTAGGATTCCCTTTACCTAATTGAATAATATATTATTCTCAATGTCTTTCATTGTGGCCAACAAATGTGGGTTAGGACTAGAGGAAAATAGAGTCTGGTATGGTAGATTTTGCAATCTTTTGCCAACTTTTTATTTAGATTTCCTTGCTTTTTGGCTTTCTCAAAGATAATTTTAAGGTTTGACATTATTATTAAAAGAACCAAGAAATACTATAAATTTAATAAAATTAAACATACATAATTTTTATATCTATCTTATATACCTAGATAATACATTATTATGTAATTAATACTTAATTATATAACGATATATTATTATAATATACACAAATTATATATATATATATATATATATATATATATAATATTACTTATTATGAATTGGAGGTTAATCCTTTTAGAAGAAACAAATTTAAAAGTGTTAGTTTCATAAATTTTAAAATATTATAAATAAAAGTTTAAGTAAAGTCTAACGTGATAAATTAAGACAAAAAAAAATACAATCGATTTCATTTTAGTTTATAATTTTTGTAAGGGAGAATGATTATTTTCTAACATTTTCTTTGATTGAATGGCTTTTCTCATCGTCTAACGTTAAAAACGATCTTTTATTATCTTTCTTATGAATTCTATAATAAAGCAGTATGTTACATTTGATTACATTTTAAAGCAAAAGCATGAAAAGATGAAAAGGTCCTTGATCATTTGACTTTTGAAGTTTAAATATTGAAGTGATAAAGTTCAATTATTTTTATAACCTTGTAATAAGGTAAAAAGTGATAAAAATTAGCCTTCTATGATTTATTTATTACTTTAAAGGCTCAGATATTTTGCTGCCTTTCTTCTCCTTTCCTTGCTTTTCTAGTTGTCAATCTTTGAAGTTCCACTTGCAGACACCGATCACGGCCATGGAGGATCTCTAGATGAAACTTTGCCATGACCTAAATTAAAAGACCCACCAACAACCATCACCAAATTCAAAAAACTTTCTAATCAAATATTATCTATTAAACATTTTAGTCAGACAACAATCATGGAAGGAAGTGATAGTAACAAGAAGTTCAACAATGGAAGCCAGTGACAATGACAATCAAGCTTGACAACAAGACTCTTTAATCAACATTGCTTCCGTCGATCACGTCGTGCTCAGTTGCTTATTTGATGGCAAGGTCAAAGTAGTCATAGTTGTACTCCACATATCTGTTGCCTACTTACCCACATTGTGCAACGTTGGCTCTCCCCACCAGCATATCCTATGTTTTGGCTCTTTTTTGACTTGCGTTATTGACTTTGTTCTTACCACTGATTTCGATTCCTAACTAGTTCATGTTGACACCTCATACATTGAAGAGATGATGAAAAAGCAATAAAGAAAAATTACACAATAAAAAAGAAAACATGAAGAAAATCAATATATATATATATATATATATATATATATATATATAAAATTAAGATTTAAAATTCATCAGCTTTTTTTAATTTTTTTTGGGGTTGAAGTTAGGGAAAGGGTAGAATGATGATGTTATTTTTGTAGGAAATAGTTGTTCTTCCTTATAGTTTCATATCTGATGGATGTATATACTAGCTTTCACAGATTTTGAAGAACTCATGAAAAACATCTCTTTAAGTTAACTGACTCTATGTAGCTTCAGATTATCCACCAATTAAGGTTGAAATCGTCTCTCTGTACAAATCTTAATTAAAAAAATAATAAACTAAATTATTATAAATTGACTCAACCACCAAAATGAAAAAATTGCAAATGATATGTACATACTTTTATGTAAAAAATAAAAGGCTTAATGGTCATTTGCACAGCCAAGGAATATCTATGGGAACACTGTTGAGCATACAAAAATCTGTATTGGGCAAAACCTTCATCACATGGTTCTGTTGAATTGCCTAAGCACAAATTTATGCTCTAGTGATTGGCCCCTCATTCAAATTTTGTGATGGCTTGTACTTATCGGATGAGAAGATCAAATATTATACATTACCTCACATAAAAGTACCAAGCTTCAAAAGATGAAAAAAGAAAATAGAATTTTGACCTGAGCATATGAAATTCCAATCTTCAATAGCATATATAGGCAAAATATGTGATGATGGTGAGAAGAAAGAAAATATGAAAGGTTGAAAAATGTACGTGTCATATATAGATGATAGCACATTTTGGTCTTCCTGCCTCGAATTATTGCATCAGGACTGTACTCCCCCATCCACCCTTTTGGCCTTTCTAAGTGCTGGAAAATGACTCACCATTTCCGTTTGTCTGAGGAACAATAGGTGGATGCTCTGATTACTTTCATAGTAGTACGGATAAATTTAAAGAAAAAGAAGATTATTTTCCACCAAAGGTTGTTTTCATGATCCTTCTCACTTAAAATGTCAATTAAATTTTATGTAAACAGTGAAATTACTCATTAACCCTACTTAAACTTCAAAATAACGCCAAAACCCAGGTGCCTCCTCTTTCCACATCGACCCCAACATCCAGCCCTACGAAATCTCCATCTCCAAACAATATTTATAGCTACTCCAAACTCAGCAAGACATTGGAATTCCATTGACTACCATCTTGTGGGCTTTTGTTTTTCCCTATAAACCTCCACACAAACCTTAGAACTTTTTCTCAATTCAATTCATCTCTAATCACCTAATCATTCTCTCATACTGGCTCTAAAAAAGCCAAACGGAAGATCCACTAGTCATTGGCCCTTTTGAAAGCTACAAAACCTTCCGCTTCTCCTCCCCAACGAACCTAGGAGGGAATAGTATGTCATTGGCCCTTTTGAAAGCTAAGTATTGACAATGATACATGTTGATGCTGAAAATCGCATAAACGAGAAGTCATCGGATCATGAGTGTGAAACCGGTGCAGGGTGATTGACAACAATAGTGAATTATGAGAGGTTGAAAAGGTTTTCGTGATTATTGAGTATTTGAGTTTATAATTCGATAACTTAATAACATACTAGTGAAAGTGTCATCTCTAACCTTTTGTATAATTATTTATTTATAAGACAAAAAATCAAGATTATATGAATAATAATCCCTTGATTTGGTGTAAGTGAATTTTTTTTTTTTAACCGTGGCTAGAGATGCATGATAATTTGGAAATTGCAGTTATACGTTAAAGAGGTAGGAGAAAACAGTTATAAATGCTGAGAGTTACTCTTATTGTTATGTGGACAAAAAAGTCTTTTACTCGCATAATGCCATGGACTAAGGAGCAGTGATTGATCATTGCATGCAATTCATATAACTAATCATTGTATACTGGAATCCTGATGAGTTTGATTAAAAATGAGTATAACCGCACAACAATACAGGAAAGAGCTTAAGCAGAGCAAAAGAAAAATTTTTTATGGTTAAGTGTTGGATGGGTTGTGGTGGTGGTTCAAGTTATCATTCGAACCATACCATTTTCTTTTATCCTCTCCATTTAACTGCACGATTCTTTCTCCTTTGTTGGCGTACGGATCATGTCTCTCTGGTTCTTAACCGTACTGTTTTTTCTGCTTCAATTAATCGCTCAATGGTTTCTCCATGACCGAATCCAACAGATTCCTCTTTGGTTCCTGCTCTGGCTCTGATATCAGTTTTTGATGCTCAAGATGCCGAAGTTGTGGGAAAATGGTGACATGGCGACGAGGATTTCAAATGGACCTGTAGTGTTGTCAGGAGTGGAAAACTAGAAAGGGTGGTGCAGTTGCTAAATTTTGTGTAAAAAATCGTTTTTTAATAGTTGATTTTTATTTTTAATTTCCTTTCATGCATTTTTATAGTTAAAATTAGGGGAAGTTAATGTGAAAAGCCTTCTTTTTAAACTTTTCAAAGGAAAATAACTTGGCTTTTTTAGGTTAAATAGAACAAATTATTTTTCATGCGTACCTAGCGACCTAGGCCACACGGGCTGCACCTACTCAACTGTGCTACAATTTGAACAGTATATCACAGGTAAATGTCATACATAGTGTTTGAATTTCATGCATAGAAAAAAATTTTGCACATATCCAAACAATCCACTATCTCTGATGACTTTTTAATGAATTTTGACATATTCTAATGAATAAAATGATTGAAAATGATGTTTAAATTACTACTTTTCATATTAAAAATATTATAATATAAAGATTTTAGTTTTTTAGTATAGATTTACATTGTATATAGGTTTAGAATTTTTGATTGTAAATTTTCATTTAAAAACGAGCAAAACGAGTGAAATTGATAATATTTGCAATTAATATCATGTCATAAAAAGTTTAAAATCTTAAAGTAATTGAATCGATGTTTTAAAATGGTAGTTTTGTAGTGTTTTAGTAATCATGCATGATCTGCAGTTAGTATACACATCATATATGGTGACACGGGTTGGGAAAGGGAATGTTAAGTGCATTTTTTTTAATAACTTTTCAACTAGTCAAAAATACAATTTTTGAAGGTTTTTTGGGTACTTTTAATATAGTGAGGATTTTGGTACGATGGTTCAGTGAAATTGACCAAAATATATAATTGTAATACTCATTTTACCTTTAATAACGCTTCACTTTTCTATATAAGCATATCATTATCAATTATTGAAAAGAAACCATTTTTTCAAAATTTCCTTCTCACCTTGTTGATAAAATTTCCACATCGAAAGTTCGAGAGCACGGGAGGAAGTTCATTATCCAGGTATTTATATATATTTTTAGTGCCAATTTAATTTTTGTTATATTTAAAGAGTGATGACTTTATTGATAGAAATGATACATATGTGTGGTTAACTACAATTTATCATATATATATAAAGTGTATATTGATATGTTGATAAATTAGTTGGAGTTAAATTGAAATTTATCGTATATAGAATGTATATTGATACGTTAGTAGGGGTTAATTGATATTTTTATATATACTTAATTGATATGGTGTATACGTTATCATGTTACTAATGAATGAGTGAAATAAATTTAGCTTGTAAACTGTAACTTTTAAATTATAATATGTTAAATCGTAACCATTAAACTAACCTAAGCTCTAAACAGTAATACTAAAAAATGTGCAGCCTTGATCGCTTTAAAACTAAACCATAATATGTGCAACCTAAACTTGAAACTGTTATCCATCAGCCATTAACCCTCCATCATAATTCGTAAACCATCAATTATATATCATAAACCATGACTATCAACATAAAAAATTTGATCATCGTAAATAGTAAACCCTAGACATTAAACATCGGGAAACACTAAACCGTAAACACGAAATTTCAAACTATTAACTCTAAACCAAACATGTTGAAAGAACATTAAACCTTATACATTAAATTTGAAATCATGTAGAATGGAAAAATGTAAATTATGAATAATAAACGAAAAACTCTAATGTAGCGACCCCCGCCCCAGGCTACTGTGCGCTGCGGAAAATACTGTTCATATAATAATAAAATATTCCTGAGGCGGGGACCTCTACAGAAAAACTGCTGCTGTATAAAAATTTTCTTTATAAAAGAAGCTAATAACATAATTTACTGCGAAAGTAAATTAAATATAAGCGTGGAAAATCCCAGGCTACTCATGTATAGAAAATAAACTGTCATACAGTGTATACTAATATGTAATACACACATATACATGAGAAAACTAAAGCATGCGAGCCAACATGCTAACTGCTGCTGCCAAGCCATATCTCCAAAATCTCGCAGCGGTCTCGCTCCAACTCAGCCTCGAACTACTGACCTGCAAAAAGGAAACAGGGAAAGGAGTGAGTGACAAAGTCACTCAGCAAGCGTTTCCAAACACTACGCTCGCAGGTCAAAACAATCACTGACTACGTGACTCGTCACGTAGAAGGTTCTACTAGACAGTTTTCTTACTGAATTCTGTTATATTTCTGTTCTGTTACTATTCTGTTTCTCATCTGTTCCTCATGAGATACTGTACATGACAATGAAATGTATATGCTGATGTCATGTATGCTGAAAAGCTGTAAAACTTGCCCTCAGGCTTGTTTTTCTAAAAAACTGTCTTTTCTGAAAACTCTTTCTGATAATAAAACTGTGATCCGAAGATCCTGAATATATACGTATAGTATATCTGAAATTTGTATCAGAAAGTACTGAAAATCTCTGAAATATCTAAAAATATATGCTATGCTGGCCAGACTGATGAATACAGGGATTCGACACCCTGGCCGTGTGAGTTCAAAGTCCTACTGAATCTACTGATGCACAACCAGCACTCTCTATTGAGCTTGGTCAGTGACCATGTCCTCTGGTGGACGCTGGTTTCCCTCTCTAGCGGGTGTGCGAACTCACAGGTGCCCCCTCGTATCCACCCCTATCTGATATATGAAAAATCATATATGTATATCTGAAAATCATATTTCTGGATCCTTGGATCCAGTCTGAAAATATCTGATATGGCATGTCGTGCTAATGCTGATAATCATGCATGAAATGTTGATTTTCTGATATTAATTCTGAGTTCTGTGTGCTTAAAACTGGCTTAGAGTGGTTTAATTCTCTTTTAATATCTTTTTCGGATTTTTCTGAAGGTGCACGGGCATGTGATCTGGGACGCACGGGCGTGTGTCAAGGCACACGGGACCGTGTGCCCCTCGTGTTGCTGGGCATGTGCGGTTCTGGAATATTTTCATGCAAACTGGGCAAGGCACACGGGCGTGTGTACTCGGGCACACGGGCGTGTGGCTGCCTTTTCTTCTTCCTCCCGTGTTTCAGCGAACACGGGCGTGTGGAATTGGGGGAGAAAGCATACGGGCGTGTGTCACTCGGGCACACGGGCGTGTGTCTGGGTTTTCAGACGCACACGGGCAGCATGCACGGACGTGTCCCATGCAGAAAAGAGGACGCACGGGCGTGCCTCCGGGACGCATGGTCGTGTGCTCGACCCAGAAACTGCAGATGGCGTCTGGAAATCCAGAAATTCCCACACCAGCACTTCCACACTCCAAATCATCAAACATACACAAACTTTACTGCTACTAACATGCCCATAAACATCATATCATCATCTCAACATGCCAAATAACATACATCAAGCATAAATCTCATGTATATAAGCATATACACAAATAAGCATGGAAAGCCACTCAATCATCAATCATGCATCATCTCACAGCTCAAACATGCTGGAAATAACTCAATCAAGCACACATCAAGTTCACATAAGCTGGAAATAGCCAAACAGGCTCTGAACTCAGCGAAGGAGGTAAGGAAAACACTTA
Source organism: Anacardium occidentale (assembly GCA_026122585.1). Classification (NCBI taxonomy): domain Eukaryota; kingdom Viridiplantae; phylum Streptophyta; class Magnoliopsida; order Sapindales; family Anacardiaceae; genus Anacardium; species Anacardium occidentale. The sequence continues at coordinate 373,586 of JAJEJH010000028.1, forward strand.
CCTCGCGCCATGGAAACTCTATCTCTCTCCCTAGAAGACTCTGGATCTCTGATCTGAAGCTGAGCTGCTGGGGGATCTCTCTCTGGAACTCTAGGGTTCACTGGAGCTGAGGAAGAAGAAGAGAAAATAAGCTGGGAGCTGGGAAAACTGAAATCTGCGCGCACTGGAAAGAAAATAAACTAATAAAGCTGGCTGGGCAAGACACACGGTCGTGTGTCCTGGGCACACGGTCGTGTGTAGTGGAAAATAACCATTTCCACCCCCACATGCGCAGAAACTATAACTAAGCCCCAAAGGACTTCTAAAATGACTCTTCTACCCCCTAAAACTCTCAAAAAATGACAAATACACCCCTTGGGTCATTACATCTAAACACTAAGAAATGATAATCTGTAAAAACTGCATCCTAAATTGTACACATTGAAAAACTGTAAACCGTAAACAATAAATCCTATCCTAAAACATGCATACTAAAAAATTGTAACAATAAACACTAAACCATAAACTTTAGATCATAAACTGTAACCTTAAACTCTAAATATTAAACATTGAAAATCTATAATCCATTTCAAATCTTAAACCCTAAAGCCTAACCCTAAACCCTAACCTCATTTACTGTAAAACTTTAACCAATAAATTTTATACTGCACACCTTAAATTTAAAAAACTAAACTGTTAACCTTTGGATCATAATCGGTAAACCAAAACCCTCAATCTTAAATATTAAAAATTTCCTAAACATTAAACCTTGAAGATTGAAAATGTAAATTGTAAACCACAACCTTATTTACTGTAACTCGATAAATTTGACACAAACATATGATGATAATTTTTTCTATTATATGATTGACTGATATGGTCAAATATATGTTGATTTCATATGAAAGGAAACAAACAAGAAATATGAAATCATGAAGTATGTTAAAGGGCAATTGGTTCCAATTCTAAAGAACACAACAGGAAATATGAAAGCATGAAGTATCTCAAAAGGCCTTTTAGTCCTTGTACGGCTCACTCGAGTAGTCATTTATGTCATAACTTTATTCTCAATAATCTTGGATCAATCACACATTTTGAGACCAACAAACAACAGAGATTTAGATACATTTTCATAGCCTTAGGATGTAATATCTAGGCGTTTCAGCATTGGTGGTTCACACTTGTAAGCATGAAATTTAGGGACTCTCTTTATTGTTGTATTAAAGGACAACAACAATTAGATTTAACCTATGGATTTTGGTATTGGTGGTAGAGAGAATCATGATTCATGAAGTTCGTTTGCATTGAAGCTGAAGGAAGGAATTAGAGATGTTCTAGAATTGGTCACTATTTCATAATGACATGAGTAAACCCTATAGACAAAATAATGTGTTATTGACTAAATATGAATTCTATGAAAACATTGTGAACACCATCAATATCTTACCTTTATTGTTGATCATGTTTCAAGAGGAGCCTCGATATGATTGACATAAGAATTGAGAGAACTGACATGATCATAATTACATGCCAGCTACTTAGAAAGTCGGTCAAAGTTGACAACCATAACACTCTCCCATCTATCAATGACATGCATCTAATCCTCCTCTGTCGAGTGTGTAATCTGTCACTTATTGATAAAGGGCTCACATATAGGGGACTTAACAACAGAGGCCTTGACAAAGTTGGGATTAACTATTGTCTAATTCGTGGTCAGATCAAGATTAAGTACTAGTGATCCAAACAATGATGTCATTAGTATCATTTCAAACAATGAAGAATGGCTGTCTAACAAGCCCATGTACAAATTACAACATTATACCAATCTTCGACCTCTTTCATGTTTGACTTTTTCTATTGTTGGGTAATTTTATTTAGTATTAAACACCATTTTTAGTCAAATTTGATTCATAAAAGATATTACTATTAAATAATAACGTATGATTATTGAAAAATTCTTACTTCTCACATCTCCATAAAAAATTGTTTCAATGTCATCCTATCCTAAAATGTCCTTAGTCCTCCATCTTAGCATACAAGATCATGTTGACATGAAGATCTTGTCCACCCATTGCTCTAATGTATTTAACATCTTGTAATCCATAACTAAAAAATAAAATAAAATTAAAATGTGTTATGCAAAAAAATATAAATAAAAAAATTATGATACTATTATTTTCTCTCATACGACCCATTTACTTGGAATGTTAGTGGAAACCCTATAATGATATACTCAATTAGATAGGGGTCCTATTCAATTGAGATTTGCTTCTTTGCTAATCGGCTGGTAGAGTCTTTCATGGACTAATACACAAACTCCACTAAAACAAATGTCATGTAGTCATAAAAATTATCCTAAACATGTTTTCCCAAACAACTCATGTTGCCTCTCTAAAAACATCTCCCTAACTAATAAAATAGCATCTTGAGTGTCTCGTGTCGTCGCTTGCACCCAAAAATGATACTTTGATGTATATCTATGTGTCCTCAGGGGGTGCTCTACTTTACGCCTCTTTATCGCCTGTTTCCTTGCTATCATCTACATAGAACAAACAACTCATTAAGTTAGTTTTGAAAGTTAAATGTTTATTTTCAAAAATACAAAATTTTGAAAAAAACACATCAAATAACCCTAAATTCCCTTAACGGTGATTTGTGTTGACAAAAATAAAATAGATTTAATGCTTAGAATCAATTTACTAACCTTTAACCTCATTTTTGTCGTAAGAAGTTATTAAAAGTTGTCAAAAATTTATTAGTTTTTTGTAAGATTTAGTGTTTGCAAATTGGTATTTGTGACGCAGATGATGAGAAATTATGCACCACTTACTCAACACACCCTTTATATACCTAGGGTAGTTTCATCAATTCCCAAACCATTGTAATTCAAGTCATCACCGATGAGGATGTATAATATGTGGGGTGGGTGATTGTGCGCGTGAGAAAAAACGGCTTATTTCATTTAACCTAAAAAAAAAAAAACTAATTTTATTTGACAAGTTAATTGAAAAAAAGTATTTAAATTAATTTTTCTAAAATTAATTGACAAAACTGATTGAAAAAATGATATTTTAAACTTAGAGCATTAATCAACGTGATATTTTAAACATTATCATTTTTATTTTTTATTTTTTACAATATTTCAAAATAATTATGTTATAATTTGAGCCAACAATCATCATATACCTTAATTATATTATTAAATATTAAATAATTCCTCCCAATTGAGTAATAATATAATTAAGCACCGATATTTAAGAACTTCATTTATTCTTATAATATAACATTTTGCAATACCCAAATAAGAGTTTACATAATTAAATACAATGTAAAGTCATAATTGAAGGACTTCTAATACATCCCACAAGTAGTAGCCAGTGAGGAATGGCCATATTATTTTCACTGGATAATCTCATTTAAAATATGGAAATAATAATAAGCTATTCTCATACATGATCGAAACCTCTGGATCAGAGACACTAAGAAGTAGCAATTAATAATTTCTATTATCTTATTATTAACCAACTGATTAATTAATATGATATCTTCAAGACTTGCCTCCTCCAACTCCAGGTTTTTTCTTTGGAGGATCATGCTTTGTGTTGGCTCCTGCATCATCATAATCCAGCATCACTGAATTTTCAGAAACCAGAAGCTTCCTCGCAATATTCAGTCGCTCACCATGATACTGCACATAAACCAGAATCCATCCATGGTTTATCATAAAGCTACATCGTTAAACTTGCCGTGCGTGTATATTAAAAAACCAAAATCATCTCTATTTCCTCTTATTCTTTATTCTTGTCATGCATATATTTTTTATGAAATATCATACCCATTGTCAAGATATTGTTCTACCATTTCTCTTATCCACTGCAAATTGTGAGATTCAAAGCTCGTCCCTTTGATTTGAATCTACAACTTAATCTTTAGCAAGGAATCAAGAGAGAGGGGCACTAAGCCCTAATATTTGAGGTAGGACAAATTCCAAGGCAATATCTCGACAATAAACTTAAATGATAATTTTTTATGTCAAAGCATTAAAAATTATAAGTATCTGAGGAATAAATACAAAGAGATCCGATTTTTTTCATTTTTACATCTTGAATGTTTGTGAGCGTCTGTACCAGAGCGTTAATATTAAGAGAAATATTTTATTTATATGTACACAAACTTGAGTTTATTTATATATACAGAAACACACTTTGGTTATAACATGATGTATTTTACGGGGTTAAAGAGTACCTTATGAAGTGAGTATTTAGGGAACCTTTCCTCCTTAAAGCCTTCAACCAAGCCTGCAAGAGAGAAAAGATTAGCTATCACAATCTGAATTAATGTTACATAAACATTACAGTTTAATTTGATGCTTAAGCATATGCTATGTTAATGATTACCTGAAGACAACAAAGGAACAAGGAGGAGGAAAAGTAGAAGACATGCATTGATCTTAAGAGCCATGAGTGAATGAAGCAATGAGCTATGGGTTTACTTGACAGAGGAGGAGATTAGGGAAGGAAGGTGTGCTTTCATAAAATGAAACAAAGTGGTGGGAAATGGTGGGATGAACCCCACCCAATAGCAACAGAATTATTATGATGAAATGCATTATCCTAAATAAAGTCAACTGCACTATTTTTTTATGCTACATCAAGCAAAAGGGAGTAACAGTAATGAAACACCCCATTTTGTTTATAAATTGTATGCATGTGGACAAAGCAAATTGTCTCTTGCATGGCTCAAAATCGAAATCTATGGCTTACAATCGAAATCTATGGCTTTTGGGCATGTATCTTTTGTTTGCCATCAACTTAATAATCAAATTGCATAAGTCAATTTGCTTTTCTTGATCACTAGCTAGTCTGTAAAGACTAATTAATTAAAATGCTCCGCCATGGCGTCACTCTCGATAACATTTTTAAAATCTTCGGGTTCCCATTGTTTCAAACTTTCAAGTGGCACACTGATTAATTATACACGAATATTTGCAGTCATTAATTATTTCAATTAAAACAATGAAAAGTTGCTTAAGAATGTATGTACTTTAGACAACAATACAAAGTTAAGTTCCACTTTTTTCATCAACAGAAAAAACCACGAAATTGTACTCCATTGGGCTGCCGGCTTGTGTCATATCTTATGAATTCTTTTTAATTAAATTTAATTATTCACATTAAAAGTTATAAAACAGATGGATAGTAGTAGTTTGGCTCAGAAATTATTTATGGTTTAATTACAAATAAATATCCCTAAAAAAAAAATTATTATTAATATAAGTTTCACTCAAGAAATAATCAAATAGTAAGCAGATTAATTTCTTGTGCTTTATTTGTGTTTTGCTCTTGTTCTTGGAGCCTCCATGTTTTGCTTATTAGTAGTTTATTTGCCATTTAATATCACAGAAGTTTGTAGTTAGTAGTTGAACCTCGTTTAATAAAAAAATTCCATCAGATTTAATCAGTTAATTCATTCAAAATTAGTCCCAATTAGTTTCTAATTAAGCTTTTGATGTGAAATGTATCAGATATGTTAAGAATCTTAATCACATATTCTATCTTAAAAGACAATCCTCCCAGGTGAAGAAAACTCATAATTGTCAACATTAATTCCGACTAACATCTTTTATGACAGAAAGTCTATATGTTAAATATCATTAAATTCGATTGTTTCATATTAAAAAACGCATTTAGATGAGAGTTTAATCAGTTGAAATAAGTGTTATAATTATACATAGAACTCATATTTAAAAGTAATATTTCCATTTAGGGAGGGTGATTATATGAAAATTAAATGAGGACAAATGTTAAGATCATAAACAAACCAAAAAAATAATCATATTGATGTATTGTAAAAATATGTTTTTCTTATCTTTTTGTAAATTATGTGCCGTGAAATAATCAAAAATTTTTTGTCATATTGATGTGTTTCCATAAGAAAACTCATGAAAATTTGTTAAACTTTGTGTATAAGATGAGCATGATATAAGATCTGACCATTAAGGAGTATAATGTCCAAACACAAATCTGCCACTGAGATTTCCTTTTCCGTGGTACCGAAAGCCATTTGATTCTCATATTTCGACTTTTCATCATCACTTTCTAAGTCATCAGAATTAGATGGAGACAAACATTGTGAGTGGCTTACACATGAAATCAAATACAGACCCATTTCATAGGGTTGAATTTTTATCTAGTGGGAGAGATAGAGCACTACTAAAAGCTTTTTGACCAAACATTACCTATATTTTATAAATGAACTCCCAACACTAATTTATTTTTAATCATTCATCTAGACACAATAAGGATTAGGTTAATCATCTTTCAGGAGACAATATGTTTTTAATTAAGATGCTTAAGCTAAAGAGGCTGGTAATTCACTAATAGCACTTGCTCAAATTCTATTTCTAGAAAGCGTTCTAGGTTGTCGAGAAAGAAAATGATGGATTTTATTAGTGCAAACAAGCTCACACATACAAAATTATGATACAACTTGACACTATCAATGTGCAGTAATCAGAAGGAGAACATAATTATATATTGTGTGAGTTATTTAAGTTGTAAGGGCGTGGTTTAGTTTAAAGAATGCTTAAATTAAACTTAAAAGCAAATTCATAGGCTATGTTCGCTGTAGTCTTAAATCCTTTTTTTTTTTTTTTTTTTTCATTACCCAGACTTTTGCAACCCTATTATCACCAAGAATGTAAACGGAGATTTAAAAATTTCAGGACATCTGCAACTGAAAATAATTTCGTCATAATAATAGTGCCCTACCAATACCGTGGCTAGAGCTTTGAGGAAGAAGATGAAATGTTTTTCCAAGGTGGTGTTAGGCAACTATTATAAATGTGATGTGACTGCCACCATATGTTATCGAGCAAAGCAGTGGGCGCATGGGATTTGCCGGTTTTGTTCATTCTTTGAAAGTCCCTTTTCATTAGCTTTCACAACCACACACCTACTGTGAGAATGCACAGAATGGCATTGAGTCCAAAATTTAGAGAAGAAAACTTGCTACTGTAAGAGTCCAAAATGAATAGCCTCTTCCACTTCGAGCAGAATGAATGAATTCCTGCCGCTGATGGTGTCCAACCCACCTATGTAAAAAAATCAATCTCAGAAAATTATTTCTCAAACATGAACATAATTTGGACATCATATATTTATAAAAAATAGATACTCTAGATGTACATAATTCATCGATGAAACATAACCTTACAGAATTTCCAATAGAAATTTCATTTCGTATTACATTAAACGCACACCATATATTTAAAATTATGGAAACAAATCTGATGTTAGCTACGTACACAAAAGACTACAAGAAGTGGTAAGGATTTTTTGGCAAGTTGTGAATCCAACCACTCTGTTCTTGATCACTTAGATGTTCATCCTAACCTCTCGATATACTTTCCTCTTACGGAAAAGTTGCTAAATAATATAATAGATCCTCATATGCTATGAGTTTTCGTAAAATTTCCATGCATTCTTCCACTGAAGGGCCTTCAATATTTAGTAATGTACAAGAAGAATTTTGGCTTTCACTTGCACCTTCATGTACCGTACATCAAGCTTTAATGTTTATATCTACCATGGAACTTGTTCCCAAATGTAATGTAAATCAAGCTTTTTATGTTTAATCACAACGCATAACAATGTGGGAGAAACAACTCAGCTGAGATTCTGCAATAAGATTTCTAAGCCAAGCTATCTTTGTGGAGACTTGAATTAGAGCTGTATTTTCAGTATATGGGGAAGAGAGTCAACAGTTTGCTTCCTAGAAAACTGTCGGATCAAACTGTTCCCAAGATGCACACTATAGCCACTGGTGGATTGTTTGTCACCTAGAGTTCCAACCCAATCAGCGTCTACATAAGCTTCCACACTCAAAATTGAAGATGATTTAAACAGGAGCTCACGTTCGGTGTTCTTCTCACAAATCTCAGCACCCTCTTGCTAGTCTGCCATTGTAACCGAGTGGAACCTTTAGAAATTGGCTCAATCAATTCGTTCACAAGATTAGACAAGTCCGGTCTTGTCATAATAAGGTATTAGAGCGCCCCATAGGACTATAAAGACTAGGATTTTAAAAAAGTTCACTATCTTCAGGAAAGAACTCTACTTCAACTATCATGGGTGTTGAACAAGGGTTGACATCTTGCATTTGTGTCTTCATTAATAAATCAGAAGCATACTTAGATTGACAAAGGTGAAGACTCCCATAACTTCTATGCGTCCGCTGAATTCTCGAAGATTTTTCAAAGCAAACTATATCTGTAGCTAAAAAACTAGTGTCTGTATATATGAAGAATTTGTCCCAATTAAAGGTATATCATCCACATATACTAGGATATATACTATTAGTTTTTCAAACTTAAAGAAGGCAAACTAGAATCTACGACTGTTTCAAACTTAAAGAAGGACAAACTAGAATCTGTAATTGAGTTGATGAAGCCTTTATTCATGAGAGTATCTTTTAGCTTTTCATACTACGCTTGCGGTGCTTATTTTAAGCCATATAAAACTTCACCTAGCTTTCACACAAAATCAAATTATTTGAGGTCTATAAAACCTTGTGGTTGAGTCATACTTCCTTTAGCTCACCATTAAAGAAGATATCATTCACATCTATTTGATGGATTTGTCAATCATAAGTGACTACAAGAGAGATCATCATTCTGATGGTGGTTGCCTTTACAACAGAGTTAAAAGTTTCTAGATAGTCAATCTCAAGGATTTGTTAAAATCCTTTAATGACTAGTCTAGCCTGTAGTTTAGTTCTAAACTCTCATTTATGCCTCCATAATATTCATGTTTGAAGATTTAAAAAAAAAAAAACTAATTTCCAAGTTCGATATTTCTAAAGAATCAAAATTTTCTTATATGGCTTGAAATAAGTGACGACTATCTAGAGCTTCAAGTCACTTTGAAACTTTAATGTCTAAAGATAAAACTAATCCTGAAATGCTATGGGCTTGGGTAAAGATCATGTTTTGAATCTAGTGCTTATGGGATGATATGATTTGTTATGAGTGGAAACAAGGTGGTTTTGATGGTCAGATTGGTGTGGCAAAACAGCTTCTGTAGGCAAGGCAATTTCTAGATCAATTATTGAGTGGCTGTTTGGAGAATTAATGGTTGTTGATGATGTGTCAGGAGTTGAATAGCAGGAATGTCTATGTTCAGTATGTAGCTATTGTATTTTGATAAAAGAATTTGGGAGAAAGGTATCATTGGATAATACAACAGGTGTTTGGCAACTAGGAAGACTAGTGCTGATGGAAATTTATTGAGATTCTTTGTGACAAGGTAGGTTTAGTGTTATGAGTTCAGTAGGGATACTGTTCACTTCAGTTGATCTTAGATGAATTGTTTCAGTAGAAGTTTTAGAAGACTACTCGCTGGGAAGATAATGACTATTTAAAGAATAAAGGCTTGAAAGGTACAATTTGTCAATTAAGGAGTATTTTTGACAAAATGAGAATCAAATTTGACAGGAAAATCAGTCTCATCAAACTTCACACTCACTGTTATATAAAGTCTACCTAATTAGCTTGGGCACTTAAAACCTATAACCAAATAAATATGCATATTTTTGGGTATGATAACTTGAATGAGGCTAACAAGAGCATCCAAACATTATTAAGAAGGTGTAATCCACTAGCTGATTAAACAAGGTTTGAAAAAAGGTTGAAACAGACAAAACTGAAGAAAAGCAACAAGACTAGCCACCAATAATTGATTGGCGTTCTAGCTTGAGAGTGCAAGGCTAAGCTAGTCTCCACTAGGTGTATGTTTTTCTCTTTTCTCTTCCATTTTGTTGGTTGGTGTAATCACATGGATGTCTAAAATCTATTCTTTTCTTATAGATAAGGAACAAGACTTCTAAATTCACAAAATATTTCGAGTACAAAAATAATTACCCGGTTACAAAGGTGTTCAAATCTCTTGTGTCACATCAATTTTGTAAAGCCTTGAATTATAAATAAGTATGGTCTCAGATAATTTTTTTTTCTTTTAATGTCTCTATTTTTTAGATTAACATAGGAAATATAGAAAAGAATGTAAAAACTTTGATATTGTAAAAAAATCGGAGGACTTAAAAACAGATGATAGAACTCTTTAAAAGAGAATAATTTTTGTTTCATCATCTTTAACAAGATAACAATTAGAATTAAACATAATAATAACATTATTATCTTTAATAAATTTCAAAATACTCAATAAATTGGTAATTATCCTAAACACACATAAAATGTTCTTTCAATGAAAAGAAAAAAAAAAAAAAAAATCTATTTGTCAAGGATAGGGGTAAAGAACAAGAACCTATGTGTGAAATGTTCAAGCATTCTCCCTTTCAACATAAAGTTGAAGAAAGTTAAGCTGGCCTACATAGTTTGTGTTTGTTGTCCAGGTGATGAGACCTTGAAGTAACATTATTAGTAGCCCCTGAATCCATGTACCAGGTGGGGTTCAGCCACTGAATTAGGTGTTGGATTGAAATTTATCGACACGTGTATAACATCATCATCAACAAAATTAAAAAAGAATCAGAGATAAAATTATTCACAAAATCCATTTAATTTCAAAACATTACTTGAAAAATAGCGTATGATACGAAGCAAGGCTACAAATACAATGCCCCATTCAGACCTAGAAATGTCATCACAATACGTGACATTTCAATATATCACTCCCTCTACAAACGCAAATATTATATATGATTACACAACCTTAACAAAATAAAATTCTGTACTTTTTGATAGAAATGAAGCAAGACTAATTGCGGGAAATAATACAGCCTTTTTATGAATAGATGCATGAATTCAACCTTTTTGACTAACAAGGATGATATGAATATGAAATATGAAGGATGCACCAAAATGCAAATTGTTGTGATGTCAATTTTGGCTCAAACACACTCCCACCAAGTTTACAAAAAATGAGATGTAGGAGATCAAATACAACCCAACCATGACAGATGATGCAGACTCAAGTTAAGGAAAATCAGTATTGAGAACTGGTTGAAGGAAGAAGATTTCCAAAATGCTGTTGGTTTTCAAGTGTCACAACATTTGAACCAACTCCTCGCAGTCGTTCATTCCAGCCACCTGAAACCATGTGGGTGATGAGCACTAATAAGGTCTTATCTCTAACAAATTTTTGGCCCACCACTGATGATGTATAATCAAGGATGTTGCTGTTAGCTCCTCTTACTCCCCCAACTCCAATATTTCTTGATCAACAATAATTATATTTCGATTTAAGTTTTTTTTATCGAGGAATTCACCAACTTCAGCAATGTGCCACTTCCTCCAGGACCTAAAAACAACCCGACCCTTGGTGCTGATGCAAGAGTTAGCAACAACTAGAACCACAATGACTTCTGTTGTCTGAATATGGTGATGACCTGACACATGCAGTCCTTGACCCCAACTCAACACACCCAAATGCATGCAGGGATTTGTAAAAGTAAAAGATTATGCATGGTGGCAATAGCCTCAAACAGAAATGGCCTTACTAATGGCCAACTTGGCCCATTCAGCAGATTCTTTAATCATATGGTCATCCGAAGACAAGCATTCATTTAAAAACTCTTTGCTTGAAAGCGATTGCTGAATCAAAGAACCTGCATTACTTCCCAGTGTATCTGCTAGATCTCCAAGGAGCCCAATAGCTGTCTTCATCACCACATCATCCCTACAGTTGAACAAGAAAAGAAAGTTATAAACCATTACAGCACACACACACACTCTATCAAAATGTAGGTTACTAAAAGTTTTTAGAGTAAAACTCACATGTCTTTCTCCATGTATATGCTATCCAAGAACTGAAGGATATGAGGTGCATAAGGAATCAAGAGCTGGGTTTTTGGAGATTTCTTAAACCCTTGGAAAATCCCAGAATATGCCTCCAAAATCCCGTTTCTCAGAGAATTGGTGTACTCTGTCATATCATCATCTGCACCTGATGTGTGGGCAGACAAATCAGCTGCACTCTGAAGCATAGGCATGGCATACATTAAGTACTTCTCAAAGTTTTCTCCTATTGCCAGTGCTATATCACCAAAGCATGAAAATATGGGTGGCTTCACAGATCGGTGCAGCTGGTTGCTTGATAAATCTTTGAGAAGTTGTGTCATAATCCCATCACAATAAGGAAGAACTTTTTCCTCCAATGCTCTGCAAATATCTCCCACCACACCTACAGTAACAGCACATACTTGATACTCCTCAAAATTCTGAAGACCCATTTCCAAATATTTATAGAACTCTGGCAGGTATTTTGCAAAATCAGGGCCCGTTGCATAGGCAAGGGCTCCAATGGCAAGCATGGCCTCCTCATGGACAGTTGCACTTCTGCAAGCAAAAACCCTGAGGAAAAGTCCCATTATCTGATCAGCATACTGCATAAAGACATACTTAGTTGGCTCTGCAGACCCTAGCTTCTGAATAATGACCTGTAAGCAACCACAGAGAAGTCCTTGTAACTCACTCTGTTTTTCTTTATCATCAGACGAAAGTTTCTGCCCCTCAAGAGTATTATGAAGCTCCATCAAGATGACAGGTACCAGTTGCAACACCATGGGTGCTGTTTCATCAGTCGAAGATCTAACTACCTCATTCAATGTTTCATATGCGGCAGTCCTTAATCGTGACTCCCCAGCATCTTCTCTATGAGTGACAGTGAGAAGGGACTGAACAATTTCCTGGAAAAAGGGAGTCAGAGGAGATGATGGGCCCACATCCTCATAACCTTGGGCGAGAAAATAGAGAGCACCACAGGCCTTCTCAGCAACATTTGGAGTGTCTTTCATACTCTGCAACAGAACCGTGATGATCTGTTGACAATTTGCCGGTGTAATTATGGGTGTATCTATGGTTGAACCGTGAAGGAATTCAAAAATCCTTCCTAGGGTCCAAGCAGAAGTGTCTTTCACTTGGTTGTTTGGATCCTTTGTTAAAGCATTGAGCATGAAGGTTAAAGCAACATTAACAACATGTATTAACTTGTCAGGTGAAGGACCCTCCAAGATTGAACCAAAAGCATAGGTGGCTGCCTCCCTTTGCCTCCAATCTGGTTTTGTTATATTTTCTTCAATGAAAGGGATCACAAGCGGAACAATATCATCTCCAACTGTCTGTGCCACCAAACCTAGACAGGTGCCCCCAGCCATTGCAATATTCCAAGCTCCCTCATCCTGATCCTGATCCTCCTCTTGCTTAAGGAGTGTCTCCAAAAGCATTGGAACAAGTGCAGGAAGCGCCTGCTTAATAAAGTAAAAGCAACGAATATCAGAGTCCCCAGTAAAATCACCTCCATACTCTTCTAAGATATCTATTTCTTCATCACAAATTGAACTCCAGAACTCAATGGCTTGAAGAGCAACAGGTTCCTTGTCTTCTCTCACAGCCTTCGCTGTGATGCTATAAATGTCCTGCATATAAGGTGCTAATTTCTCATAGTATGTTGATGAAATGGAGACAAGACACTCAAAAGCTGCCTGTCTTATCTTCAAATCAGGGGATTGTGTTGCCTCACAGACAACCCTCATGATATAATCACGCTCCATGTCATTACTAAAGTTTGCCTGAGCGAAGCTCAGGGCATTGTGCAAGGCTCGCGTAGCAGCAAGCCGAACATCATTGTTCCCTTCATTAGCATTCATACCTTGAACCACAGCTGTAAGTATGTTATTTACATGGTCTTGATCCACAGCATCAGGAGACACTTCCTCACATATGTAACCAAGAGTTTCTAAAGTGGCTTGCTTAATATGAGCTGGCAGCTGGTGAATATTTGATAAAAGTGAACCTATCAGCTCAGGCCATTGTTTCTGTGGCAACTCAATGCCTGCAACCTTGGCAACAACTTGAGATGCAGTTGACCAAGCATCAGCCACAGGAGATGTGAGGGTCTTTAACAAACATGTCTTGATCTGAGTCTTCACAATGACATCCATTGACAACCATCTTTGCACAAGTTCAAATTTCCTGTGTTGTTCCTTGGCATCCAAGGCATTTTTAAGTATCAGACCTGCTAATTTTCGGCTATCAATAGGCTTGTCATCATTTGCTAACTCCCCAGAAAGAGACAGTAAGAAGCCAGGAAGATTTTGCTCCTGAAACTGTTTCAAACTGTCTTCTGCATGCTTCCGCACAGTTCCATCTATTGATTGTGCATTCAAAAGAACCTGGGTAACTTCCATTGCCATATTTTATCTGAAGGGATCAGATATCTAATCAGTCAGATGCATTGCCTTCAAAACTAACTACACTTAAAAAAAATATACAGAAAGCAAAATCATATACACACAATTCTCAAAACCAAACACAAACCAATAAAGAACTAAAAGAAAAATAGAATAAATACAGCGAAATGATCAAGCGTACAAATACTCTAAAGAAGCAGAATTAAAAGTTTCAATGGAATGGGTAAAAGTCATTGATTAATTACCCTTTCAACATATAAATAAATAATAAACTTATAGACAATGAATCCAACAAAGTTGAAAATGAATTAAGCAGATTAAATAGATGAAATAATAATCAACAACAGTATCACATAAGTTTGCATATGTATCAGAAAAATCATCTATATACATATTGTTTCTATGGAAACCAAACAGCATACTCTATTATTAGAAATCAAACCTTAGTAGTAATCATACATAATTCAAAACACAATCTTTAAAAGCAAGAACTAAATAGAAAATATCACAGAACCACACTCTCATACCGTCAGAAATAGCATACTATCATTATAAAAAATAATAGTAATAACCAAATCAAAGAACTAAGCCCATCGTTTTTAATTAATTAATTAATCAATCATAATATTATTACTACGGAATTCTTGTGCCAAAATTAAGCTACAGTAAATAGTGATTAAATCAATCAGCATCATTCATATAGATAAAATTCTATTTGATCCATAAAGCTCAATAAAATCAGCAATAAATTTAAATCTCGATCCATTAAAAACCCCTAAATTTATTGTATTATAATAAAAGATCAAATCAGATTGGATCTGAAAAACATCTTACCATTGGATCAAAATATTTAAAATATGACAAACAAATAAACAATTAAAACAGCAATCATGCTGCTAAATAAGTAGAAAGTTTCAGATCGAACAATAAATTGATCCAAATTAAAAACGACCAAACTATTGAAAACAGATCGAATGCAGGTTTTTGAATAGCATGGCCGGGAATTCAAAAGCAGAATGGATAGAATTACCCGCAGATGACGAAACCGAGTATGGCAATGCTGTCAGTGATTTGGAGGGTGAAACGGCGGGTACTGAAACCCTAAGAGAAAGAGAAGGAGAGATGAAAGATCGTGAGAGACGCAGGCATGAAGCGAAACTGTGCTTGCAGACTCCTCTAATCTGAATGAATATTAGTTGTTAAACTTCGAGGGAGTTATCGCATACTGATGGCCTATTTTAATCATTTCCTACACCCTCGCTTTTAGCTGAATCACCAAGTCAGAACATCATCATCTGAGAATAATTTTTAAACGTCCATAAGAACCCTACAGTTTAATATATTAACCAAATACCCCTTAAGTTTCAACAAAATAAAAAAAAAATCTCGGTGTTTGCTATAAACGACATTTCAGAGTCAACCAAAGATTGTACAAAATAATAAATTGAGTTGGACTTCCAAATTTTGAAAAAGGACAGATGCCACAGTAGGATGTTAAATAAAAATTAAATGTATTACTTTCCACGACCCTTACTCATATTTCATCATGAATGTTCTGCTGCATAACTAACACTACTCTAAAGCCTTCACACTTTGAGTGGCATGTAATTATGGAAATATTCCTTTGGTCTTTCTTTGTTTATAAATTTCGTATTTTCTTTTCATGTTTCATGCAATGTGCATAAATTTTGTCTTATCCTTTTTTATACATTATGTTATAAGTAACCAAATACAAAAATAATGATTGTCAACTCAATATGCGAATAAACGTCATTTGTCTAAGAAAAGCAACTTGTTCATTAGCGTATGTCAAAGAAAACCAATTATGTTGCCAATTTCAAAACGTTTCATTTTGTATAAATAATTAATAAAAGAAGTGTTCTATTTTTTATATGGGTATTTTTGTTTCACTTTATTTGTTTATTCTTTAAATATATTATATACATGTGAATTGTTTCAATGATATGGATCTCTAAAAGATAAAACTATGGAATTGTTTTCTATATATATGATACTAATTGGGGAATTGTATCACATAATAGACATGTTATATGTCTTAATTGACTATCATGAGATAATATTAATGTAAGTGATTACAGAAGTTATATCATGAGAGCATTAGTGTGAATTAACAGTTAGTAAATTGTTTTTCAGACATAACCAATTATAATGAATCATATGAATATTTAAATTTATTTTTTTAATTTAAATTTGAGTTGTTGTCTATAAGACTATAACCCTTCCATTGCATCTTATTAATATAAAGGATCATACGGAGGAATGGGATGGTAGGACCAATCATACTAGATTACATAAAGATAGGTAAGAAGAGTCTTAGAAAGATCTAGCTATCCCCATAAGGCTTCTCTCCAAAATCAAGCTACTCTAACGACAACCTTTATTGAAGGCACTATTCATACTCTATCAAAACATTTTTCAAAGCCATTGGTAATATAATTGTGGATATAACCTTTTGAGCAATGAATCAAACTACGTTAAAAACTTCTCTGGGTCTAATTCATACACACTCTCAGCCATTATTCTTATAGTGGATAACAAAGTTATATAATTGATTTTAATTATCATTATTGTAGTCTTTTTACACAAAATTCAAAACTATATAGTTGGTAACAAAAAAATTGCATCAATAGTTTGCCATTAAGAGAACATTCATAGAAAATTTTAATATATTATCAATCTTTGACATACTTTCTTTTAATCTTCTACAAAAAGCAAAAATAATCCAAAATTTGCTAATCCTGGCTAGAAAAGATTTTCTAACACTACCCCAAAAAAAAAAAAAAAAACCTCAAATAACCATATCCTCAAATACATGTTGATAATAAATATGATAATAATGTATTATAAAAACAAATATATAATACCAAACAATAAATATTATTCAAAATATTGTTTAGAATGGACTCCATAAAATATTAAACTTAATTTTATAACATTCAAGAATGATTTAAAGAAAGTATGGACATTTCTAAGTGTTGCAAGCGAATTTATAATTATATTCCAAATTTTATAATTTATTTTACGCAAAATTTGTCCTAATTTTAACATAAATTATGTAAAGTCTTTGTTGGTTTATAAATTTCAAATTTATCTTTTCATGTTTCATGCATTGCACATATGCTTTGTGTTTTTTTTGGTTATGTTTAGCATTATATAGTAAAACTCTTTATCAACTAAATTTAAGGAATAACATTCAAAGAAGTAACTAGTCACAAAAATAATAACTAGCAATATGGCATGTGGATAGACATCCCTCACCCACAAGAAATGACTTAATAACTTTAATTCCTTCGTTATCTTGTGTCAATGTGGGAAACAATAACTTCTGACTCAATTAGGATAAGATTGTTATTTTATCTTTACGTAATATAATATTTGAATTATTACCGTTAATGTTATACCTCTCACTTTTAACCTATACATATAAACGATTGTACAAAGGAATGACATGGTATGATAAGTCATAACAAAATACATAAAAGATATATAGCCAAGAGGACTTTTGAAAATATCTAGCTATCCTTCTTAGTTGTCTCTCCATAATCAAGTTCTTCTTAAGAAGTTCTCAATTAAATGTTATTTATGCTCTATCAAAATATATTCCTAGGGTTATCAATTATATAAGTCTATTATAGGCTCTTAAGTAGCAAGTCAAACTATATTAAAAACTTTTGTGTATCTAATCACAGACACATTTTTAACCACTCTCATTAAAGTGGATAATAGAGTTATATATCTAATTTAAGTATCACTCTTGTAGTTTATCTTATTCAAGACTTAAAATTGTATACATTAGTTGATTATGAAAATATGCATCTATAGTTTGTTATTATGAAGGGCTTCGTGAAAAATGCCAACTTATGGTCAATCTCTAATGTGCCATTCTTTTGATCTATTGTAAAAGACAAACAAAATCCAAAATTTGCTAATTCTAGGTTGAGCACCCTTTCCAAAACTCTCCAAAAAAAAAAAAAAAAAAAGCAAGAAAGACCTCACATGGTCATATCCCTAAAAACTTGTCAATACAACAGATAAACAATCTACATTGTAAAGATCCTAAAATTTGACATATAAATAACTTTTAAGGTATATAGTGTAACTTAACAAGAGCAAATAACTTACATTGTAGTGTTATTACTTATGGCGTGTACATATGATTTTTGAAGCAAAGAGGTTCATTAATCTTAGGCAACATGCTCACTCCCCTCACACCATTTGTTAATGTGTTCTTGTTCATGTCATGATGTATGTAACTAAGAATGTGTAGTTCACACTCAATGTATGACTAATACCTCATAACGAGCTGACATCTGACGTTATAATGGTGACAACTTTTAGTATATAGTCATTAATTTACTCATGTCTTGAAAAACAAAGTCAAACATGTCACCTCTATGGCAAGACTAAGGACCTAATTATTCTAAATGATTAATCATATCAAGAGCCATTCACTTCTTAGATAACCATTACTCACTCTTGCTAACATGACTACCATTTACATGTCTTTGAGTAATGAATAAAGCGTATGATGACATAGAATTGCTCTAGAAAATATTATTCTATATGTCATAAATGGGACAAAATAGATTAACAATTTGGACTAAAATCTGTCCAAACCTACCCCAAAATAATGTCATACATGGTAATAAAGTTCTTAATTCTACTGTTGGTGCTTTTTAGTGCGGTGCGGCAAGCAGGAGCAATCACACCCTAAAATGAACTTACACCACGAGTTACAGTTGTTATTGGGTTTGGTTGGGTTGGGTTGGGTTGGACCAGTTCTTATCATCCGATGGGATCAGATTAAGACTTGCAAACTCATAGATCTTTGGGCTCGGTCAGGCTTAGGCTGATATTTTTAAGGGACTTGGGTGTATGTCTAATGGATGTTTAGTGGATTAAACTGTAGACAGCAATGGATTGGTTCGTAAACAATATTATATTATATATTTTAAAT
The DNA here is from genome assembly GCA_026122585.1 of Anacardium occidentale. Lineage (NCBI taxonomy): Eukaryota > Viridiplantae > Streptophyta > Magnoliopsida > Sapindales > Anacardiaceae > Anacardium > Anacardium occidentale. The sequence goes on from JAJEJH010000028.1 coordinate 392,751, forward strand.
CTTATATATATTTATAATAATTAACATATTTTAAGATTTAAATTTAAAAATAAAAAAGTTCCTATAACAGCTTAATCGGCTTGCCCGTGGACCTAATCTTAAGGTCTATAATCCAACCTGTAGGCAGAGTAAATTTTGTACCGAATTGTCGCATGACTTGGCCTATTTGACCCTTCTACCATGGGTCACTAATAAACCGAGGCGTGTTTATCTAAAATCAAATGATATGGATCTAATTAAAATAAAAGGTAGAATTGAAAACTGGAAGTGGAAGAAACCCAACAGGAGCCACTGTTTTCGTTACTGAATTTCCCGAAAAAGTTGGTGAATTTGATGTGGGCTAATGGACTATCATTTTACTAAATTTAATAAAGGAGTGTTATTTATCTCTAATTTAATTTAAAATTACATGATCATACCGAAACCATTTTATAAACCAGTCAAACTAATACAAAAAAAATCGCTATATCAAAATAAGCAAAATCCCAAATAAATGTACCTTCATCAGCCAAGAAGCCGTAGCTTCCTTGGTCAGGAAGCCTCGGCCAGTAAAGGCTGCGGCTAGCGACTTCACGTGGCTAGCGAGGCGGCGTCTGTGACCTAGAAGGGCAACAAGTGACGCCTTGCGTGGCGGCTTTTATGTCTAATTAATTGAAGCGACGAGCGATAGGAATGGCGCATAGTGGTTGAGCTTTTTGTAAGGTGATGCCAAACTTGTCTTCCATATTCATCTTTTCACCATCAAGCTTCCAATCAAAGGAGTGAATAAGTGAAGCCAACATTAAATGTAACATTTTGATTGCCATTAACACAGCGGGACAGATTCGCCGTCCAGCACCAAACGGGATGAGCTCAAAATGTTGGCCTTTAAAGTCAAGATCCGAACCCAAGAATCTTTCTGGTATAAAAGAGTTTGGACTGTCCCATGTTGTTGCATCTCTGCCAATTGCCCATGCATTTACCAAAACTTTCGTATCCTTCGGGATTGTGAACCCGCTGAGTTCTATATCTGCTGAGGCTTTTCGAGGCAGTAATAATGGAGTTGGTGGGTGCAACCTGAGAGTTTCTTTGACAATTGCTTGTAAATAAGGTAAACTACTGGTGTCTGATTCTTCGACTTGGGTCCTATTTCCAATAGTCTGTTCCAATTCCAGTTGAGCTTTCGATAAAACTTCCGGGTTCAAGATTAGTTCTGCCATTGCCCATTCCAATGTGCTTGAAGTTGTGTCAGTGCCGGCCACAAACAAGTCCTGTTAAATAATTGTTCAAAAACACAAAATCTGTTACTAAAAGGGGGATTTTAATTAATAAATAAATTCAAGTAAACAAAGAAGATGATTAACCAGAAATAAATGTTTGATGCAGTTTATATCAATCTCTTGGGTGATATTGAGTAGAATATCTAGCATGTCTTCATTACGACCATCTTTTAGCTTCAAACGTTGATCAATGAAGCGATCAAAGAGCTCAAACATCTTTGCGAAATTAGTTTCCATGCGACGCCGGATGCCTTGGGGGTCAATCTTTTTAAGCAACGGAAAATGATCGGCCAAGTTAGGCTGTCCCATGTCTACCATAATATTCCACACAAGTTCCTTGAACTCTTGAGCCGTATCTGAAGTAGGATCTGCCAAATCAACAGAGAAAATGGTGCGAGACAGCATATTAAGACTAGTAGTGAAAGCGGCTTGTCCGATATTTATTGCTCTACCACGAGTACAACTTTCTTCAACATAAGCAACCAGTTCTTGCACTTTCTTGCGCCTTAGGTCTTGACCGGCTTCAACTTTCTTACTAGAGAAAATATATGAGTTGCATATTTTCCTGAGATTTCTCCACTCTGCGGAGGCCGGTAGCCATGGCATTCCAAATTCGTGGTGTTGGTGAGCAAGGAGAGAGTCAGGAATACTTCGGTCACAGAAAAATTTGTCATGAATTTGAAGCACTTGTTTGGCCATGGATTGAGAAGAAATGACAACGGTAGTCACCTGGCCAAGTTTAAGACTAATTATGGGGCCATGGACCATGGCAAGTTTTGCTAAAGACTTGTGAGGCTTGTTTCCAAGATCAAAGAGGTTTCCAATGAGTGGATATTTTACCGGCCCTGGAGGAAGCTTTTTTGAACCTGGTTCGAGTCTTCTTGCTATGGAGAGCAGGGATATGATTGACACCCATGCCAAGAGAAGCCACAGCATGCAGCAGGAAACACCCATTTCTAATTATCTTATAACTGAAAGCCTTAGAAAACAGAGCACTAGCTTAACATCGGATTGGATTTAGGCTAATGCCATTGGAGAATAAATGGCCAGGAAAGGGGACAGCCAGCAAAAATATCGAGCCAATTGTTAGTTAACAAATTGATGAGGTGCTTATCATGTACAGTTAAGGTCTTCGTAGGAAGACTTCAACTGTTTTTAATAATAGCCATAAAAATCTCCTCCACATTATTATAATTTTAAAATTAAAAAAAAAAATTACTAATTTGATAAAGCAAATGACAAAATGGCTTCAGATTTTATACATTGAATTATACTAAATATATTTAAATTTTTTACACCTAAAATAAAGATGACTTTCTAGAATAAGATATTCAGACTTAAATTGTTTTTTTGGGGTAGGACTGAACCGATTTTAGTCCAAAATCGTGTTTGAAGGTGCAGGAATTTCTTCACTACTTGTATTATTTTCAAAACTAGTTTAGATTTTTATAAAATAATTTAACAAATTAAAGATTTACTTTACCTAAAAAGAGAAAAGAAAATAATATAAATATTATATACATTCACTATAATATGAATAAAACTTTACTATATAAATTTTTGTCAATGTGTATATATAGTTTAACTAATAGATATTTATATTTTTTTTTTCTCAAAATCAATTAATTTAAGGGTGTAATTTAGAATTTTTATTATATATTATTTTTTATATTGTATGTGAACCTATTTTATCTATTGTTGTATCAAACATAGTTCAATAATGTCATCGTGGAATGATTCCTCCCGAATTTTAACGAAATAACAATTTTTCAAAGTTGAAAGTTTTGGTCTTTTAAATTTTGAAAAACTTATTTAGCTATACATTATTCATTTTTGTTGATAAAAATATTATTAATAAAAATCTCACTTCTCCTTTCCTCTTATTCTCTTTTTTTCCCTTTCAACTATATATACTAACAAATTCGACATAAAATTTTAGTCATTAAATATTTAAAAATCTAGATAATCTATGAATTTTAAAAAATGAAACCACATATTTAAAATGATGTTGAATCAATCTAAATTTGATTGAAAATGTTTAAAATACCAAATCAACAATACCTTTTGTCTTTCTTGTCACTGTCTTTTGAATGTATTTTGTAGGTTTCATAAGACTATTTGGGAATTAGTAAAATTTCATGTTTTTGGGAATCAATTATCCACTTTTGCAGCACGTTGGGATACTATACATGTCTCAACTGCCTCCGACTATGTAAGACAATTTAATTTATAATATGGACCGAACGGACTCATTAAGAGTCTATTATTTAACATTAATAATCAACTTTTTAGATAATTTGTCAAATTGTGACAATTAGATTATCAAAATTATGATTATTGATAACCAAATAATCATAAATTATACCAAATATAAAACATCTAAAAGTATCAAATTATTACAATTTTTTAATTGAAAGAAGTGAATTTTGTTTTTTTTTTTTTCAAATCTAATTTTTAGATTTTTTTATTGAATAAATCAACTTTCATTTTTTTTCAAACGAAGAGACAAAACTCTCATTATTTTTTCTAACAAAGAGACATCGAATTATCACTTAACTTTCAATGACGTTAAATATAAATGATATAATAAATTATTCCATGAAAGGTTAATATAGTTATTTTGATGCATTTTCGTTCACATATTGTGAGCTAACATAAATATTTGCAACCCATAAAAAATAAAATTATACTTTTTCCCCAACCTTTGTTTTTTTTTTTTGCAAACACTCAAATAAACAAAAACTACCAAGAATAAACTTTTTGTGCGACCAAATACAGTACAAGTCTGGCTTCTTTATTAAAAACATAAGTTCAATCTCTTTGATAGTAGGAAAAATATGATAGATATCTTATGGTAAATTAACAATGTTCTATGTACAAACGTGGGAGTATATAAACAACATGAAACCAGATTTTTGACAACTTGAAAAGCTTATAGTTGAAACATTTATAACAAGGCAAAATGACTTAATCCCACCCAATGTTTCTCTAAATGACAAAGTCTCACCCATTAAATTTTGAAAAGTGAAATGCTTACCTATACAACACTTTTCATCCAATTTAGTTAACATTTTTTATGAAATGATCAAAATACCCTTAATTAAAAAAAAATAAAAATTGTAATAAAAATGTTAGATAATATTAAAATAAAATAAAATATTTAATAAAAACATTACAAAATTTAAAAACATTACAAAATTTGAAAAACTGGTCATCATCGCCGCGACAATAGCAAACAGAAACTGAATCAAAGGGTTAAGTCTAGTCATCACTACCATCGATGATAGTAAAAAACAATCACTAAGCACTTGTTCGACCACTTTTGGTTATTTCTAATCTAAAACGAAATAATCTCACAATTTCATTCGTCATTATTATAGTCTATTTTACGTAAGATTTTATATTTTATACTTTCAATTAATAACAAAAAATAACAGCAATAGTTTGACACTAAAAAGACTTCTCTTGCCAAACATATCCATGCACCGTCAACCTTTGATATACCATGCATTCTTTTGATGTCTTGTAAGAAGAAAAACAAAATCGAAAATCTATCAATCTCAAACAAAGCATCATTTTTAGGACTCCTCATGGAAAGATATCAAAGAAGACATCAAATGATCATACCTCTTCAGACAATTGACCCCACAAAAAAAATACCAATGAAGAACTTACAAAATGATAACTAGGAAGCAGCTGACAAAAGATCCAATATGGAAACATGCTGTGTCTACTTGTAATAATAACTAGACCTTACCAGTCGCTCTTGCTAATAGCATCTCCATAATGATGTTGACAACTCCAAAGATTAACCACAATAGACCACGAGCACAATATTAACAAGAAGGCTAATGTGACTCAAAGGATGATTATTGATTCATGCAAAGCATTGCAACAACACTCAAAACTCAATGCTCTACTCCAACCAATTAGAATATTATCTTGTTCATTCATTTATTGGGGCACCGACAAAATTGAGTCCTTGTTTGCTCTTGTACTTTTGTGCTAAGCACTTAAAAAGTCTGTTACATCTAGCAACAACAAAATTGAGTGACAACAAACGTAATTTAAAACTAAACATTTATTAATTGTGTCATAATACAATTAGAAATAATTTATGACATATGACTACAATAAAATGGGCAAGAAGTGGCTTCAAGTATTCGAGTTTTGCCTAAAGTCTTCCTTAGAAGCATGAGAAGATTGATTAGTTCTTTCATTTCTTTAGTGCTAGAAACTTGCTCTATATATTATCTAATACCCATAGGTGTACAAAAAGATTATTTTTGACTCTTGATCGAGTTTGAGTCATTAATGTAATATAAAAATATACAAGTTTAAGAAATTGTGAGAATAAGAAGACGAACAATTGTGCATGGAAGTGCATGTCAATTTATGACATGCAAGGTGAATGAATCAAATAAGACGTCACATCAAATAGGATTTAAGTGATGAACAACTATTCACTAAGGCAAATGGTTCAATTTCTCAAAAGTTCAATTTCTCATAAATTGCGTATCTCATTTACTCACATAAACTTTCATCCAAACTGAGAAAATTAAATGCAACAAATACCACCAATAACTGAAAAAAAAAAAAAAGCAAACACATATTTGCTATTTAAAACTCCTGCTTTTATCGACAGTCCTTATCATTTCAGCAACCTACGTATCAGTGAACTTTAACGAACCAAATAAAAGTATCTTCAAAAATTTCAGCTCCATCTTCATCTTCTGCAGCTATTAGATTTTATATACAAGCCCTTTTGTCTTAGATGTATGTGCAAGTTAGACCTGTATTAAAACCCTATACATCAATAACTTTTTCTATAATTTCACAGCTTTTAATTAATTTGTCTATTTACTATTCTATGATTTATTCCCATAAAGGAGGTACAACCATTTTATTTCAAGCCAGGAGCTGGGGAAGTTTTCTAGACCACAGAAAGATTATTGTTTTTCACAAAGTTTAAAAATAATAAACAAATAAACTTACAAATTTAAACGAAATCCCTTACTACCTTGGTGTGAGCATATTTCAAAGTATTCTTTTCTCTACATAAAAAAAAGATGCGGATATGCTATTTTGCACTAAAGACACTTTTAAATGTGAGAGTTTCTCATACTGGAAATGAACTCTTGGGACAATATTAGGTTGAAATACTCTACAAATTTATGTGCCTATCATAGCAACCTTGAAGCACAAGACACGAGTTTTGGTGTCTGAAACTGTTGATGGTGAAATGGAAAAAATTGTAACCGAAATTTTCATCCCAGCAAGGTTCACTCAAAGAAATATAGTACAGGACCCAGGCACAGTTTAGCAATAATCAGACCATCAAGCCTCAATCCAATGCCCAAGGACAACCAAGAAAGATTAGTTCATTTATGAGGAACGAGTGAAAATTTACCAATTTCTAGAGATTATTCAATTCCAAAATCCCCATGACCTAAGCCTTCAGATTTGGTGTCCAACCTTTTATTATCTCCTGTAGTCCAAGACTCCAATTTAGGTAGTGTATCTGCATGAAACACATTTATATGGCCAAAAAAACAATGTTGGGAGAGGTTGGGGATGATGGCAGGAAGCAGAGAGGAACTCACCTTGACTCTCACGTTCACAAGAATTAAGGAAATTTTCAGTATCTGTATCTAGGAATGGCGACGTAGAATAGCTCTCCAGTACATCTGGAAATATTAGAAATGAGATTCAATCCTAAAACCCATAAATTGGTTAAAACTCCCAACATAAATTAAATAAAATCTCAAACACATAGAGGGCAAACCTGAATTATGAGGAAAGTGAGCTTTCAAATCTGATAGACTGAAATTTCGAGGAATGTGACCCAAAAATCCAAATGAAGAAGTATTTGCATCAAGAAGTGGTTCATTTAGCGTCTGAGAGGTGGAGTCTACACTGCTGAAAGATGCGACAGACGCATCTGCAATTGATGGACGGGCTTCCAGGATATTGCCCTCAACACCAAAAATGTATGGGGAGCTTCCCGAATATCCCACTTCTGATTTGACCATCCCCCCATTCATCCCTTCAATCTGACCTCTGTTATCAGCTGAAAGCAAATTTGTTGTGTTATCAACCCTGCTCACCTGGGAAGACAATTCAATTGCAGATGGTAACCCTGTGTGTAATGATGACCTTCCATCAAAAAAGGTATTAGGTACACCAGAGCCAATTGGATGGTGAATGTTTTCCAGTTTTATGGCTGGTCCAGTGTGCTCTATCGGATAGCTTGCTGAATTCTGGGACACTGACAAATGAAATGACATCAATAGCGGCACAATAAGTGACAAATAAGTGATAAAAGGTTTCAACTTGGCAAAGCACACCCAAATAAGGCAAACCGTGCCCACAATATCTTAGGCAAGGTAAGAATGTTCAACTCAACAGAAAACAGTCTTACATGGCGGGACATGAGACCCATTAGAATTAGGAATTGGAGCAACTCCTGGTGGGAGAATTTGGCTCATTAAATGCATCTGTTGCTCAAGAAGCTTATTGAATTCAATAATTTGGTGCTTGACCATCAATCTTAAATAATAAGCTCTAAAGAATTCCTGATTCTCTTCTTCAAGCTTTTGCCAAACTGGAATGCAAGAAATATTTCAGATTCGTGAGGAGATTAAAGAGTAAAATTTCATAGAAATTGCTGATAACTTTTTGACTGGTGCAGAAAAATAACAATGCATCCTTTACATCACAACTCATCTATCCTGTCTATGATGAGAAAATTTGAATTCTGAGATGGTTTGATACAGCTAATCATTAATTGATAAACAAACACTGCTCATGTCCATCCTAGCAGACTCAAAAGAAAGTTACAAGTCGAGCATCTTTATGGATATCATAATTGAAGGACGAATCACCCACGGACAAGGGTTGGCTGATAAAACCAAAACATCAAGGAGTAGCTAAAAATCAATGAAGAATATTCTTGATGTGAAATTATTAACAAATAAACCACATAGCTGCTACAATAATAAAAATGAGTTTCAAATGTCAAAATAATCTTACATGACTAGTTCATGCAATGAGCAAATAACAGTCAAATTATATTACTATTTTGTAAAATAAGTCTAGCACCATGAATAATATTTTGCCAAACATTTGCATTCACCTTGAGCACACAGTAGCCTATCCCATCTTCAAAAGTAAACCAAGTTGCTCCTCACAAGACTCATTAAAGTTCTGTAATTACATAACCTTATTAGGAGCCACTTGTCTCCAAATAAACACTTAGAATTAAGCTGTTACCATTTTCATCACTTTTAGGTTTCAACAGGTAACAGTTAACTGAATTAGAAACCTAAAAAGACCATATATTCACTAAAAAAGCATAAACCCCATCATGCTACACAACCCTTTTTTCTTTTGCCTTCCAGGGAAAGCATAATACTATCAATGGAATCTTCAATATTGAAGACAAAAATTTAAAGCAGGGACAAAACTTTAAAGCATTTGGCAAATAAGGATGCCATTAGATGTTTGTCAAATAATTGAGCAGAAAAAAATTTCCGCAAAAAGATATTAAATATTACCAAGATACAAAATTTGCTAGCTTCAACTAGAGGAACAGAAACAACTTAAATGATTATCCAAATGCAAATCAAGGATGTTTGCATAATTATTCTGGTGTAGTGTCTTATATTCCTTATATAGACACCCGAAAAGAAAAATTACAAAGTAAAAAAATAAAGACAGATCTGTATCTTCTAAAGCAACTGAATTTCTATTCCTATAAACTTCAAAAAGACCATTCAGTTGAATAATACACTAATAAGGATCTAGAGAACTACACAATACTGTGGAACTATTATCCAGATATGTAAGTCTGTTCCTCCTATCAATTGACAGGGCTAGAGAACTTGATTTACATGAGCTAAAAATATTACAATCTGCCATTCAATTAATCAATTCTTTATTTAGAAAAATAAAGGAAGAACGAACGGCAAATTATAGCCCGAGAATATAAGCTTATAAACTACTGACAATATCACAAATCCTAAAAGATTCTAAATACAGCTTACAAAGATATGGAAATATTGCAACCTTATGATTAAGTGTAAAATGCTTGAAGTCCACTATTTTAACAATGCTATAATTATAATAGCATGGCACCCAAAAATTAATGCTAAAAGCTGATGTCCCAGTAATATAGTCACCAAAAAAGGTGGAAAAAGAGAAAAATATTCAAAGCTTTCTTCTCAATAGATTACATATTGGTGAAGTCATGCTATCATCTCACACATGCCAATGCAACCATGAATAGATAATTAAAGCATAATCTGTTATCCATACACTTTCTGCAACAATAACAAAAATGACAAGGTATGAACAAGAAAAATTCAAGGGCCAAAAATTATAAGCCAAAGAACTAGGAAACTAAAATTAATCATAGCATCACTTTGAATCACATAAATGGAGCTTAAGTCCCACGACACAATAAATTAGTTACCAAGTTCTGTAAAGCCAGGCTCTATCTTTGCCTGAGCCAAGAGAGTTTCCACAACTTCCTTCTGGTTCATATATAATTGAAGACAGCGTTCAATAAGATTTTGCACCTGAAATTAGACATTAATGAACCAGAAAAAAAAGTAGAGATCAACCCAGTATCCGATTTCCTGGAGATAAAGGTTTGTAAAAGGATAATTGACAAGAAATCTGTTAACACAGTCCCCAAAAAAAAGGTACAAGAAGAAACTTTTTAATTGATTAACTATACATGTTAGAGAGACACAACTATAAGATTAATTCTGGCAAAAATTATCAATTAACATTTGTGCATGAGAAAATTGATTATATTTCTTGATCAAGGACCATTATCCTGGGGTCTGATATTTATTCCTTCACATAATCATCAATACTTTCATATTCCAATTCTTGAACTAGAAACACTCCCACATAAAAACACAGCTTAACCCAAAATTCTGATAAAGAACTTGTCTTAGACTTATTATATTTCCAGAATAATATGAAAATCAAACCCTAAGCTTTGAATCATCTGGCCAAAATAAATGCAGAATCATTTTGAAGAGGATAACAAACAAGGAGAGCTTTTGGCTCAATTGGTAGAGGATATGCTCAAACTTTCTTTTCCAAAAAAAGAAACCAAAATAAATACATAACAGAGTTGTGAGCGAATTTATTTCTCCAAGTTGAAAGAGAAATTCTCACGTGCCAATGGAACAATCTACTCATGACACAACATTCTCTGTTCTATTTCTCTTCCTGATTTGCAGGGAAATTTTCTCTCCAAAAAAAAATTCACACAGCTTTACAAGTAAATTGAATAAAAATAAAACCAACTACAAGAATTGTAAGTAGGCAGTGTATGATAGTCTGTCAATAATATTCAAGTTCAACATCTTACCATTTGTAAATCATCACGTGAGACCTTTCTCACAGTTCCATCTGACATCTTGAGGTTTCAAAAAGAGGCAATACGTGTGCAAAAACTGCAGAGATCATATTTCAATGTTTAAACACTCTGGTGAATTTATCTTGCAAGCTGACACAATTCAGCATTTTATCATAAATATGGTATGCATACTAACTGCTTACAGAACACGTGAGAATAAATTGAAAGAAATATAAGGACACCATTAAAAGATTCTATAATACTAAATTAACAAGTAGTTATTATGACTCTTATAACATTCTCCATATTGACTGTCATATCACTTGGTAGCATCACGATGATTAAGAACAAACGATAGAAAATTCATTTTCCGTACAAATGAACAGAAATCAATTAAAGTATAAATAAATATATATTTTTTGGATGTAGAAATCAGTTTTCTCTAAGACTTAAGTTTATATCAGAATAATCCTAAGTGCACAACTTTTTTATAACAATTATTTTATGCACTAGAACAGTTAGCAATACTGAACAATGTTTATTACCCTTTAGTTTACAAAATTGCTTCCAGAAGCTAAGCAAGTCTACCTAATTGGCATCCACATCTAATAAATTCATTGCTATCAAACTCTGATAAAAGATTTACAAAAAAAGATATCTATTCCCTTGCATATCCATTAACAAAAAATCAATAAATAAATAAATCATCAAAGAGAACTCCTAAAACTCGATTTGATATATTTCAACAACACAAACCCTAAAGAATCAAGTAAAAATTTTCACAAACTCGAAATATTTTTCAAGTTTTCAGTTCAAAAACAGGTAAATTTTTTTTTCAAGATTTTAGCAAAATAAACCCTAAACAATTTAATCAAGAACGAAAAACCAAGCCATTTTATTCTTGAATTTGCATTCATATTGTTTAATCTAACCTCGAGGCAATAATTTAGCTAAAAGCAATTATGAAAGAAAATAACAGAACACATTAGTTATAAAGAAAAGAAAGTAAGTTTACTGGAAATAAAAATAAATAAATAAAGTGATGCGAAACATAAACTACCGGCAACTAGGAGGTCGCCGACGGCTGAACGACGATCAGTGGCGATTCGGTAACAGCGTTCGGTTGGCTGCTGTCAGCAGCAGTTAAAAGGCGGGGGAAATATCACGAAAAATGGAGACGTCACGTGGATCTAGAATTTCTCAGAATTATTTTTCTTCGAGATTTCGGCGAAGCAAAGATAATCTCTCAAAACAAAATATATACTTTTTTGACATAAATATATCATGGGCATATATGTAATTTAATAAAACAGAAATCTATTTCTGAAGTAAAAAATTACAAAAATTTAAAAATTTAATTGAAAATAATTATATTTCTTTTAAGGCTATATTTCCACCTAAAATTTGCTGAAAAGATAAAAACTTATATTTTAACTTTTAAAAACTCAAACACTTATCTATTAATTAAAGTTAACAGTTAAGTTTAACAGTCAAAGATTAAATATTAATGGTCAAAAGAGTATTTTTATCTTTTTGATAAAAATAATTTTATAAATAATAAAATAATTTTATAAAAATCATAAAAAATTATAATAATATTATAATAAATTATAAAATTTTTAAAAAATAACTAAAAAATAAAAAAACAACCACCACCGCAAACAGCTGTGGCTATCTATAAAAAACCCAAGAGGTTGTCTCTGCCTATAAAATAAAAAAAAAAAAAAGATCATTGTAGCGATATCAAATGTAGTCGAGAATGGCCAAAAATGTATGGTATTACCCTTAATGTTCGTTTTTTTGCCAAAAATAGAAGAGGTTGACCGTCAACAACAAAACCGTCAACGGTGGTGAGTGTTTTTTTATTTTAATTTTTTAAATTTTGTATATTTTTGTTAAATATTAAATTATATTTATATAATATATATTTTTTTGAAATGATGACAGTTTATTCATTTTATTAAAAAAATCAGAAAAAATGAATGAAAATAATCAACAAGTGAAGGTTTAAGTTTTTCAAAATTAGAGAATAGATTTTTGTCTTTTCAGCAAACCTTAGCAGGAATAAGTTCTTTGGCTTTCTTTTAACAATTTATTTATAAAATAATTAAAAAAAAATTGAAGTGTAATGCTTAAATATTTTAAAATCAAATACAAAATTTAATAATAAAATCTTTTTTGAGTATATTTTTTATTTTGTAACAATAAAATCAACTCTCTTTTTTAAATTTTATTTTTATTTATCAATCTAAAAATATTTTTAAAAAGTACATATATATATATATATATATATATATATATATATATGTATATTTCCAGTTTTTGCATTTTTATTTTACAATGTACTTTAATTTTTAAATTTTGCCGCATACTCTAACTTTGATCATCGATCTCGACTCGTGATGGGCAGAGCTGCGTCGGAGCTGTGATTTGGGCAACGTATGGTTGGATTGGGGCTAATTAGGAGTGAAGAAATCAAATATGATGCATCAGAGAAGATGTTTATTATCAGCTTAGTTTTAATTTTTTTTAATTAAATAAACACAATAATTATTTATATATGTCAATAATTTATATCCAATAAATTTCAAAATAATTTATATCTGATAATAAAAAATTAACCACACCAAATGTACTCTGCGTATAGGCCATTCAACCGTAACACTTTGGATGTTCATATTCACTCGATAACCGAGAGGATGAAGATGGGGAACCACGATTAGCATGAGGCGGGGAATATAAAGCCTGAGACTAATATATCATTGAGATTTAAAAGGTTGAAAGAGGTTATATGATTGTATGGCCATCTGCAAGCATGAGAAATATGTAGAAAATTACTTGAGTTATCACAACCAAACACAACCTTGAGTCACTCAGTTTTCACTGCGTCTCGTATCCAAGGCCAGTCCGCACTAGGGGAATTGCCCTCATTATCCTGCAGGTCTATGTTAGCATTTTGCTTCACAAGAAACTCAGCAACAGCTTTCCTCTCACAGACAACAGCATAATGCAATGGAGTTTGGCCTTCATTGTCCTTCCATTTCAAATAATAAGATAACAAATTTAATGAAAATGTCAATTCATAAGCATCATTAACCATGACACAAAGGACTAAATAGGATACTTCGTAAGTTCTAAACAAGCGTCGGATTTTGAAACAATAGAACTCAAGCATGCCAAAGAATGTATAGGCCTACCGATTGCAAAGGGTGTACATAACTGAAGAAAAAAACCTTCCAAAAATCCCTTGATCTTATAACCTTGAACAATATGAAATCCAGAAATGATGAAATAAAAAGTTAATCATAGAGGTACATTTAAATTGTTTTGGGCTCTTAAAATTAAAATAATTGTTTTCCTATTACATTTGGAGAACATGATTTGGAATAAACCAAATTCAGTCAGTAAAAATTTGCATCTGACCAAAAATCATGACTTACAAGCCATTGATGTGATTCTCAAACATTATTTAGCACACAATTCTTTTTTCTACTTACCCAAATAAGAGAATCGAAGCAAATTCAAATGTTTCTGTTTATAACCTTCTGTTTCCAAAATATGACTCCATTAATCACAAAACAACCGATTAATTAAATCTTGTAAGTTACACAGGCAACTTCTAGAAGCCAGCTTAATCGTGTTAAAAGTCTGAATTAGGATGATTAACCATCCTTCAAGATCAACCAATAGGAAATGTAGATTTCCTAATTTTGAAATGGGCACAAAAAAGTGGTTAAAATCCAACAGCTGATAGAAACTTGAGACTTTCAATTATGTTATATTCTCAATAAACAGAAGCAAACTAATTCTAATAAAAATGAGAATGCGTATACGTGTACACACTTACCTTAGCATTTACATCAGCGTTCCTGCTAATAAGGAGTTCACAGACGTTGAGGTGCCCACGATCTACACCCCAATGCAGTGGAGTTCGACCCTCACTATCTAGAATATCACCAGTAAACCATTAAAATAAGTTATATAAAAGTTGTATTCCTTGTATGCCTATTAAACTAGGCAGAAATACATGTGTTGGGCATTATACTATGTTTCACTCACACAACAGGTCAATGAGCCCCACAAAAAGCTCAGATGAGCTGTTCTGTACATGAGCAGCTAGTCTGCTCTGCATCCCTAGGAATGATGTTAATGTGTCAGCACCATTGTCACTCATGTCAACAATGTCAATGCCTAGAAAAATAGTAAACCATGATTAAAATTAAAAATAAAATATTACCCCTTGAATTCACTGAAACACCATTTTCAATACATGTAAGCAAATTATTCACATCTCCTTCTCTGGCAAAGGCATGTACAGCATCCATTCTCCTGAAATGTAACAAAGTTTCAGCTTGTCATTATAATTTTTTGTTTCAAAAACATTACTTCTTTCAACAAAAGCATTCTATATACCTACACAATTCAGTACTTCCGACATTTTTGGCAATGGATGGTTAGCATTTCAATTTTATTTCTCCTTCAAGAGAATTCAGTTAAAATATTCTATTTTGAGCAACAAAAAAGCAATGAAGAGCATACCAAAACAATCCCGTACCCTAACCCCAATGAAAAACAACTGATTGTGATCATGCAAATATGTTTTTATCATAAATGTATGATTGCAATATGTACCTCTCCCTCAATCCCCAATATACATAAATTCAGTTGAGGGGCCCCATAGTAGCATATATCCACAGGCTCGTACGTTTCTTTGCTATCCCTCAACCCAGTTCAAGGGTAACATCAAACTAATTTAAATAAAAAAAGTTATATTGATCATACAACCACCAAGAAACAACAGCATAGTGCAAATATTAAACAAGCAACAATATACAATAATGAGTATACACTGTTTTACTTATTTCTTCAGCATTTTCTGGGATAATTACTTAGTTACACATATAACAGTTGGAAAATAAGATCAAGATAAATAAGAAAAAACTATCAAAGAGTTCTACAGATCTGCCTCTTCCAACATGGATGAAATGACTAATCACATTAAACCCTGCACAATAGAAAGTATAGCTTATGCTCCTTTACTTAGCATTTTAGCTATAATTCCCTTCTACTTAATGAGGTCACCAAAAGCACACTATTCAATGCTAAGCAGTTCTAGATGCAGGCCAGAAATGATATCATAATGAATAAAAGAAGTGTGCATATAAAAGACTTAGAGTCAAGCATAAGAACAACTGACGACTCACTAATATAGTATTTGAAGGCTTGCACTATCATATGGCGAGGAAAGATCTTTTTCTTTGGGACAAGTAGCAGGAACGAGGTTGAAACCAAAAGCACAAATTTTAATTTATTCTTGGGAAATATCTCTTTTCTTTTCAACAAGTACACTCATATATAAGTTTGTTCAACTAATATCACCAAAAAAAAGACACCCCTACAAAACCATAAATCTATCACTCATTAAAATGCAGCAATTAAGTTGAACAGAAAGTGATCCTGCTAAATTTATAAAAAAATAAAGTAATAAATAAATTGCAGTTCTTATTCGGTTATAGCATAAAACATATGAAAATGGGAAATGAAACAAAACAAAACAAAGCCAGCCCCTCTTAAAAAGGACCACATATTCAAAATATTTGAAAGGAAAAATTTCCGAACCTACAAAGAATTCCATACCATTGAACTGATTTCAGGTGAGTTAAGACAATGAACATAATGCCACTTGGAAAGACAATGCATTTAATATAAAACTTTTCAGAAACAAAGTTCTTAAAACATTACAGCTCATTTCCAGATTCCTCCTCATACAAAAGAGAGCTGAAAACAGGCCCCATCGGTCCTTTAGATTCTCTAATAACTGCATCATCATCTCCACCTCTACTCTTCTGGTCATCCATAGAAGAAAAAAGGGATTAAGAAAACACTTGATAACCTAGATAAAGTAAAAGATAAGTGGCAGTTTTAGACAAATAGAAACATGATAAACAAAAAGATTAATACTCACCGCATATATGCCAGCAGCCCAAGTAGGATATAGCTCTGTAACAATATCAATATATTTCTGCATTGCTACTTCTGGAGGCATAGCGCCCAATTTCTGCCATGCTTGCCTAGAAGCAATTAAAAAACATTATATACATTCATCATACAACCATGATACTTTAAACCAGAAATAAGTGACATATAAATGCACATAGGCTCCAAGAATACCAATATATTTCTGCACTGCTACTTCAGGAGTCAAAGCACCCAATAAACATAAAATATTATATTTATTCAACCATGAGATCTTTAAACCCGAAACAGTTCGTACACATCCAATCTTATGGTTCCAATCGAATGATAAATTACACATAAGACTTGTCAAAACTTCCAATTGAAAGATAATTTCCATTGTAAAATCATATCACCTACTTTAATCAAATATATTCTTCCTCGACTTGCAGCCCAATAATTTCAACTACTGCAATAGCTACACCAACTCCCTATAACTGAGAATTTTTATATCACCTCCACAAATAAAGCAAACATTCTTGTTGAGTACAACTGTATCTTAAAACCTTGGAGGTTACAGGCAGAGTAACTTCAGTTATCTGTAGATACAACTTAATCAAATCTATTATTTGCTTCTAATCAATCAATTAAATCACACATTTATTTGATTAAATCAACCAATACAGATTACTCAATTGCACTAAAAGAAGAAATTAGCGAAGTGTACCACTTGGCTCTAGCCGTCATTTTCAGAGCAGAAGGCTGGGGAGTACTACAGGGTCCTTCAGTAGCAATCTTGTACAAGCCATAAAGCTGTAGTTGCACATCACTCGAAACCTTCTGAGTGGACGACGTGGCAGCAGTGGCCGCCACAAACGCCGTAGCAGCACTAAACATCTCATCCAATTCCGTACTCTCAACACCCTCCCAGTCGTCATCGCCGTCGCCATAATCACTGCAAGGTAAGCTCTCGTTGCTCACGCTCCCAAGCTCGGCGATCATAGAATCAGTATCGTGGGCAAGGCCCAGGCCCAAATCCGCCTCCGGCCCACGAGGATTCTCATCGAGTAGAACGACGGTTTTCTCAGACTGAGAATTAGACTCAGTGTTACGAGTGATTGTTAAATTTTCGTCTTTGAATGAAATAACTAAAGAGATTAACTTGGCGACGAGATAAGAGAAGATCAAACCGATGAAAATCGATTGCAGCAGTGGTTGCCACTCACTCATGGCTTTGAAACAAGTAGAAAAAAAAAGAACCCTAACCCTAAAATATGGAGGTGCCGGGGAAATGAAATTGAAATTTGAAACAAGAATGGATTTGATTCGCCGGAGGAAGCGAGAGAGAATTAATTTGGCACCGTTGGAACGGACCGCAACCTCTACTCGTTCTAAGGTCAAAATGCCCGAGAGAAGCCAGTTTTGAACACGCACTCGTTTCTTCCTTTCAGCAGAACAAATTAATATTTGTAATTTGACCCCACATTCATGTTGCTCGTAATTTCTTAAAGTAGAAAGACCACCCCCTTTCATATTCCAAACGTTGATACACGTCAAGTGCAAGGTTGACTTGACGTGTATCTTTGAGTTACTGATAACTTTGAATTACTGGAAGTTTGGTTCTTTTGTATCTTTGAATGAATATTGTTAGCTCAAAATAGATGCTCTCAGTCAAGTGCAAGGTTGATGGTTCACTTGCCTGTCACAAAGTTTCATCTTGTTGTCCACAGATTCAAGTGTAGCAGCAACCGTTTATTTGGCTATAACTTTACAAGTGGTAACTTTATAAGGTGGATATATATTAATTATGATGGATTTTTTTTATGATAATGATTTTTACAGTGATTTTGGGTGAAATTTGATAATGCATTTTGGAGTAGTGGGTATGATGGATTTTGTGCTGGTCATGGTAAACTCTAGTGTGGGGCTTTTATGGTTGCTTAGGGATTGATGTTATTATGCTAATGGCAAATTGATTTGTGTTATTTTTCAAAGCTCAAAATGGATTTTGTCATTTAATTAAATCCTAGCCGTTAAGAAAACCCTCCCGACATTAATTAAACTAAGCAAATTAAGGGATTTTTTACAAATATGACCAACAACTCTAATTCTATAGCAATTATCTGAAGGGTTTTTTCACCGAACAAATCTTTGACTGTCTTATACTGTGTTTTTCTGTATAAATCTCCTAAAAACAATGTGAAAACGGATACACATAATTTAAATACTAGAAAATGTGTATACATAATATTGTTTTAAAAATTTATACCGCAATTGTATTAAAAAAAATACTTAAATGCAGAGGAACCAAAAGCAAACAGTAGTAGCTTCTGTAAAGTTGCTATTGACTATGGAAAACATATATAAATACCAGCTAAGCTGTAGCTACTTTGCATTTTATATTCCTTCTACTCCTTATTCTAAAACAACAGCAAAATTACAAATTATTAAGATAAAAATTATGCCTCAGTCTTCAATGTAAATTTGCAGTTTATGCACTCCAAATCAAAATCAATATTTGCAGTTTCCATAGCCTGCAGTATCAAAAAAGGCCAACAGAAAGCTATATATAAGTTCATATAATATGTATATACACATATAAAAGAAACCGAAAAAAATTAACATACTTGGATCAACGTCTGATACTGCTCCAGTTTGTTTGAAATCGCAATCATAATCATTCCTTCCCATAGCTTGGTAGTAAAGATTCATGGCGTATGCTGCATGAGATCGAACTGAATTTGGAAGGAAACATGAGCCACCCTCTTGAATTGCTCCACAGTCCAAGCCCAACCCACACACATAATCAATATTGCTTTGCAGAGCGTCAATCTCGGCTCCTGCTTTTGGCAGACACCACTTTTTGCCCTTAACCTTTGGCCCTGCAGGCACTGGAGTCACTGGTGCAACCATTGGCCCTGGTGTTGGATCGGTGGGAATGGAAGATCTAGCCTGAAAAGATCAAGTGTGTTAACAAATCATTCAAATTATTATGTAAAAATTGCACATAATGTACTATATTTCTAGATGATTTTCACCGTGATTGTTAATTACTAGAAGGCCGATTGTAATGAGTAACAAACAATATGCAACATGATGATTATCAGCGGCGGCGGCTACCGTGGAACGGAGGATTCCTATATTGTAGACTGGCGTCAAATCGGGCTCAAACAGTCCGAAATTCCTTTCACATGTTGGTCCTTCCTTGAGATCCTCATTGAAAAGAGCAAATATGTAAGTCTCAAACGTCCGATTTGGCATGAGTGGTGTCCCGACTCCTGATGTTACATGGCGCATTAGATTTCTATTATATTCAGCTGCAGTCTCTGCATCAACGCCGATTTGTGAAGAATCTCCTCTTGACGGCCATCCGGTTTCGGCTATGACAATCTCAATGTCAGAAAAACCAAGAAGTTTCATGGCCGAAAAGACCGCATCAAGTTGCCCGTCTAACATGTTTGTGTAAAGAAGCTTCGTATTTTGATCAAACACTCCTGCATTAGGCCTAAACAAAGCATAATCAATAGTATCGGCCGAGCATCCGAAAAATGGATAAGGGTTCACCATGAAAGGGGAATTGGTGGCTCTAAGAAAGCTGAGCAATGGTTTAAGTACATGAATATCGTATCCTTGTCGAAACTTGCCAAACGAAGGAGGGCTTGAAGATGAGAGTATGCCTAAAGAGTGAGGCGTCGAAACTTGAATTCGACGGTCGAGAGAGGCCGCCACAAGGGCAGTGTGGAGCGTTTGCATGGCTGGAACAAGGCTCAAAATGAGCAATTTGTTTGCGGTTGAGAGCACTTCATTGCCGACTAAAATGCGGACGATATTGGTGGCGGGAATGTGGGGTTGGATGTAAGTTCTGAGCCACTGTTGAGCGGAGGTTAGCTTAGTTAGGTGGGGGATCTGATCATTGGGGACAGTGACTGAGACTTCAATACCTGTGTGAGCAAAGGCTTTTAAGATTTCGGGGTTGGCATTGAAGAGGCGAACACGGTTGATGACAGTGAATTCTAATAAGAAATGTGCAACTTTTGGTGGCGGAGGGAGGTTGTCTGCAACCGTGCCATAGTTGACACCAATAGATCCTTGAACTCCTACGCACAATAATATTATAATTAGCCTTAATATTGACTCAAATTAGAATCAAATAACTAAAATATTATACCTTGGAAGCGTATGAATGCAAGTAGAAGCAGCAACATTGTGATGGTTGTGGAAGAGAAGAAAGCTGGTGAGAGTTCCGCCATGATTTGGAACTGTGGTGGTGCATGGGAGTAGATAGAAATGCAGGGTTGAAATTGAAGAATGAGGGAATTGAGATTCTTTGCTTTGAGAATGGGGGAGTTCGAATTTAGTTGGGTTGTGTGAGAGCTTTAGTAGTCTATCTGTGTCTGCTTTAGAAGTCCGAATCCCCTTCGAATTTTAGCTTTTTTTTCCTTTTGCATTTGATCTATCATCATTCATATCCATTGATGCAACTCATATTTAGCTTGCAGGCCAGAAAACTGATGGATCAAAAGAACAAGATACTAAAGCTAGCCCAAGAGTCCTGATGTCAGTTAATTGCAAAGAGAAAGTAAGACAGATAGTGGTTTTTTAATGGGCCAAAGGACTATTTCCCACCCATAGTTTGAGGCGAGGACAAAGTCTCATCCGCTTAAGTTTAAAACCCCAGTTTCTCACCTGCAACCTAATTTTTTTATTAAAAATAATAAGTATACAGTAATAAACAGGGGTATTTTTGTCTTTTTAATATTAAAATTTTATAAATTAATAAAAATAAATTTTATATAAATATAAAATATTAAAAATTTTTAAAAATTTTAAATTTAAAAACTGGAAGCAGCCACCGGCGGCGGTGGCCGCCCATAATAGAACCAGGTGGCCATTTCTGGCCACCTAGTTCCAGGGGAGGCCCGGCGGCGGTGGCCACTTCCATTTTTAAATTTAAAATTTTT